>JARQOC010000002.1:126817061-127035703 GCA_033576535.1 Allobates femoralis | reverse complement strand
GGTTCGCCCAATCACACACCAGACACCGGAGTCCGAGTCTACTGGAGAGAACCCAGCCCAGTAGAGAATACCGGTCCACCACGGAGACTTCAGTCTCCTGGGCATCTGCGCAGTCACACACAACAGGGAGCCAGGCACCGCAAAGGAGAGAGTTGAGGTAGTCCATCGAGGGTTACCCGAAGACAGCACAGGTGGAGAGAAAGAGAGCAGAGGAGGCCAGCCATGTTTTACACAGGGCAGGGGCTTCACACACATGGGGAAAGAGACAAGGAGGCCTTATACCCACTCACTGTTGTGACCCAGAAGTGCATCCTGAACACCTGGCAGTGCTCTGGACGTTTACCTGCAACAACACCAGTAAAAGGTAAAGGACAACCAGTGGAGTGTGTGTCAGTTCCTTACCCGCGGCCCTGCCATCCACAGAGACTGTCCCGTTGTCTCGCAGCCCGGCCAAACCCTTGCTCCATCCCTCATCTTCATAACCAAACACCCCAGGGATTCAGCTCCACCTGTGGGGAGCTTCACCACCTAGCTGCTCATCCATCATCCCTGGAGGCACTACGCAGCGCTTGTGCAGTCACCAGATGCCACAGGTGGCGTCACGATAAACTTTATAAACGTTTATCCCCATTCCAACACCAACTATCCCTTTTTAGTAAGACCCCAGGACCACGGGTCTGGGCAGGCCACCAGTGACATCCCTACCGAAGCAGAGGGCCCAGATACCCGAGTACCCATACCCTGGGCGAGTCAGACACCACTTCTGCTGGTTCACCTGAGTGTCTGGAGGAAACCCACGCAAACACAGGGAGAATATACAAATACTAATAAAATGTATGTACACTTGTGACTTTTTAGAAAGTAATAAAAAATGCCTTAATATATTCTCTGTTTTATTATTCTGGCATTTGGCAAATATTAATAATTATGGTAATCCTAATTGACCTATAAAAGGAAAGGTTTATACAAATAGAGTGTATGTTATGGCATCCAAAGAATTTTGCTCTAATCTGGACAGATTTATATTCTCCTAGTGTTTCACAGGCTTGTCTTATTTATTTAATGTTTTCTTTGAAACAATTGTAGTTGCTGATTGCAGGCCTTTCCTTAGACTTTGTACAACTCTTCTGATTTTCATTCTTCTGTCTGAAATCTTGCGGGGAGCACCTGATTGTGGCTGGTTTATGGTGAAATGATATTCTTTCCACTTCTGGATTATGGCCTCAAGAGTGTTCACTAGAACCTTCAGTAGTTTAGAAATACTTCCTTAACCAATGCCATCAGTATTTTTGTAACTGTAAGATTACAAAGGTCTTGATACAGATCACTGATTTTACCCATCCTGAGATGTTTCTTGTGTGGCACCTTGGAAATGAGTTATATTTTTATAGGCCATCGGTTGAACCAGCTGATATTATATTTCTCCAAGTGTCAGGATTGCTTTCTAATTACTGATAGATTTAAACTGATGGTGAGCTGGTGTCATTACTTTCCATGGCTTTTTGCACCTCTCTTTATGTGTCTAATAATTTTTCCTTGTGTCATTTCTCATTATTCTCATTTATTTACATTTCTTGTTTGATTTTGTTGTCTGTGTGGATTCTATGAGTGCGGTGAGCAATTCATGTCAATAGTACCTTTAAAAATATATTTACGAAAATTGTGGACGTCTTCAATACTTATTTTACCCACTAATATATCAAAGAGGGGGGAACCAGCGCTGACTGAGGTTAGCATGAAATAAAAAAAGTGCAAGTGCACGTATTAATTCCAAACTGTGCTTAAATGTAAAATGAGTATTTGGCAAATTATTGCACGCTTCTTATTGCATTGCTACCAGAGGGTAGTGATGGCTTATTTGTTGCTCTTTATTTCACCCGCTGTATGTATATATTTTTACCTTTAAGTACCGTATATACTCGTGTATAAGCCGACCCGTGTATAAGCCGACCCCCCTACTTTTGCCCCCAAAATCTGGGAAAACCTATTGACTCGTGTATAAGCCGAGGGTGGACCCCAGCAAAGGTATACAGCCCCCAGCAGTGTGGTATATAGCAGCCCCAGAGGTATATACAGCAGCCCCAGTGGTAGTATACAGCAGCAGCCCCAGTGGTAGTATACAGCAGCAGCCCCAGTGGTAGTATACAGCAGCAGCCCCAGTGGTATATACAGCAGCAGCCCCAGTGGTATATACAGCAGCCCCAGAGGTATATACAGCCCCAGTGGTACTATACAGCAGCCCCAGTGGTAGTATACAGCAGCCCCAGAGGTATATACAGCCCCAGTGGTACTATACAGCAGCCCCAGTGGTAGTATACAGTAGCCCCAGTGGTAGTATACAGCAGCCCCAGAGGTAGTATACAGCAGCCCCAGAGGTATATACAGCCCCAGTGGTACTATACAGCAGCCCCAGTGGTAGTATACAGCAGCCCCAGTGGTAGTATACAGCAGCCCCAGTGGTAGTATACAGCAGCCCCAGTGGTAGTATACAGCAGCCCCAGAGGTATATACAGCCCCAGAGGTATATACAGCAGCCCTAGTGGTGTATACAGCAGCCCCAGTGGTAGTATACAGCAGCCCCAGAGGTATATACAGCAGCCCTTAGGTAGTATACAGCAGCCCCAGTGGTGTATACAGCAGCAGCCCCAGGGGTGTATACAGCAGCAGCCCCAGGGGTGTATACAGCAGCTGCCCCAGGGGTGTATACAGCAGCAGCCCCAGGGCTGTATACAGCAGCAGCCCCAGGGGTGTATACAGCAGCAGCCCCAGGGCTATATACAGCAGCAGCCCCGGAGGTATACAGGCCCCCCCATCAAGGTCCAGGCCCCCCCCCTTGCACGGCACACGACCACAGGAAGGTGGAAGACGCGGAATGAAGACCGGGATCGGCATGTCGGCAGCGGCGGGACAGCGCGACAGGACGCTGATAAGTATGATTTTACTTTACAGGTGTGCCGCGCAAGGGGGGGGGCCCTGGACCTTGATGGGGGGGCCTGTATACCTCCGGGGGGCCGTCTGGTTCGGTATACTCGCGTATAAGCCGAGGGGGGACTTTTCAGCCCAAATTTTGGGCTGAAAAACTCAGCTTATACGCGAGTATATACGGTAAATAGAGAGGGGTTTAAAAGTTTAAATATGAATCCAAAAATGTCTCCGTATTCAATGGGACGCTGTATTACATCATTGCTGTCTTCTAGCATAACTTTTAGAGAAGAATATGAAGCAAATAGGGATGGTCGAGAAAAAGCACTTTCGCAGCGATGTGATAAAAAATTACATTTTATTTTCATAATTAAAATCCAAAGATACCAGTAAATCCATATATATTTTAGCAAAGATATTATGACGCTTCGAAGTGACGACTTTTGCGTTTCAGCAGAGAGCCTTCTTCAGACTCGAAAAAGGTGGAAATACAATTTTATTTTTTATCACATCACTTTAACCTCTTCCTGACATATGACGTACTGGGTACGTCATATGACGGGAGCCCCCTTTGATGTGACCTCAGGCGGTGAGCTCATATTTTTTTCCCGACATCTCAGCTGATATCATCAGCTGACATGTGGGAATACTACTGCTGATCGGATCAGTGATTCGATGGACGGTATTAACACTTTGAATCCCGCTGTCATTCACTGAGAGCGGGATTCAAAGCACCGCGGCGGGGATCTCACCGAGATCGGAGATGCCGCGATAAGATTGTGGGATCTCGGTGTGTCACCTGATAGCCCAGGATCCTGCGGTGATGAACCTGGATGCTGTCAGGGATCACTTCCTGTGGATGGTTGGCAAGTGCTGCCATCCACAGAAAGTAATCATTTGTGCTATGTCCAGATGTGCTACAGCTCATCGGGATATAGCACAAGCGATCAGACTGTGCAGCATGGTGGTGCCCTATGGGGCACTGTAAAACAAAGAAAAAATTAAAAAATAAAGTTTGGAAAAATATACAAAAAAACACAAAAGTTCAAATCACCCCCCTTTTGCTCTATTTAAAATAAACGTAGTAAAGAAATGAAAAAAACCCCCCACATATTTAGTATAGTCGCGTTCAGAAATGCCCGATCTATCAAAATATAAAATCAATGAATCAGATTGGACTTGTTTTTCCATTCAGCAGTTTACCAAACCCCAAAATTACGTTTTTTTGGTCACCGCAAAACTGCAATAAAATGCAATAATCGCCGATCAAAACAGTGCACCTAAATTAAGAGATATCATTGGAAATGACAGCTCAAGCCGCAAAAAAATAAGATGTCACATGGCCCTAGATCCCAAAAAATGAGGACGCTGCGGGTCGCGGAACGTGACGTCAAAAGTGCAATACTTTTTTTTTCACACTTCTACATTTTTCTCCACCAGATAGATAACAATAAAAGTATAAATGTTTGATATCTACGAACCCATACTGACCTGAGGCATCATACTGACATATCAGTTTTACCATATAGTGAATGTGATGAATAAGAAACCCAAAAAACAAATGTGTAATTGCACTTTTATTGCAATTTTATCGCATTTGGTTTTTGTTCCCCCTTTTCCTGTACATTACATAGTAAAATAAATTATTTCTTCTGAAAGTACAACTTGTCCTGCAAAACACAAGCCCTCATATGTCTATATTGACGGAAAAATAAAAAAGTTATGGCTCTTGGAAGAAGGGGAGGAAAAAACAAAAACTGAAAAATGGAAACTTGCCCGGGGGTAAAGTGCTTTTGCTGGACCATTCCTATATGCTTCATAGTTTTCAGACGTGGCCATTTGGCAGTTATTGATAGGGCCATATTGATAAAGTAAGTGTCTAATTTTTTCATATTTTCTTAGCTTACAATGCTGTTCCATATTCCTTTAGATTACATGACTTAGTATTTCAGAGTGCCGCTGTCTCTATGGTAGAATGTGTTGTGTTCAGCATTGCACTTGTACAGTACACCTTACATGATGGAGTGCAGCAGTCTTTTGTTTAGTTTTCGATTCATGCCCTCTGCTGGGCACCCTTCACCCACTGGCCTCAGTTAGCAGGTTCCTACTCGCCCATACACAAAGAGGTTTTTAATCCAAAGAGAGGCTGAGCGTGGAAAGTAAAAGAGACATGCCTCGATGTGGCGGTTATTGATATGGCCATATTTATATGATAAGTGTCTATTTTTTTCATATTTCCTTAGCTATAATTCCTTTAGATTACAAGTTTTAGTATTGCAGAGTGCTGCTGTATTTTGTTACAATTTTTTCTTACCAGAGTCATATGGCAATTGTTCCTGGCCCAGCATGCTCTGCTTCAGCTCCTGATACAAAGCTTTCTTCTTTGCAATTTCCAACATTCCTGCACTGCCATCCAAACCATGAAACAAGTTAAAGCCACAACGCTGCAACTGGAAAGAAAGTTAAATAAACACTCAAGTCTAGTATATTATATTATAATAATAGGCTTATTGTAACGATTAGTGGTAAGACAGACCAAGAAAGTATTCAAGTATTGTATCATAGCCATCCCACAATAAATGAACACTGATTATATGTCCAAATGTGCAGCACCTTCAGAAACTCACAAAAAGCTAAATAAATACCCTGAAGATGTGAAACCCACAATGGGTGAGTAAATCTCATTGTAATTCTTCATAACTAAATGGTAGGAAATTGGATTTTAATCACCACTTCAGCATTTTTTTTCTTTGTTGCACTGCTGGACTGATGCTTTTAACGTACGTCCACTGTCCCTTACCTTCCGCCACCTTCATCATTTTCGACTGGCGCTCCAGTCAGTCTGAGGCAAATATTGACCTGCTGGCAGCTCCTGTGTTTTAAGGAGCACGCCAGAGGTCACTTTTCAATGCTTCTCTATAAGAGCCTGATTATGGCTCTCATTGAGCACTTGTGAAATAGCATCTTAAGGCCGCTTTACACACACAGATATCTGTGAGAAACTTCTGAACAGATCTCTGTTTGCAGTGAAATCATGGACACATTGCTCCATTTTGTGGCTGTGTACAAATGTAACAATGTGTCCATGATTTCACTGCAACCAGAGATCTGTTCAGAAGTTGGTCACAGATATCTGTGTGTGTAAAGTGGCCTTTAATTCTAGCCAGTGAGAAGTTAGGAACGGGATCAATATGTCACTGTGGGACCACAGCAGCGTCAGTGAAAAGGTGAAGTCACCAGAAGGTGAGTTCATGACCTGGGGCTGGGAGCTGACATTTAAATTACTGTGCCAGCAGGGAAAAAATGCTGTACTAGTGCTTTTATAGGATGCTGTCACATGGAAAAATGCTATTAACCTGCAGATATGGGGTTAATCTGCAGGTTAATAGTGTTTTGAACCTGTTCAGCACCTGCACATTATTCCCCGCTGCTGGGAGGAAGTGAACAGTGGAGGTAGACCCCTTCTAGGGGATGCACAAGGAGGGCACCCAGAAAGAGTGGTGACCCGGACAAGGAAAGGGGAGCCTGACGGTGTAGGTACACACCCGGCGTCAGACCGTCTATCTACCGGTCTGGGAGGATCCCAGTCGACAGAATGGGGTACCGGCTCCGGGAGCGGTGCAGGCAAGTTAATCTCTGAGCCACCAACACCGGTGTGACCTACGAGTATTCAGCCTCCAGGTCACCTCAAAGACCGTAGCCAGACAAGGAATCAGGACCCATGGAAAATCCCCAGAGGTGCAGCAATACAGAAAAGGTTCCTACAAGAGCATAGAATTAAAGAGGAAAGCGAAGAGGCAAGGTAAGGCTTTATGCAGGCCAGGCTTCACCACAAACTAGGACAGAGGGCGAAGCCGAGGGACACACTTTGAAGCCACAGACGGACCCCTCATTCACAGGGGACAGGACAGGATAGAGGACAGGGGGAACAGAATAGAGGACAGGATAGAGGGGATGGAGGTTGGAGAAGCAGGGAGAGACGTGGGGTTATGTACTGAGCACTGCTTCTGTTCATGCTCATGTGGCGCCCCGCAACGAGTGCGTCACAGGAGGGTATTGCATCCCTGACTGAAGATGCAATATTCTCCGTCTCGGTGATGAACAGGTTAACTCCAAGGCTCCATACACCACGTGCAACATCTAGAGGTAGAGGACCAATCAGGTCCTGGTGGGAGGAGAGTTAGATGCATAGCAGTGGGGAACGAGCAGATTAGAGTCGAGTTCAGGAAGTAAGCAGAAGGAAGAGGTGCTTGCACAGTGCCGTGCAGCTCAGAGAGGAAAAGTGAAACTAACAGAGAGGGCACCGAGAAGCGGTGACCCAGACGAGAAGGGGGCGAAGTAGCAAGCAACGGGTCCAAAAATACCCGCGCCCAGTCCTACCGGATGCCGGTTCCGAGGTAGACAGTTGTTCAGCACTGTACTACAAACCGGAGTGATAGGACACCCACAGGTGGCGTCACGAGACAAATAAGACTTTATTCCACATTTCCCCAACCTGTCCAATTGACCACCGGGCCCCCACAGCCTCAGGCACGGAACCGTGACAGTGAAGCAGCGCCTGAGACCTGAGAACCCGGCAACGGTGAGTCACTCAGTACATAACCATGGAGCCGACATCGGATCCAGTGTAGACACGGATCCGATGTCCATAGGCTCCCATGTTGTCTGCACACGGACAGTCATTGATCCGACACGAATCCGTGGTGTCAGATTTTAGTCACGGACACCAATATCGCAACAGGATGCGATTTTGGCTCCGTGACTAAATCGGACAGCAATGGATGGTGCTAAAATCGGATGCCAATAGGGACACATCCGAGCCCATCCGTTGCACATAGGAATACATGGGAGGCAAAATCGTATCTGGGTGTATCCATTTTGAAATGGATACACACGGATACCACAAAATCATGATGTGAAAGCAGCCTTACTAATGCATCTCAATGAATTAGAATATCATTAAAAAGTTAATTTATTTCAATAGTTCAATAAATAAAGTTAAAAGCATATATTATATAGAGTCATTACAAACCGAGAACTATTCCAAGTGTTTATTTCTGTAAATGTTGATGATTATGGCTTACAGCCAATGAAAACCCAATGGTCAATATCTCAGAAAATTAAAGTAGAGAGGATGAAGGATTAAAAACCGTGCTGCCGTATTCCACGAGACATCAAAGGGTGAATATAATATTGATTTATTAGTCAATGTGTTTCAGGGCTCCCAGAAATGCCCTGAAACATGGCAATAACATTGATTTTTGATGATATTCTAATTAATTGAGATGCACTGGTAGATGAAGAAGGTAATTTGGTGGTTTTGTACCAGAAAAATATAGCACCAACGTCTATAAAATAAAACAAATTAACTTTCCAAAAAATGAAAAGCATATATACTATACTGAAAAGAATAAATGAAGTGATGATAATGTATGAGAGCATCATGGTATTGCATGTATCACTAATATCAAACCTATGCTGAGGAAGAGGGATATTATTAGAGGCATTCCATCACGTATATGTATACATTAACATGGTAGTAATTTTACTGACCTCATAGCAGATGCGAAATGAATTTGGTATTAGTTTAAGGGTATATTTAATAGCAGATGTGTTCAGCCCATGAGGAATGCATCAAAACTGGGATGTAATGTATGACAACTGCAGGCAGGTTTACAAATGGGACACTGCGAACACATTGTCATTACAGCTGTTTTTCCATGCAGTTGATTTGCATAAAAACCTTTGAAATTTGAGAAAATGCAGTTCATAGAATTACAGATGGCATAAAGCCTCATTAAAATGTTTTTTTTCCTGATATCTCTATGTCTTGCAGTAAATTTGCTTCCTTTTTCTCAATGAGAATAGCACATTTCGTTTCTATTTGAGTGACCATATGAAGTTTCGTTCATAGATAATAGAGGTAATCTGCAGAGATTATCATTCCATAAAATTTAGTTCAGGTATAGTCCCAGTACATGTAATGTGGGTGAACCCTCAGATAAGATTTTTCATGGAGCAGCTGAGTTACGGCTGAGTATCTTTCTACTGACAGGATCTGTCGTCTAAAATCCTCGAAATATAAATGTACGGTAAATTAAGCTGGCAATAAACAAAAAGAGTCCTTCACCAAGCCAGCAAACCTATAGGCAGCAAAGCTTTCAAGGCAGACTTCTAGTTTTAAAGTTTTGAAAAATTGCAAATGCGGAGATTTGCCTAAATTCTACAATTAGTTTTAACAGGTTCACCCAGATCTAACAAAAAAGACAGAGTTGTGGCGGGACACCACTGCTTACCTAATTTAAGATGAGATGTGGTGTTACCTGCATCAAAAATCTCACTCCAGTACCTGACTGGAATGAGCTTTCTGGCAATGTATTTGACTCTAGCACTCCCATTCATCAAGAATGGTGAGAGCAATGGCTGTCTTGGTGAAGAACTCACTGTCTTTTCTTTGGCAGTATGGTTTGTCAAAAAGCAATGATTAGCCTCTGGGTAACAATCTGACCAGTGCACGTTTCCCTGTAGTTTTAGAATGAAAGTTACTTATTGAAATCAATAGGTAGACTAGAGTGTTCATGTGTTTTCACCTGGAGAGAGGATAAAGCCGCTGGCGGTTACCTGTAGTAATGGCTTATCTCCTCTGAAAATAAAAAGATCTGGAATTGAACTTTCAACTGCCTTATTATAATAATAATCTTTATTTATATAGCACCAACATATTCCGCAGCGCTTCACAATTCAGAGGTTCATATTCGAACAATCATAATCCCATCTCCCTCATCTATGTTTAAGTAATAATAGTGGGTGCAGGCGTTGCAATAACACTCGAGGCTTTGATCCTAGAGGGACCCAAAATGTCTCTTTGGTTCATATGAGAAGTCCAACACTATTTAAAACCCATGATAGTTGAGGGCCATTTTGGAGATTTTGCACTTGGGCCCATGATCTTTAGGTTACACCACTGTTTGTCAAGGTAGCATTGGGAGATGATTATACAGATCCAACCGTTGACTGATCCCACCAATTTGGAATAATAATAATAAATTCCACAATTGGATGTGATTAAAAAAAAATGTTCCTGTGCTGAAATAATCTTAAAAATGTGCCCCTGCTATGTACTGTGTAATGGATGTGTCTGACTGTGCATGGAACATGGTCTGATCATACCACATCCACAGGGGTGGATGCAGTATATAGACATTACAGGATGGGATCACAGCTAATTCTTTTTTTGAGGTAAAACATTTCCCTGTCTGTATGTAAAAAGTGTTTTTACCTCAAAGAAAGAGTTATTTGCGATCCTATCTTGTAAAGTCTGTAGAATCCACTTCGTCCACCCTTCCCCGGAGATGTGGTATGATCAGACCATATTCCAAGCACAGTCAGAAACAAGAATTAAACTGTGCATAGCAGGGACACATGTATAAGATTATCTGGACACAGGAACATTTTTTAAACACATCCAATTGTGCAAATTATCATTATTCCAAGATCTATTGATTAAAATTAACGTTAAAATTAACTTTGTTCATGGGAAAAACCCTTTAATGATGATATACTGCATTGTTTCGGAATACAATATACACTTGTATAGACAATAGTCTAAATAATTAATTGAATTCAGGGTTTTGATTCAGTACAATAGCAATATGTATATCAATCCAGCCCGCGCTATGCAGTCTGCCTTTACTAACAATTGTAAAAGAATGGATATGTGGCACTCCAGAGTCCGGTTGCCACGATGGCCTTGCCTCCCTCGGGGGGTAGGGTCATGCTTGGAAGGAAGATAGGGTATCCACACCAAGTAACCCACACACAGAACACCTTCCTGACTCCAGACCAGAAGGGGGTGCTCTAACCCAGGTTCAGGGGAGTCTCCCCTATAAATTCTGGCTGGAGGCGGGGTTAGTCAGTTTAGTTCCTAGGAGGACTGCAGAAGGCATCCTGCAAACTGAATCAGTGTCAGGCTCGTCTGAAGATACTCACTAGCCAGTGTGAGGGACCCATGAGCAAGGGTCTGAGGACAAGAGAGGAGTAGGCCTGGGGAGTGAAGCCTGTTAACGGTTCACCCCAGAGCAGAGCGCCAGAAACTGGACACTGGAGTCCGAGGTAGCGTGGGTACTCTAGGCCCAGCAGCCAAAACCGGAGGATGGGAGATTTCAAGTCTCCCAGCCACCAAAGCACTTGGAGGCACAGCAGTGTAGAAGAGCCAAGGGACAGTGGTCAGAGAAGTGGTAACCAGGAAGGGCTCGAGCTGCCTGCCATACCAGTGAGACACTGTCCAGCAGGAGTGAAGGGTCGCAGCTTAGCTACAGGCAGCTAGGAACAGCAGGCAGAGGCGCAACAGGGAGGCCTCGGACCCAGCCGGGTGAGGAGAACCTTAACTTGCTTCCAGGCTACCCGGTTTCCTACCATTGACTGTGGACTGTACCCTGACATTTGCTACCTCAGTAAAGGTAAAGGAAACAACCCTTGCGTGTCTGTTGGTTATTCAGCGCCTTGAATCCTGCACCCCTTGAATCCTGCACCTCAATGGCCTACCACCACCATAGACTTAACAGTTGCGTTGGGGAACTGCTCTACCCGTGGGGAGCGATACCACCACAGCTGCCCATCCATTATCCCCGGAGGTCCTGTACTGCAGCACTGGCCCCAAAAGCCGGCTACCACAGGTGGCGTCATGACATCTATCGCCTAAATCTTTTCCCTCCGAACTTTTAGAAACTGATCCCCAAGATCACGGAAGCTGGGTCTCGACCCCTGTGACTCCCCGGCAGAACTGTTAGCCTGGTTCCAAGTACCCATGGCCCTGGGGCGGGACAGTTTTCGTGCCCTATGTCTACGGGTATGTGTACCATTGACTTTATTATACTGTGAACAGTCGCCAATGTTGCCCCATGCGGAGCACGGGAAGAGGGTGTGCCGTCGTGGTTGGGACCGTTGAGAGGGCGCAAAGGGAAGCCACGCTCTGCCAAGTGATGTCAGCCAGCGTGACGCAGGAAGCCCTGCGCCGGAAACTCCCTGCACGCTCAAGTCACTGCCTGAGGAGTGGTAGGCTGAACAATCGAAAAAGACCGAGAACCTAGCTGCGGTTCACTAGGGGACAGCAATGTCTGATCCAGAGAGGAGAGACCCTGTGGTGCGCCCGGATGGTGCCCAACCCAACGCCGCAGCTCTGGGCGAAGCTGCAAACCAAGCCGATAACGCAGCCATATTCCCCTGCAGTAGCACCAGTCTTGCCGTTCTCAATGCTGTACATCCTGGGAGCAACCTGGCTGCTGTAGTACTCAGCAGAAGCAGACACCCTGACTGATTTCAAAGAAAGGATGACTACTTTTTTCAGAGTATATTCTATGACCGTAGACCAGAGAGTGACCGTTAGTGGGACAGTTGACTGGTGCAGCCCAACGTGAAGTGAAGCCCTGGCTAGCCACTGATAAACAGACTGTTAAACAAATCTTTGCTGGGTTGAAAGAAACTTTTGACACCCGAACAGCTTCGGAAATTAAAATGAGATTTTATGGGTGTAAACAGCGGGTGCAGGATGATACAAAAGACTATGCCTTGAACCTCCAAGAGGCGCTGAGGGCTATAAAACAGTGTTGATCCTGGCAGCGTCTAAGATGAAAACAAGCTGTTAACTAAGCAGTTTTTTGAGGGGCTCCAGTCTCACTCCCAAAGGACTGTTACGTATAATAGCTATGCAAAACACTAACTTGAACTTTTCCCAATTTAAAGATCTTGCCATCCGTGTGCTGCGTGAACCTACAGTTAGCAGCACTGTACCCAGCGACTGGCTCTGATGTACCAAATGGAGGTGGCGCCCTCTGTTGTAATCGTTGTGGGGGCCAGTGTGCAGATTTTAGCAACTGATACCCCTGATTCCTGACAGCTGCAAGTGCAGCAGCTGACCAAGGGGATAGCAGAGCTAGCCAAAGCAGTCCAGTCCCTGCAAGAATCCAAGCCCTCGGAGACGATAGAGTTGGCCTCCAGCCCAGATGACATTCCGTGGATGCACCAGAGGAGGAACCAGCCGACCAGTGGACAACCCAGCGATCGCTATGATTCAGCAGTACAACCCATTGCCACCGCTGCAATCACCAGGTTTTGTACTTTCAACGAGCAACCCCTGGGGCAGCGGGCCGCCCACCAGGGATGAGGCAGCCTGGCCCATCGAACTGGCGCGACAGGTATGTGGGAGGACGACCGGTCCTGCCTATCGTACTAGATGTTATCCCCATGAACGCTTTATTGGACACCAGTTCACAAGTGACATCAATATCTTATATCCTTTACAAGCGGTACTGGGCTGATTCAGACATTACACGCTGCCCAGATGAGTTTTTACTATATATGCTGCAGATGGTTTACCTATACCGCAGGTGGGATTTAAAGAAGTCACCATAAAGGTGGGACATGTAGAACTAACAGCCCAGGGAATGGTGATAGTTGATGTAAACCGACGAGAAAGTAATCCAATGCTTACTCTAGGCACTAATGTGATTGAGAATTGCCTAGGGGAGATTATTTTTTTGTTACAACAGATTGCCGAAACTGCCAACCTTGGTCAGTAGTGAGTCGTGCAGAAAGAGATTAATGACCTGATGCAGAAGTCGGCAGAGTAAGAGTAAATAACCAGTACCCATTGCAATACCCCCAAAGAGTGAAAAGTTAATCTGGTGTAGTGCAGCAATAGGCCTTAGAAGGCAAGATTACAAAGCTTTGGTGGAGCTCATGTACTCAGACAGTAGGCCCACTGTCCTAACAACCAGAGGGGTAATTGATGTCCACAAGGGAAGAGTACCTGTACGAATCTTAAACTGTGGTGAAGAAGAGGTCAAACTGCCTAGGTATGCTACCATTGCTAAGTTGTACACTGTCAGTAACAACGCAATCATGGCAGTGGAGCCCTTGGACCAGGCGGAGGACAATCGTTCAGAGGTGGAGCTGGAGGATTGGTGCCATGTAGGCACTGACTCCAACCCTTCACACCAAAAGCATGGAGTTTACCGGGTAGTGCAAGAATATGAAATGGTCTTTAGTAAACGTCCTTTAGACTTTGGGAAGGTACAAGGGGTACAACATCACATCCCCACAGGTGACCATCCGCCCATCAAAGAGAGATACAGGCCTGTACCGCCAGCTCACTATCAATGTGCCAAAGAAGGAAAAATGGGAAATGAAGGAGGTTGGGGTGATCAAAGATAGTTGTAATCCCTGGGCAGATCCACTTGTCCTAGTAAAAAATAAGATGGTACAATGAGAATGTGTGTAGATTACAGGCAGATAAACCGCAATACATATAAGGATGCTTACCTATTACCCAGAATTGAAGAGTCATTAGCTGCATTGGGAACTGCTATTTTTCCACCTTAGATCTTAACAGTTGGTACTGGCAGGTTCCCGTAGCAGAAGGGGACAGGGAGAAGAATGCGTTCATGACAATGATAGGATTCTGTGAGTTTAACTGTATGCCGTTTGGACTGTGCAATGCACTGTGAACATTCCTGAGATTGATGGAGCGTTGCCTGGGTATAAGAAACATTCAAACAGTGCTACTGTACCTAGATGACGTCATTGTCTACTCGAAGACGTATGAAGACCACTTGAAGCACCAGGCTGAGGTATTTGATGCATGGCATGAAGGTGAAGACGGCCAAGTGCCACCTACTGTAGCCTAAAGTTCAGTACCTAGGACATGTGGTTAGTGCTGAAGGTGTGGCTCCAGACCCTGACAAGGTCACTGTAATCAGGGACTGGCCAAGGCCCACGACCATCAAAGAGGTACAGCAGTTTCTGGGGCTGGTAGAATACTACTGAAGGTTCATCAAGGGCTTCACGAAGATGGCAGCTCCCATGCAAGACCTCCTGGTAGGCCAGTCCAAGAGGACCAAGAGCCCGAGTCCATCATTTCAATGGGGCAGTAGAAAAGAAGACTTCTTTAAGCAGTTGAAGTGGGCCCTAATAGGGGAAGAGATCCTAGCCTACCTTGACTATGGCCAACAGTTTGTGCTGTATACAGATGCGAGCAACGAGGGATTGGGAGTTGTGTTATCCCAGGTGCAAAGAGGCAAGGAGATAGTGATTGCCTATGCTAGCAGGAAGCTCCATACTACAGAAAGGAACCCTGACAACTATAGCTTGTTCAAGCTAGAGTTCCTCACAGTTGTCTGGGCAGTAACAGAACAGTAGTAGGCAGTAACTGGAGCAGAGATGGATGGTCCGGTTGTCCAATTACAACTTCACCATCAAGTACCAGGCAGTGCACAAGAACGCCAATGCTGATGCACTGTCAAGGATGCTCCACTTGTCAGAGGCGGGAGAAGACCCAGAGGAGCTGGAAGAGATAGAGCTACCAGCTTTTCACCACACCAAAGTGTCCCAGTGTTCTCATGAGGTGAGAGATAAGTGACCTGGCATGCAAGAGATCATGTTCAACCCATTACCCCACTATGGTTTGGCAGAGACATAAGATAGTAACCCAGCCATCTCACTAGTAAAGGTACTCCTGAAGGAGACTGACTCACGCTCTGGCCCAGATGCCTCCACCAGAGGCACAGCAGCTGTGGAAAGAGAAGGGCAAGTTGTTCACCTACCAAGGCAAGTTTTGTAGGTGACACATCAAAGTACAAACCCATGAATTGGTGTGGCAAATAGTGGTCCTGAAGAGAGTTGTCCAGATGGTCCTGGAGGCATACCAAGATGGAGCAGGACACTTCAAATGGAAGAAGCTGGAGGTGCTGTTATGTGAGAGATTCTACTGGGTTGGCATGTGGAAAGTCATTGAGAACTGGTGTAGAAACTGTGGCCCGTGCAACCTGAGAAGGAAGGATGATGACAGTCAGAGAGCTCTTCTACAGCCAATTGTTAACTAACAGCCACTTGAACTAGTAGCCTTAGATCACGTGAATTTTACCCCGAGCTGGTCAGGCTATGTGTATGCCCTCACCATTGTAGATCATTATTCACGTTTCTTGGTTGTAGTACCAGTAAAAGACCTGACAGAAAAGACAGTGGCAAAAGCATTTCCAAACTCATTTCTGTAGACCCCATGGCAGTCCCGAACAAGTATTGACAGAACACGGTTTAGCCTTCGAAGCAGAAGTGTTTCTCAGTTTGCGGCACCACGATAATGCCTAGGCAGCAGGCTCGCTGTCTGGGTGTTATGTTTGACACCGATCTCTCCTTCTCCTCCCACACACAATCTCTCGTCCACTCCTGTCGCTTACACCTGAAGAATATCTCTACAGTCAGCCCCTTTCTCACCATGGAAACAACAGAAACCCTCACCGTGGCCCTAATCCATTCCCGCCTTGACTATTGCAATTCTCTATTAAGCGGCCTCCCCCTCATCAGACTTTCTCCTCTCCAGTCCAACCTTAATGCAGCAGCCAGGATCACCCATCTGGCCAATCGTTACTCAGATGCCTCTGCTCTGTGCCAGTCATTGCACTGGCTGCCCGTACACTACAAGATCAAATTCAAATTGCTTGTTCTCACCCACAAAGCTCTTCACAGTGCAGCACCCCCCTACATCTCCTTCCTTATCTTTGTCTATCACCCCACCCATTCTCTACATTCTTCAAATGACCTTCGACTAACATCTGCACTATTCCGATCCTCCCACTCCCGGCTCCATGACTTCTCCAGAGCTGCACCAATCCTCTGGAATGCTTTACCCCAAGAAATCAGTACTATCCACAACTTGCATGGCTTCAGACGATCCCTAAAAAACACATCGTTTTAAGACGGCCTATCATACTCCCCAATAGAAGTCCTTTGTACTGTAGATAGTGAATGGGCTATCTCTCTAGACATTACTCTTCTACAAACTCCACCAAACCAAAAAGGTCTACACAGACTGTCTGATGACCATCCATGTAAGCTTATTTCTATGCCCCATTTCCTCAAGATGCCTGGACCATGAGTGCAATAAGCCCCTGTACCTTGTGCAACCCCTATCCCGTTGTAGATTGTAAGCTCTTTTGAGCAGGGTCACCTTCATTTCTTGCTTTATTTATTGTATTTTCTTTTTCACATTGATTCTATGCCTATTGTTTTGTATCCAATTATTGTACTGTATTCGTTCTCTACTGAAATTACTTACTGTATTATATTTTCTGTACTCTAACCCTACATTGTAAAGGGCTGAGGAATATGTTGGCGCTATATAAATAAAGCTTTTTATTATTATTATATAGAAGTGTTTCAAGAATTTTGCAACTTGTACGGATGCAAGAAGATAAGAACAACACCGTACCATCCGCAGACCAATGGCATGTGCGAGAAGATGAATCAAGTGGTAATAGACTTGTTCAAAACACTGCCCTTGGAAGAAAGAAGCATGTGGCCAGAGAAATTACCAAATTTAGTGGACTTGTAGAATCATGTTCCTGTGAGTTCCACCAACTGTACCCCTGCATACCTGATGAGAGCAAGACCAGGCAAGTTGCCCATAGACCTAGACATGGGAGTGTTACCCCTAAGGCAAATCCACCTGAAGCAGATTGGGATGTAGAATGTCAGAGATACTGTAAAGTACAAGAGTGTCTAGAGAAAAACTTGACTCGAGCGGGAGAAAGACAAGAGAGGGCCTATAACAAACAAGCCCCTGCAGTTCCCCTAGCAACAGGAGAGCAAGTCCTGAAGAAGAAACGGAGAACCAATAAGCTGGATGACCAGTGGGAGGCAGAGCCCTATAAAATAATGACTTCAAGCTTTGACAACAATAAAGTCTGCTTAGTTAGTAAAGATAAAGGAGAGACCTCAGCAGCAGTATCAAGAGACCATCTAAAGAAATGTCCTGAACAAGTGAAATGCAAAAGAGAAGTTCTCAATCCACCTAAACCCATAAAACAGAAGGAAGAGATGATCCATACAGTGCTTGGAGAAAACATGGACTCAGATCAATAGAGCCATAGTAGTCCCAGTAAAGACATTTCCCCAACGTGTAGCTCCTGAACCATTTGACACTTCAGAAGAACCAGAAGAACCACCAGTGTAAAGAGGAACCAGAAAATCAACCCCCTGCTAGCGGTGAAACTGTCAGTTCCATGGTAAGTCTAAGAACCCACTCTGGTATACCTGTGCTATGTAAGTCTACACGTAGAATAGTGGATAGTACTCCCACAGCACCAGAGGAAGACACTAATGTCCATACCAGCCAACCAGAAGTACCTATACTGTGTAGATCCACCCGTAGTAACGTAGGTCAGATTCTAGCCCGTTATAGGGAATGTTACCAAAGTTAAGTGAATATGTTGAAAATGTAAATATGTTTTTCATGCAACTTTGTAACCCAGCAACCACCAAGTGTACCGTGCCTACAGGACTTACTGTATGAACTTATGCATATTCTTGAACATTTATCTTTAAAGATGGACCAATATGCCACTGGACTGGTTGTGGTAGAGACACTCTTGTATATAATTTCTCATCAGCCAACGGTGAAAAGACTAAGCGCCATAGTGACTGTGTTTTTCCCAAATTTTTTAGGTTTTTGTAATTTTTTACTTTTGAGACTCTGTACAATTTATTTACTGTCATTATTGTTTTGTGTGTGTTTTGCAAAAAGTGTTTCCTCTGTCCAGGACTACTGAAATTCACTAGGGGGGAAAGTGGCACCCCAGAGTCCAGTTGCCACAAAGGCCTTGCCTCCCTCAGGGGCAGGGTCATGCTTGGAAGCAAGATAGGTTATCCACACCAGGTAACCCACATACACAACACCTTCCTGCAGGGGCGTAACTAGAACTGGCAGGGCCCCATAGCAAACTTTTGAACGGGGCCCCCTCCAAGACACGCCCCCCAATGACACGCCCCTCCAAGACACGCCCCCCTCCAAGACACGCCCCTTCAAGACACATCCCCTTACAGGCCCCAGCAGTATATACAGCAGCCCCAGTGGTATACCGCAGCCTCTCCAGTGGTATATACAGGCCCCAGCAGTATTACAGCAGCCTCAGTGGTATACAGCAGCCTCCTCAGTGGTATATACAGGCCCCAGCAGTATTACAGCAGCCTCCGCAGTGGTGGTATATACAGGCCCCAGTGGTGGTATACAGGGCCCCTGGTGGTGGTATACAGGGCCCCTGGTGGTGGTATATACAGGCCCCTGGTGGTGGTATATACAGGCCCCTGGTGGTGGTATATACAGGCCCCCGGTGGTGGTATACAGGCCCCTGGTGGTGGTATATACAGGCCCCTGGTGGTGGTATATACAGAGCCCCTGGTGGTAGTATACAGAGCCCCTGGTGGTGGTATATACAGGCCCCTGGTGGTGGTATATACAGGCCCCTGGTGGTGGTATATACAGGCCCCTGGTGGTAGTATACAGAGCCCCTGGTGGTGGTAGATACAGGCCCCTGGTGGTAGTATACAGAGCCCCTGGTGGTGGTATACAGGCCCCTGGTGGTAGTATACAGAGCCCCTGGTGGTGGTATATACAGGCCCCTGGTGGTAGTATACAGAGCCCCTGGTGGTGGTATATACAGGCCCCTGGTGGTAGTATACAGAGCCCCTGGTGGGTATATACAGGCCCCTGGTGGTAGTATACAGAGCCCCTGGTGGTGGTATACAGGCCCCTGGTGGTAGTATACAGAGCCCCTGGTGGTGGTATACAGGCCCCTGGTGGTGGTATATACAGGCCCCTGGTGGTAGTATACAGAGCCCCTGGTGGGTATATACAGGCCCCTGGTGGTAGTATACAGAGCCCCTGGTAGGTATATACAGGCCCCTGGTGGTAGTATACAGAGCCCCTGGTGGGTATATACAGGCCCCTGGTGGTAGTATACAGAGCCCCTGGTGGGTATATACAGGCCCCTGGTGGTAGTATACAGAGCCCCTGGTGGTGGTATACAGGCCCCTGGTGGGTATATACAGGCCCCCCGCTCTCCATTACCTGCAGCAGGCAGTCGCGCTGATCGCAGCCACAGCCTGTCATGTAGTGTGACGCTGTAGCCGGTGATACAGGAAATAGAGCGGCGCCGGCTACAGCCCACATGACAGGCTGATCAGCCCGCCGGTAATGGAGAGCGGCCGGGGGGACGCAGCAGTAATGGAGGCAGCGGTCAGGGGGCCCCGAGGATAGCGTGTGGGGGCAGTGGTCAGGGGCCCCCTTGTATGACATATGGGGGTGCTCAGGGGACCAATGGGCCCCCCCTTTCCGTCCGGGCCCCCCCTACAGCACCCAGGGGGGTATGGGAACGGGACTTAGTGGGCGTGGCACCAAAGTGTCGGGGCCCGCCGGGCCAGTCCGCCCCTGTATGTATCGCAGGCGCAGCTGCCGGTATAGCAGTGGCTGCGTAGCGGCGCTGGGTCCGGGCCCCCCACAAGCGCCGGGCCCCAAAGCGACCGCTACGGCTGCTATGCCGGTAGTTACGCCACTGCCTTCCTGACTCCAGACCTGAAGAAGGAGCTCTAACCTGAGTTCAGGGGAGTCACCTCTATAATTTTTGGCTGGAGGCGGGGTTAGTAAGTTTAGCTCCCAGGAGGACTATAGAAGGCATAGCAGCGTAGAAGAGCCAAGGGACAGTTGTCACAGAAGTGGTACCCGGGAAGGGCTCGAGCTGCCTGCCATACCAGTGAGAGACTGTCCAGTTGGAGTAAAGAGTCTTAGAGCTTAGCTACAGGCAGCCAGGACCAGCAGGCAGAGGCGCAGTAGGGAGACCTCAGAACCAACCAGGTGAGAAGAACCTTAACTTGCTTCCAGGCTACCTGCTGGATTCCTACCATTGACTGTGGACTGTACCCTGATGTCTGCTACCTTAGTAAAGGTAAAGGAAACCACCCCTGTGTGTGTTGGTTATTCAGTGCCTTGAATCCTGCACCCCAACGGCCTACCACCGCCATAGGCAACGGTTGCCCCAGGGAACTGCTCCACCCGTGGGGAGCGATACCACCACAGCTGCCCATCCATCATCCCCGGAGGTCCCGTACTGCAGCACCGGCCCCAAAAGCCGGCTACCACGGGTGGCGTCATGACACCTATTCCCTAAATCATTTCCTCCAGAACTTTTGTAAACGGATTCCAAGGGCCACGGAAGCTGGGTCTCGACCCCTATGACTTCCCCTGCAGAACTGTTAGCCTGGTTTTGAGTACCCCATGGCCCTGGGGTGGGACAGGTATGTCTAAAGATCTCACTGATACCAGCTTGGTTCTGTGATATGACATCACTGCTGCAACAAGTCAGTGCATGAAATTATTGAAAAACGGAAGCAGATAGGAAATAAAACATCTCCACCACGAGTTGGAGACCACGTCTTCTGGATAAATGGGCAAAAATTCCCACAAAAATATTCCAAAATCTTAAATAAAGGCTTTCTAGAGAGTGGACTCTGTTGTGGGGCGACAACAGGATAGTCCTGTGTGTTCCCTGGGACTTTGGTCCATTCACACAGAGATCTAGGCGATTAACTTCAGTCTCTGGCTTTGAACTCCTCTGCTAGTTGTAAGTTCTGCTTCTGCAACAGCCGCAAGGGCCGGCGGGGTACTCGATAGCCAAGCCTGCTAATGTTTTGGGAGGTCACGGTGGCTGTGGCCCAGCTCCGTGACCCTGACCGTGCAGTGAAGGGGGTATATATAGGGGATATAAGTCTTTAGTGACGCCACCTGTGGTATTTGGCCAGGGATGACAAATGCTGCTTGGATGAGCCCCAGGAGATGGTATTGCTGCAGCTGGGATGCTTACGATCCCCACAGGTGAAACGGGGCTCTGGGATATAATGCAAGAGTCTTTTGGGATGATGGTAGTTGTAGTTGGAATGCAGGAGCTGGAAAGGAGGGCGCGGGAAATAACCGGAGGACACAGAGAGGTGCAGTTTCTTTACCTTTACTTGGCAAAACATGGTGCAGTCCGGGGGCACTGGTTACCAGGTCCAGAATAGTCCAGTCAGCCTGGAAGCATTCGGGATCCACTTCGCCAGGTGGGTTTGGAGGCCTTCCTGCTGCGCTCTCGGTGTGGGGTCCTGGCAGCCTGTGAGCTATCCTGCAGCCCTCTTCCTGCATTCTTGCCCTTGCTCCCGTATGGCAGACAGCACGAGATTATCATGGGTGCCACTGTGCTGATGGCAGCTCTGGGCTCTTGCTATGCTGTTGTGCCGCCGGGTCTTTAGTGCGGCCGGGAAACTTACAGTCTCCTATCCTCCAGATTTGGTTGTCGGGACGTACAGAACCTGCATAACCCAGGACTCTTGCATCCTCTGTAGCGCCACTCTGGGGTGAGGTTTCGGCAGCTCCACTCCCCAGTGCTCTCTCTCCTATATCTCTCCTCTCCCTCTCCTCAGACTTTTCACTAACCCCTTCTCCGTGATGGAAACAGGGCAGCTCCTCTGAAATCGGGTGTAGAGCTCCTCCTTCAGGCCTGGAGCCAGGTTTTGTGTGTACATGCTGTGGTTTACCTCATGTGGGGATTTCCTCCTGCTTCCAACATGAGGTCACCCACAGTGAAGGAGGTAATGTCTCTGTGGCAACCAGAGCACTGGAGTGCCACACTTCCCCTGGTCAACATGAGATTTACAGCCTCTACCTTGCTTAGTGGATTCCAGTTTTATGACTTTGGCTTGTATTTTGTCAAGTCTTCTTCCTGACATTTTTGTTTTTGTTCCAGACCTCCTGGTATAGAGCTGCAGCAGTCTGACCATTATCTGCCAGTCTGCTTCACTGGCTAGTAGCTACTTTGTCTACCAGGAGCTCAGGACTTACACAAAGGCCTATAGGTTGGGTCATAGTGGCCGGCGCTAAGTCTATTAAGAGCTACCAGGCTACCAAGCACAGTAAAGTCAGGTCTTTGGGTGATTAAGGGAATCTGGTCCGGTAACGATTCTCTGATCAATGTGTCTCTTTGCTGTCAGTTGTAGAAGGATGCTCAGAAGCTGTGGTGTATCAGACAAATGCAGTGTGAATTTTATATTTAAAGATGCTATCAACAAACCAGCCTATCCCCAAAGTAATGCAACATAAATTACAGCCATTCAAGGAAAAACAAGTGACAATAATAGCTAAACACAAGAACAAATGTGAATAAGGTTTCTTCAGCTTTCATTATGGATTTTGCCTGAAGCTGAAAAGAAAGAAATACACAGCGATTCCCTTTGCTAGTCATGCACATCCAAGCCTGATTATAGGTTTCCCAGACAGAAGGGAAAATCCATTTCATGGGTCATAAGCTTTACATTGAGGGATGGCACTGAGACAACATTTGTCAACAATGAGGATTGAAAGCACAAAATAAAGGCATGGTAATAATAAATTGTGTGTAGTGGAGTGAATACAGATACTACACACATAACATACAGTCATTCTCTAAGGTTTGGGCAATGCTAGGAGCAGTGGTGCAACTTGAAACCCATGGGCCATGATTTGAAAGCTCCAACGTGTCCCCCAATTATTGCAAACCTTTAATAGCAATATAGCTATAGCCAAAGAGACTTTTCAGGCCCCCAAGCTCCAGGGCAGGGGGGTGATTGCAACACCTGCCCCTATTGTAGTTACACCCCTGCCTAGAGACTCTACCTCCAAATTTCATAAAAAGGTTGCACTAAACCCCACTAAGATCTTAAGGGGATGATCCACTTTTTAATAAATTATATCTCATGTATTCCAGCTTACTAATACACTTTGCAAATGAATTTTTTAAGCTTGTTGGTCCATCATGTTTGCAAGATTAATATGGTAGTGGCAAAAGAGATGGAAAACTTGTTAAGCCTCTCTGTGATCATCACATCACCAGGGAAATATTTTTTGTCTCTTTTTATTGTTCAACAAGACATTTTAGAATTGGCTCATTGACTGCTCAGGAATAATAATATTTAATAATGACCCCCAAACACCCACTTTTGATTATCATATAGCTAAGTCCTGTACATTGTAAGGTTGAAATTGAGGTGACAATTCAAGCAAAATCAGGACTGTTGTCAATTATGTGCAAGCTGTAGCAGTTACCCTCACTCTTGATCATTGATAGATGAGGAGGGGGGATCCAAGATGGCCGCCGCATAGGGAGGACGCAATCCTCAGCGCTCCCGCATACTGCCTACAATCCGGCACCATCCTGCCCCTGAAAGTGTTCATAAAAGGACTACTTGTGCCCATCTGGATCAACTAACTCCAGGGTCTATATAGAGCCCAATCCTGGAAGTGTTTACATACAGAGGCGCACCTCGTGGAGTTAACTGGCAGGACCCTCCTCCTCCCCAGATACAGAAGTGTGTCCTGCACCGCGACTCCTGAGCACCAAGGAAACACCAGCCAAGCAGAGCATTCAGTACATCCGTTGCTGCTAGATCTGCTTCCCACCTGCTGTGTGTCCGGGAAAGAGCCTCGGACGGCCCAGGGAAATGGCGGGGGAGTGTGAGAGGCCCGCAGGCACACGCGCACACCAGACAGGCCGCCATTGTGTGTGGGACCCTGCTGCCACCTGAGTCATCGAGCGGCCTGGACTGAGAGCGCAGGGGAGCATTTCTGATTTCTTGCCTGAGGTGAGGTGTGGGGGGAGGCGGGAGCTGCCGCAGCTCCTGTAGCGGTGTCTGGTGGAGCGACCGTGGGGAAGCATAGCAATAAGTGGTCCTTACACCGCCGCTGTTGGGGTCTTGATCTACTCCCCCCCCCCTCTCCCGGCTAATCCCCTCACCTTGTCCATCGGGATCTGTGGAGCCGGGAGCCCAACCTGATCCCAGGACAGCGGACTCAGAGAAAAGAGGGGCCGGTACAGCCTTAAACAGAGGGAAAAGTGGGAGAAGAGGAAGTGCCTGCATTGGTAACTGACTGCCACAGACGAGCACAGCTCCTGATAAAATCCAGACCATTCAGAAGCTCTCCCTGTGTGTCCCCCCCAGCAGCCCACCACCTCGTGCAGGCGACTAAGACGAAACATTCCCCGCCTGCAGAGCTACAGGAAAAGGCAAAGCGGGGGCTGTAGAACACAATGTAAACTGTCGCTTTGATAAAGTACTGCCACTTTGATAAAGTTCAGAAGACAGTCTAAGGAAAGGGTCACTGTCTAAAGAAGAATCCTATACCACACCACTTCAAATCCTCACACACAGGAACATTGAATGCTGGGTTAACTCTTTCCCTGCCCTTGTACCAATCATTGGTCCATACCACCAACTGCCAGCAGAGGGCACTAGAGGTCTACCCAAAGTATTAACTACAGTGGTTTTATAAAGAAATCTTTAGAATTTAGAATTCAAAGCGTCATAAAACAGCATCTTTTACATACTTCTACAGCTTTTGATTGCAACATATTAACAGCCCCCCCCCCTCCCAATTTGCTCAGTGGAAAATCTATAAGGAAATATTTCTTTACCAAGAACAACCCATCTTCTGGATCTCTACTTGAACTCATAATAACGGATTCTCTCTGTACAACTCCAGTTCCCACTATGTGAGAGCCTCGTGACGCTCTGGGGAGACTGGCGGAGAACAAGAACCGGATAAATTCTAACCTCTACACCCCGTCACAATGGTTAAATCAAACACAAAATCCACTAAACCTTCCACCAAGGCAACTATTAGCTCCACACAAGTGGACCTAGATAAATACCTAAAAAAGCAAGCTGGTCTGTCATCCTTGTCCAAAACATCGAAACGACTCCTGGTCGAAGACACCATGGAGCCGGACCATGATAGCGACCGTGAGGGAACGGATGACGACGAAGAGCTCCCGATCACCAGATCATATCTCAAGAAGATTCTACATAAGGCTCTGGAACCCCTGGCCAAGGAGATGGCGGATATTAAACAGGACTTGACACAGATGGGTCGCAGAGTCGAACCTCTGGAATCGGCTAATACAGAGGTGGTCAAACAATCTAACGCTACCCTCTCTGGTCTCCAACACCATGAAGACTACCTTAACAAGATCTATACGATGTTGGAAGACCATGAGAATAGGGACAGACAAGATAATCTGCGCTTGAAGGGAGTTCCTGAAACAATAACACAAGATGCTTTGACTCCAACCATCATAGACACTTTTTGTTCATTACTGCAGCCAGAGGACCCATCAGACATGGAGTTAGTAAGGGTACATAGAGCATTACGCCCGAAACCGCCATCAGATGAATCTCCAAGGGATGTTATCTGCCGTTTCCTGGACTACAGGACAAAAGAGCTGGTCATGAAGAGGGCCAGGGAGATAACCACCATTACATGCAATGGCTCCCCAATCCAGATCTACCAAGATCTCTCTTGGATAACCCTAGCCAAGTGACGCCTCTTGAAACCGCTAACTACAATTTTTCACCAAAGAAATTATCCATACAGATGGCTGTTCCCCTTTGACATATCTGTCACGGCTGGAGACAAAAGGCTCCAAGGTTGAACATCAGCCAATATCAAAAGGATGTGCCAAGAGCTAAGAATCGAACTAGATCACTATCCCAATTTAGAGGAGGTGGGAACTGTATACCAGATGACACCTCTACAACATCCACCACCGTGGCAAACACACTTGACACCAAAGTCCCAAAGATCAAATCGCAAAAATTCCAAGATAGCCGAGTCCCGAGGAGAGGACAGCCCAAATGGATGATGGATCATTAAGATCTAATGCGTTTTTCTTTTTCTCCCTGAGACTCAAGATTGAGACATTATTATACTTAAGGTTCCTCGCCTTCATAGAAAACTTAGATGGCCAATATTCTTTTCGCCTCTTCTCACCTTCCTCAGGAACTGATCATTATCCTAATTCTTGCATGAAAACTATGTTACGAATGACAAGAATTATAGACAAAACTTTCGGACGCATCATTGTGACGGATGTAAACTATTCCGTTAGCCCACATAAGTGCCTTGGGGGAGGTCCTACTTCCCCATATTCATCTATTAATAGCTTCTTAATTTTTTTTCTGGTTCTTGTATTTGGTTTTAGTTAACCATAGGCTAGCCTACAAGAGAATATCCTGTTAACAAGTTCAAGGCAAAGTAGCCTAATAGTTATATTCAGTGTTAAAAGGTAAAACCTCCTCTATCAGTCTACCCCCTCGTTGGCGACTCTTACGCATCGGTGGGATGGTCGTGATAGAGATGAATCTGACCGTTCAGATTTACAGCATACAAAGGTTTAATTTTAAGATGTTTGTATATGCACCAACCCTAACTTGTTTTACATTTTCAGGAAAATTATCTCTACTGTTTCTTTCTACCCTTTCTGTTTCTTCCCAACCACCCCCATCCCAAAACCCCACGAGAGAGTGTCGGCTACAACAACTGCATGAATTCGACCATCCACCATGACCACCAACCGTAAGTTATACCAAGTGGTATCACACAATCTACACGGCTTTAATTCTCCTATTCCTAGGTCACAAACATTACATTTCCTCAAGAAAGCAAGCTATGACATCTTACTACTACAGATGTGGTATTAGATTAGCGCTACAAACCACTCCAGGCGATCGTTCTGTATAAATTACCTTAAAGCTTTATTCAATCGATGTAGAATGCCCAGTCTCCACAACGCGTTTCGGCGCTAATTGCGCCTTTCTCAAGTGTCAAGAGACACTTGAGAAAGGCGCAATTAGCGCCGAAACGCGTTGTGGAGACTGGGCATTCTACATCGATTGAATAAAGCTTTAAGGTAATTTATACAGAACGATCGCCTGGAGTGGTTTGTAGCGCTAATCTAATACCACATCTTTATTTGAACGCACACGTATCCTCCCATTGGGAAGCGTGGTATTCAGCAGCTGGGCACCCAGGACGCATCAGACGTCAATCACCACTTCTTTGGAACAAGCACGAGAATCAGCAGCGTGTGCATATTGGAAATCACGCTCATCCCTGCTTGCAGCACACCGGCTGATGTGGAAACCCTTTGGGGTAAAAAATCAGTGCATAAACTAGTTGTGCGGTCAGCACAACTAGAGAAGGTGAGCCCTAGATATATTTAACCGCTCCCATGCCATAAACATCAGCAGTTTGGCGCAACATTGTTTTTGTTTCTTATCTTACTACTACAAGAAACTCACTTTCTGGAAACTAAAACACCTAACTTTGAAAAGAATTACTATAATACCTGGTATCATGCATATTCACCCCAAAAAGGGCCAGAGGAGTAGCTATAGCACTAGCGAAAAATATCCCTTTCCTTCCCATAGACAAATTGATTGACACTGAAGGTCGATATATCTTTGTAAAGGGCTTACTGGAAGGTACCTTGATTACGCTAGGGAGTTTATATGCCCCAAATAAAAAACATCTTTCCTGGATACAGAAGGTTCAAAACAAGCTTTCACTGTTTGCCGAGGGTTCAATCTTGATTGGCGGAGATTTAAACATAACACTAGAGCCTCTATTAGATACCTCAGCTGGGAAAAGCAATATCTCACGACGAGACCTTGCCCAAATTAGGTCCTCTTTCCACACAGCAAGCTTGATAGACGTATGGCGCTACTGTCACCCCCATGACAGAACCTACACATATTATTTCCTCCACATAACAACTACCATCGATTAGATTATGTATTTATATCCAAAACCCTCCTTTCAGCAGTTATAGAAACTGAAATCCTCCCGGCACTATACTCGGATCATGCAATGGTGTCTATAAAATTGGAATGCGGAGGGCCTGCTCCAACTACTAGGACATGGAGGTTGAATGAATCCCTATTAAGTATAAAAGACATTAAAGTTAAAATACAATCGGCCATTAAAGGCTATTTCCTATCCAACAACTCTCCAGACGTAGACCCTACAATAATCTGGGAGGCACATAAGGCGACACTTAGAGGCGTTATAATATCAATAGCATTGTTTCAAAATAAACAAAGGAAAACAGAAATAGAAAAGCTATATAAAGATATTATTCACCTAGAGAAACAACACCAGATAACGTTAACCCATCCTAACATGATAAAACTCGCAGAGTGTAGACAATGCCTTAAAGATCTTCTCAATAAAAAAGCAGCTAAATATTTTACCAACTGGAGAAATCGCCTAATGGTACATGGCGATAAGGCCTCTAAACTAATGATATCATTGATTAAAAGACGACAATCACGAACATTTATCCACAAGATCAAAACAGAATCGGGCCAGATAACACAAAATTATGAACAAATTATAGCAGAATTTTTGCCATTCTATAAAAATTTATACCAGATAAGACCACATAACCCTGAAGTAAACCTAAACCAGAGAAAACATGAAATAGACTCATTCCTCTCATCTCTATCATTACCAAAACTAGATGAAAATCAACAGATGTGGTTGGCGAGACCTTTTGAATCAGAGGAACTCCAGTCCATCCTGTCTGAGAGCCCATCGGGCAAATCTCCGGGACCATACGGTTTTCCGCTCCTTTATTATAAGACATTTTACCCAGACTTGAACATACACTTATTGAGAATGTGTAATGCAGTTCTCCATGGCAGCTCTCTTCCCCCCCAGTCCTTAGAGGCACATGTCACACTTTTACATAAGGATGGCAAGGATCCAACACATTGTGGGAGTTACAGGCCCATCTCCTTGCTTAATGTTGATCTGAAATTTTACGCTTATCTAATAGCAAGACGCCTGATGGGCCTGATCCCACAACTGATTACATTGGAGCAGACGGGATTTGTGCAGGGACGGGAGGGAAGAGACAATGCAAGCAGAATATTACACTTAATGCAATACGCTAAAATACACCATAAACAGATGGTCCTGTTGAGCACAGACGCCGAGAAGGCTTTTGACAGGGTGGACTGGACATTCCTCCGTAGCACCCTAGTGGCTTTCCATATACCTTCTCTTATAATAGAAGCCATATTCAAAATGTATGCCGCACCATCAGCAAAATTGAGAATCAATAATATGCTTTCAGATCCTTTTTTGATAAAAAACGGTACGAGACAGGGATGCCCCTTGTCCCCCTTACTATTCGTTCTAGTTATGGAACCATTGTTAAGAAGCATCCAAATGAACGAGGAAATTAAGGGATTTCAATTAAGCAAAATGCACCACAAGTCTGCTGCATTTGCGGACGATCTGCTGGTAATTTTATCTGAACCGGATAGGGGCATCCCTGCTTTTGTACAGACTTTAGAGAGATACGGCCGACTTTCCAACTATAAAATTAATCTGTCCAAGTCAGAGGCCCTAGGCCTAAACATCCCTAAGCCTACTATAGACAAATATAAACATACATATCCCTTCACATGGCCAGAAAAATACATCACATATCTAGGTATAAAGATAGGACACACAGCTAAAGATCTTCTTTCCCTTAACGTAGAACCCACATTGGAAAAAGCAAAAGAAACAGTCAAATCGTGGAGAGCGCCCTTTCTATCATGGGTTGGAAGGAAAAATTTACTTAAAAGCATAATCCTACCAAAATTTTTATACCTATTCCAAATGCTCCCAATTCACATCCTGGAACATACTTTAAACAAAATCCACACTTTTATTTTAAATTTAATTCGGAACAATAAGAAACCGCGAATCAAATATCGGACACTTGCACTACCACGAGACAAAGGGGGTATGGGGGCCCCAGACATACGCAAATACTATGCAGCAACTATGCTAACCAGAATTATAGACTGGATCAGGAGACCGTCACATAAACTATGGCTTTCAATTGAAGAAACCATGTCGCATGCACCCCTAAGGTCCCTAGCACTTCTTCCGGATCTCTATAGCGACCCAAAATCAATTAGAAACACCTTCACAAAAGCTACCGTTGCTATATGGAAAAAAGAATGTGGCCGGCTGCTTCTCCCACTGACCCCAATTCTGGATCTACGAGACCTTGTTGGCCATCTTCCGGTGAAATCTCAGGCGATTGGTTCAGTGGGTCCGGGGCGGAAACCAGACGACCCCATTCCAATTGATCACCTACTAACAGATGGAGCTCTTCTCTCACATAGAGAGATACAACAATCTAACTACCTTCCAGATATGTCTTTTCTACAATATGGCAAATTGAAAGCGTACATCCACAAACATCTGAAAAATCTAAATTTTACTAGACCTCTGACACTGTTTGAGCAATTGTGTACACAGCTGCTTGCTCCCAACAGGGTGTTATCACTGCTCTATAAACAATTAACACTAGATATTGCACACATTAAGGGTATGTGCCCACATAGTGGTTTAACGTTTAGCAGCGAAAACCGCCGGCGGTTTAGCATAGGTTTTATTTAAATTTATGTAAATCCTAAGCAGCGTTAGGACTTACAAGTAACCCTATGTAATTTAGAAAACGCTGTGCACACATAGTGGGTTTATGTGAGCGGATCTGCCAGAGGTTGAGCGGTTTCCTAGCGGTTTAGGAGCATACAACATGTCAATTCTTCTCAGCGGTTTTTGATCGTTTTCATGAACAAAATCCTCCATAGAAAACCGCCGGAAAAACCGACTGAAAAAACGCTGTGCACACACTGAAAAAAACCGCTGGGAAACCGCTGGAAACCGCTGGGAAACAGCTGGAGACCTCAGAGCTCAGAACTCTAGGCTCCTGCAAATTTCCACCGGTTTACTGACGGTTTGAACGTCACTAAACCACTCTGTGGGCACATACCCTAAAAGAGACTTCTTGGGCCTGTGGGAACGAGATCTTCAGTTCTCAGATCAACAAATAAGACAAATATATAGAGGATCCCATGGCCCTTCCCCTTGTGTAAGAATACAAGAAAACTCCTACAAGGTAGTAACAAGATGGTATCGCACCCCCACACAACTACATAGATGGCACCCCCCGACATCAGAATCCTGCTGGAGATGTAATTCTGACATAGGAACATATTTCCACATATGGTGGCAATGCCCCCTTATTCAAGAATACTGGAAGATGGTGTCGAAGTTACTTACAGATGTTCTGCAACGAGAGGTGGTTCTTACACCTCTCACAGCGCTACTCAATCTTTTCATATGGCCGAAAGAGATATATATCTCTAAACTAGCTTCTAACATTATGGCTGCATGTAGGCTTCTTATCTCTGCCCTTTGGAACTCCAATCTGACTCCAACTTATCTAAGTCCCAACTTATTCGTGAAATAGATATGGTGTACTGCGCAGCAGAATTAGCGGCTCTCTCATTCAGTTCTCATGATACCTTTGAGAAAATATGGACACCTTGGATGTGTTATCGGTCGACCACAGAATTCATAAAAACCTATATCTCTGATTGACTTAAGAACTAAGACTTCTCTCGCGGACTTAATACATGACATTTTTAGTATGAATATACTTTTGAACAGTGATATTATGTACGTTAACTACTACAAATTTTCCCTCATGTCAGGGAACGATTGTTTGACTGTTTGATTGTAACTCTCTGATGTTCAATAAAAAGATCATTAAAAGAAAGATAGATGCGGAGGATTCCCAGAATCTCTTCCTATGTAACTACATACAGTGGGAGCAATCCGTGACATTTGGGGAATGAAATTGGCATTGATACAAGTGCAGTACTTCAGGAGCTGCATGAAATTGTACCTACAGTGGGTACAGAAAGTATTCAGATCCCTTTACATTTTTCACTCTTTGTTTCATTGCAGCCATTTGGTAAATTCAAAAAAGTTCATTTTTTTCTCATTAATGTACACTCTGCACCCCATCTTGACTGAGAAAAACAGAAATGTAGCCATTTTTGCAAATTTATTACAAAAGAAAAACTGAAATATCATATGGTCATAAGTATTCAGACCCTTTGCTCAGACACTCATATTTTAGTCATATGCTGTGCATTTCCTTGTGATCCTCCCTGAGATTGTTCTACTCCTTCATTGGAGTCCGGCTGTGTTTAATTAAAATAATAGCACTTGATTTGGAAAGGCACACACCTGTCTATATAAGACCTCACAGCTCTCAGTGCATGCATGCAAGCTGGACAGCTTTGAAACGCTATTAACCTGCAGATTAACCCCACATCTGCAGGTTAATGGTATTTTTACATGTGATAGGTTCCCTTTAATATTAGAGCAATGTAAGAAATTAATAAGAACCATTCTATTCTTGCCTGTCAGTCGAGTGGCATCTATGTGGAGGACGGTAGTGTTGCATACAATTGTCGACCAAGCTCAATGCAACAAAGAATAGTGATAGTGGAGGCCTATGTATCAGGCAAATTCACAGACACGCAGGTATGTTTTGCTGGTTCATTTCTAGACTATTTCACTTCACCAAAAAGCAGTATAAACAAACAGCTTGAAGGCAAGGTGGCATCATACACAATTTGTGACCGATAGCAAAAAATAGCAAACCATGCATCCGGACGCCCATTGTTATTGGAAACCTCCAGGAATTGATTATGAGAGGTCTGAGGAAATTAATATAAATATCATCCCATCAAATGCCCATTGGTGTGTATGTCCTGAAATCTGTTCATCTGAAGTTGTCCAAGTCTTAGTTGTGCAGTAGTTAAAAAGCGGGATAAATGGAAATGTGGTGCAATCGGGTATTGGGTATGAGTATGGATAGGGCAGAATACTCTCCGCAAGGAGAATAGATACTCGACCAGACCTCGTCTTAGCTTCTCATAGAGCCAGATCAGAATTCCCACAGACTGCACTGATGAGGGGCAATCACCCCGAAACGCAGCATCTGCAGTTTGGGGTTCTGATCTGGCACAAATCGTAAGTCATAGGCTGAAGGCACACTATCCGTGTGCCTCGTGCGAGTGTAATGCAAGGTAAACTCGCATTGCACTCGGACCAGTATTATTAAATGATACTGGTCCCATTAGTGCGAGTTCTTTGCATTACACTCGCAATGCGAGGGAAAGGCATGTTCAATTGCAGCATGCTGCGATTGCACGCGATTTCCCTGCGCGAGTGGACAATTAATGTCTATGGGTGCGAGAAAATTTCACACCTATACAGCACACTGTGCGATAGTCGCTCGTGTGTGCAGTAAAAATCACTTCAAACTCTGCGGCTGGCAAAGCCGCAGAATTTGAATTTGCCGCTTTCCCGGTACAGAAAGCACTTCATTTGTCATTGCTGTCACAGCAGCAGTGCCAGTTGAATATTAAAAACCCAGCTGTTGAGTTAAATTTTCAATTCCCGGGTTGTAGCTTTATATTAACCTCATCTGCAGCCTCTGTGCAGCATATCAGCACAGAGACTGCAGATGGGGTTAATAACTCAGTGTCTGAAAGGTTAAACTGATGTTGGGGTGGTGCCAGTTGGTTTTAAGGATAGACTCAGCGCTCCCCTTTTTGCTTCATGGTTTATTTTAAAAATAAGCCATGAAGCAAAAAGGGGAGCGCTGAGTCTATCCTTAAAAACAGTCATACACATATATATCTGTTTCTAGATCATATGTGATCAGGGTAGGGCTACACACGGTGCCCCCCAGACTTATAGCAGCAAACCCACCTGCTACACTTATTTGTTTGCTCCGGTGTATAAACAATTTTATGGTGCCGGCTGGTGTCCAGGGAGTGTCCACACTCCTTGGACACCAGCTGCCACCACACCCTGGCACTCCCCGGTTATTTCTTTGTGGAATTTATTCCATGTTGGAGTTACAGGGTGCAAGGAGGGAGGGGGAGCAGGGTCGGATGATGGTTAACCATTTAACGCAGTTGAAACGCAATGTACTAGACCCGTTGAAGCGCAACTGCGTGAAACAGTTAACCGTCGTCCGACCCTGCACCCTGTAACTCCATCATGGAATAAATTCCACAAAGAAATAACTGGTGAGTGCTGCTCTCTTTCTTTTAAAATGTCATAAGGATCTTGTGCGTTGAGCTGAGCAACACCGTGTATTTGCCATAGACCACAGCAGTGGGTGGTGTACAGACCCTTACCGTATGGACTGACAAGTGCCTGGATTCCTTCTACCTTCAGTCAATATAATTCTTCTGGTTAGCCAATAAAGGTATCACTCCTAGAATACTTTTCTCAAAATTTTTTTTTTGTTGGAACTTAGGCTGCTTTCACACAGCGTTTTTGTCCAAATAGGCATCCGATTCTGATATTTTGCAGGATCAGTTTGGATCCTCTCCCCGCTCCTCCTGTCACCTAATCCCCCTCCTCTCTCCTCTCTGCCTCTTTCTCCCCTTCTCTTTCTCCTCTCCTCTTTCTCCCCTCCTCTTTCTCCCCCTTTTCTTCTCCTCTTTTTCCCTCTTTTCCAGACCTTTATGGCCTGCCAATCGGATCAGTAGATCCTAGATTCGCAGTATGTATCAAGTCTCGTGCACCTCTAGTCGGGACCGAAATCACTAGAATGAGGCCACAAAACAAAATCTCTCTGGCTAATGAACAGGTCTGCTTATATCCCCCTGACCACTCAATTCAAACATTGGGAACTTCACGATTGTCTTTGGGTGCGTTTTCTGCCCCAAAAAGAGACCTGTAAAAAATTTATCTGCACAGAATATCTGAATACTCATTGAATGCTGGGCATCGCAGAAAATGATCCTGTTTTTCATGCAAAAACAGATGACAAGAAATTAACATAGATTAAGGGTTTGTGCACGCAACAGCGCTAAATAAATATTAAAAATAATTACATACACAGTGTTAGACTGGGTTGATAAGGGTCCACCAGTAACATGACTCTGGATGCCCACTATTCAGATATATACGAATATTACATTGCCCTCTTTTGCAAAAATACTTATACTTCTATAAAATAATGCACTGGGTAGATTGGTGAATGAATGATGAGATGCTTCTTTTGCTTGCACGTGAATGTATTAGGCCAACTACAGCTCATGTGGGGGGGTAAGTGGCTGACTCCTGCAGAGAGGCCCATCGGGGATTCACCTGTTCCCCTATGGGTCAGTCCAAACCTACATGTATATACCACCGCAATATAAAAATGCCTCTCTGTCCATGTATTCAGTCTTTGAACCACTTTAGATTTACCAAGATGAGAAGGAGTCAACAGAAGTGACCTGACCATTGTTCTGTTGGAAGCCATTCACTATTTTATATATAGAAGTAAAAAAAATAAATTGGCATAAAAAATGAAGTAAATATGTCAATAAAGATGCCTTAGAAGAAACACAGCCGGCTTTTTGCTAACATGTTTTCTGCCTGGCTTCCAAAAGACGTAGTGTGCACATACCCTTAAAGGGAACCAACCACCAGGACTTTACCACCTGTAAAATCGGTGCAGCAGGTCATTGACGTGTGCAGCATGGCATCACTATTTGGGTTTTTGCTATTTTCCACCTTTCATTCAGACTCATTTGGGGGTGGTGGGGGAGGCTTACGGCAGGAAGACAAGCCCACAGGGGAGGAATAAAAAAAAACAAGCAAACACAAATAGTGATGTCATGCTGCACACGTCAATCATCTGCTGCACGGATGTATAGGTGGTTAAATCCTGGTGGTTGTTTCCCTGTAAAGGTTTTGTGTTAGGGCTGAGGAGCTTTAGTTGTGCCTGTACGGAGATTTATAGATGGTTCTGATGTGAAAACACCGACTGTGAATTGGCAATCCTGAAATCATTATATACTCTGGAAACTAGAAAAATGTTGTGCCTTTAACGTAGAACATTATATAAAATGGAAAGCGGTAACCCCTAGCATTGTCTGCACATCCTGTACACGGCTCTGTGTTCACATTATTGTTGAAAAGTGGTGACATGATCTCTATAAAATTGAGACATGTGAAATCCCTGAAATGTAACTTCCACTAAATTATTAAAGAGGACCTGTCACCAAACCAGGCATGGTGATCTAATTACAGCACTGGATACAGCATGTCTGCAGCATGCAGACAAGGGGTCCCCCAGCACTTGAGCAGCCCTGTACCCCGAGATAATACAGTTAGAAAACTTACATGCTACAGTCACTAAGGAGGTGGCTAGGGGCTGCAGCCAAGGGCAGATTCACACCCCCTGCCTGTGTAATCTGCCCACTGCTGCCAATCATTCTCTCCCTGTCTGCAGCATTTAAACTGAGGTTTTTTTTTTCTCCCCCGTGTAGCCCCGCCCCCTCAGGTGGGCAGATTACACAGGCAGGGGGTGTGAATCTGACCTTGGCTGCAGCCCCTAGCCACCTCCTTAGTGGCTGTAGCATGTAAGTTTTCTAAGTGTATTATCTCGGGGTACAGGGCTGCTCAAGTGCTGGGGGACCCCTTGCCTGGATGCTGCAGACATGCTGCATCCAGTGCTGTAATTAGATCACCATGCCTGGTTTGGTGACAGGTCCTCTTTAATGTTGGAGACAAAGTGGAGCTGGAAATTATATCGTGAATTTGAGAAGGTGTAGTGAGTATCTACAGTTGTGGCCAAAAGTATTGACACCCCTGCAATTCTGTCAGATAATACTCAGTTTCTTCCTGAAAATGATTGCAATCACAAATTCTTTGGTATTATTATCTTCATTTAATTTGTCTTCAATGAAAAAACACAAAAAGAATTGTCCTATGCCAAATTGGATATAATTCCACACCAAACATAAAAAAGGGGGTGGACAAAAGTATTGAACTGTTAGAAAAATCATGTGATGCTTCTCTAATTTGTATAATTAACAGCACCTGTAAATACCTGTGGCACCTAACAGGTGTTGGCAATATCTAAATCACACTTGCAGCCAGTTGACATGGATTAAAGTTGACTCAATCTCTGTCCTGTTTCCTTGTATGTACCACATTGAGCATGGAGAAAAGAAAGAAGACCAAAGAACTGTCAGAGGACTTGAGAAACCAAATTGTGAGAAAGCATTGGCAATCTCAAGGCTACAAGTCCATCTCCAAAGACCTGAATGTTCATGTGTCTACCGTGCGCAGTGTCATCAAGACGTTTAAAGCCCATGGCACTGTGGCTAACCTCCCTAGATGTGGACAGAAAAGAAAAATTGACGAGAGATTTCAACGCAAGATTGTGCGGATGGTGGATAAAGAACCTCGGCTAACATCCAAACAATTTCAAGCTGTCCTGCAGTCCGAGGGTACAACAGTGTCAACCTGTACTATCCGTCGGCATCTGAATGAAAGGGACTGTATGGTAGGATACCCAGGAAGACCCCACTTCTTACCCCGAGACATAAAAAAGCCAGGCTGGAGTTTGCCAAAACTTACCTGAGAAAGCCTAAAACGTTTTGGAAGAATGTTCTCTGGTCAGATGTAAAGCGCCATGGAATATAATGGCGCTATATAAATAAATAATAATAATAAAAAAGATGAGACAAAAGTAGAGCTTTTTGGGCAAAGGCATCAACATAGAGATTACAGGAGAAAAAAAGAGGCATTCAAAGAAAAGAACACGGTCCCTACAGTCAAACATGGCAGAGGTTCCCTGATGTTTTGGGGTTGCTTTGTTGCCTCTGGCACTGGAATGCTTGACCGTGTGCATGGCATTATGAAGTCTGAAGACTACCAACAAATTTTGCAGCATAATGTAGGGCCCAGTGTGAGAAAGCTGGGTCTCCCTCAGAGGTCATGGGTCTTCCAGCAGGACAATGAGCCAAGACACACTTCAAAAAGCACTAGAAAATGGTTTGAGAGAAAGCACTGGAGACTTCTAAGGTGGCCAGCAATGAGTCCAGACCTGAATCCCATAGAACACCTGTGGAGAGATCTAAAAATGGCAGTTTGGAGAAGGCACCCTTCAAATACCAGGAACCTGGAGCAGTTTGCCAAAGAAGAATGGTCTAAAATTCCAGCAGAGCATTGTAAGAAACTCATTGATGATTACCGAAAGCGGTTGATCGCAGTTATTTTGGCTAAAGGTTGTGCAACCAAGTATTAGGCTGAGGGTGCCAATACTTTTGTCTATCTAGAGGGTTGAGAATGCGCACATAGGGTCTTATCCTTTATAGGCAGGTAAATGTGAAAAAAATCAGATTTGCTCACCTGGTCCGGTTGTGTAGCACACAACCAGCGTAATCGCTCGAACAATGCAGCTGCTGCAGGGACTGTACTTCCACAAGGTGCGGTGCTGTGATCAGGTATTTTGGACGAAGTACCTTAATGTCCGCGCTGCTGCCAGAGAGGAAAATACACCAACGACACTGGAACGTTTGAGTACTGGTAGTAGAGGTTTATTTCCAACGCGTTTCGGAGCCACGTCCCGAGCTCCTTCCTCAGGATGTTTCCTGAGGAAGGAGCTCGGTACGTGGCTCCGAAACGCGTTGGAAATAAACCTCTACTACCAGTACTCAGACGTTCCAGTGTCGTTGGTGTATTTTCCTCTCTGGCAGCAGCGCGGACATTAAGGTACTTCGTCCAAAATATCTGAATACTTTTGTCCGGCCCATTTTTGGAGTTTTGTGTGAAATGATCAATGTTTTGCTTTTTGCTCCATTCTCTTTTGTGTTTTTTTCATTGAAGACAAATTAAATGAAGATAATAATACCAAAGAATTTGTGATTGCAATCATTTTCAGGAAGAAACTGAGTATTATCTGACAGAATTGCAGGGGTGTCAATACTTTTGGCCACAACTGTAGATAATGTATATGTATATCACGTACATTACAAATAATATTTTATTATTATTGTTGTGCACTTGTTTTAGATATTTGCCCACACATGTTACATTTATACCTTACTTAATATACACTGTGTGCAGAATTATTAGGCAAGTTGTATTTTAAAGGATTATTTTTATTATTGATTAACAACTCTGTTGTCAATCAACCCTAAAGAGTCAAATATCAAAGCTTAATATTTTTGGAAGTTGGAGTAGGTTTTTTTAGATTTGGCTATCTTAGGAGGATATCTGTTTGTGCAGGTAACTATTACTGTGCAGAATTATTAGGCAACTTAAAGGGAACCTGTCACCTGGATCTAAGCCCCTACACTATCACTACCTGTTCCTGCAAGTTCCTAGCTGCTCCCTATCTATCCCTCTCTGAGCTAAATCCACCCTATAAAACAGCAGAAAAATAACTTACAACTTACAGAAGTCCCTGAGGCTGGGGACTGAAAAGGCGGCCCCAGGCTCCATTCTGCCCCTCCTCGGTGCAGCAGCACACCCCCCGCTGGGCGGCATTATTCTCTCTTCATCGCCGCCTCCTTTATTTGGAATCTCCCACCCACTTTACACTGTAAGGTAGCAGTTAGGATCGGCACAACAGAAGGCAGTGACTCAGGTATTTACTCACACAGAACACAGTTTAATGGCACAGTTCAGGTATTCACAGACCTCCAGGTTCCGGTGCGCAGCTGAGTACAACCTCATACAATCTCAACAGCTGATATAGAAGCTTTAATAAAAACCAAATATATTCCCATCTCACTTGTTTATTTTCCCCAGGTAAACTAATATAACTGCACAAAATTTAAAAATCAACATTTCTGACATGCAAAAACAAAACCCTCCAAAAAATGAGTGACCAATATAGCCACCTTTCTTTATGATGACACTCAACAGCCTTCCACCCATAGATTCTATCAGTTGCTTGATCTGTTTACGATCAACATTGCGTGCAGCAGCCACCACAGCCTCCCAGACACTGTTCCCAGAGGTGTACTGTTTTCCCTCCCTGTAGATCTCACATTTTATGAGGGACCACAGGTTCCCTATGGGGTTCAGATCAAGTGAACAAGGGGGCCATGTCATTATTTTTTCTAGTTTTAGACCTTTACTGGCCAGCCATGCTGTGGAGTAGTTGGATACATGTGACGGAGCATTGTCCAGCATGAAAATCATGTTTTCCTTGAACGATACCGACTTCTTCCTGTACCACTGCTTGAAGAAGTTGTCTTCCAGAAACTAGCAGTAGGTCCGGGAGTTGAGCTTCACTCCATCCTCAATCCGAAAAGGTCCCACAAGTTCATCTTTGATGATACCAGCCCATACCAGTACCCCACCTCCACCTTGCTGGCGTCTGAGTCGGAGTGGAGCTCCCTGCCCTGTACTGATCCAGCCTCTGGCCCACCCATCTGACCCATCAAGAGTCACTCTCATTTCATCAGTCCATAAAACCTTTGAAAAATCAGTCTTAAGATATTTCTTGGCCCAGTCTTGACGTTTTATCTTATGTTTCTTGTTCAAAGGTGGTCGTTTTTCAGCTGTCCTTACCTTGGCCATGACCCTGAGTATAGCACACCTTCTGCTTTTTGATACTTCAGTAACGTTGCAGCTCTGAAATATGGCAAAACTGGTGGCAAATGGCATCTTGGCAGCTTCATCACGCTTGATTTTCCTCAATTCATGGGCAGTTATTTTATGCCTTTTTTGTCCAACACGCTTCTTGCAACCCTGTTGGCTATTTGCCATGTAACACTTGATTGTTCGGTGATCACGCTTTAAATGTTTGGTAATTTCAAGACTGCTGCATCCCTCTGCAAGACATCTCACAATTTTGGACTTTTCAGAGCCCATCAAATCTCTCTTCTGACCCATTTTGCCTAAGGAAAGGCATTTGCCTAATAATTCAGCACACCTTATATAGGGTGAGTTGGCTCTCAAGCCAATACAGCTTGGAGTAGGACAACATGTATAAAAAGTATCATGTGATCAAAATACTCATTTGCCTAATAATTCTGCATACAGTGTAGTTAGCGGACACATGCTAACCAATATTATACAAAACCTCCCATCATAGTAATAAAAAAGAACATGCTGTATAACCTTATAACTAAATCTCCCATCATTTCAGACTTTTTAAAATTTTGTGATAACTATAAAGAAATAGCAGCTGCACTATCACCCCCTAGTGGATATAATTTGTATTGCAAGTAACATATTTATACCTCTTCAGCTGCGCGTCCAGTGCCACACGCCACGTCCAGTACAAGCTTCGACTCTCGATTTAACAGACACACTGAGGCCAAGGCTAATGCTGCTAAGTGGGGGGCTTTATAGTCCAAGATTGTGACATCCTTTAATGAAAAAAATCTTATAAATAACTTTTACACCATAATGTGTATAAAATATATTAGCTGTTATAGAAAACTATTATGGTGTGTTTGCACATACAGGGTTTACAATGGGTTTTTGTACTTTATATGTTTTACACAATCTGCTACTAAATCCATATGTACATGAAAATTGTGTATGGATCTTCTGCAGATTCCGCCCTTTGCATTCCAATAAGTGAAATCCATACTAGAGATGGGCGAGTCCTAAAAGACTCGGAATCGCAAGACCCCAACGAGTCCGAGTCAAGGACTCGGGACTCGTTGCGAGTCCAGCGAGTCCAATGTTAATGAATAGGGAACCGAGTAATAGCGAATAATGACATTTACAACTCGCTGATGTGTCTCTGAAAGTGTGCGAGTCCAAACTCGCTGGTTTTTCTCTTATTTGGAGGCTTGGAGCCGATGATGCGAGGGAAGCGATTCTCCAGCACACACCATGCTTTAAGGAAACAGGAAACGAGTCGCGCTGACAGGCGCACACACAGAGCAATCCATTCATCAGTGCAATCATGGCAGCAGGCCGTGGCACGGTGAACACACTGCGTCTTATTGCACTTGTGGAGGCTCGTCCATTTCTATGGCTCCCTACAGATCCTGACTATGGGGATACGACCCAAATAAATACAGCCTGGAGAGAGATCGCCCAAGAGATGTTCCCTGCGTTCCATCGGAGTGACCATGAGGAACAGAGCAATCTAAGTAATTTAAATGAGTTCACACGTTATATATTGCATTTACTGTATATATACTCGTGTATAAGCCGACCCGTGTATAAGCCGACCCCCATATTTTTGCCCCCAAAAACTGTGAAAACATATTGACCGCCATCCTGGTATACAGCGGCTATCACTGGTAGACAGCCCCCCAGCAGAGTATACACCTCCCCCTGCAGAGTATACAGGCCCCCAGATGGGTATACATGCCCCCATATTGTGGTATACAGGCAGGGGCGGACTGGCCCAGGTGCCACGGGTCATGCGGCTGCAGGAGCATGAATCATCCGCATGTCCCTGAAGCAGCAGGCGGAAACGGAAGCTCCTGGCCGCGCGATGACGTCATCAGCGCGCGGCTGCGTCTGGGAGTGAGCGTCTGTGAGTGGCGTGCGGCTGCGACTGTGAGCGAGCGGCTGTGAGGAGCGCGAGGCTGCGGCTGGGAGCGAGCCCTAGGAGACTGCGGGAGCTGCGGTGACTGTGAGGCGGCCGCCAGTCATCACCCCCCCCCCACCCCCCGTCCTCACCTGTGTCGGGCCGGTGAGGGAGGGTTGCCACCCAAACTGTAGGGTGCCAGTCAGTCCCTGTATACAGGGCCCTCAGTGTGTGTACAGGCCCCCCCAGCAGTGGGTATACAGGGCCCCCAGCAGTGGGTAGACAGTGCCCCAGTGGGTATACAGGGCCGCCAGCAGTGGGAATACAGGGCCCCCATAGCAGGGTATACAGGACCCTGAATGTGTTATCATGCTCCACCGCATAGTTGCCTATATTTGGATGGGGTCACAACAGTACACTTAGTTTAAGGTCTGATCCTCCTGGCTCTTACGGCCAAGGGGTTGGGTGTATATAAATACCACTAATGACCAGAGTCTGGTGCCCGCACTATTACATTCTCTATGCGTTGACATGTGTCCTGCCTCATTTGTGATTGTGGCCACGTGAGCTCAATGTCCGTAATGCTGTTGATGATGTTCCACACTGTCGTGTCACTGTGCCTTGTATACACATTACACACACAACATGAATAAAATGTTATTGTTGATTTGTACACATACTTTTGGTGTTTCAAATATTACACATCTCTAAACCCAGTTTGAAATCATTTCACAGTTGACCATCTTAAAAAACGGTGGAGGAGCTGCCGGGACCAGCATAGGAAGCAGTACCGGCAGTACTCGGAGAGAGAATCGGGAGCAGCTCCATTGCTGACCCACTACCATTTCTACGACCGGCTGTCCTTCCTTCACCCGGTGGCCCGTATGCCAAGGTATGTGTCTGCAGCACTGTTGTGTACAATTATTATTATTTATTAATATATACATTAGGTTCCAATTCGGCTCTGTGGGTAGCAGAGTATACAGGTGGCTCTGTGGGTAGCAGAGTATACAGGCGGGTCTGTGGGTAGCAGAGTATACAGGCCGCTCTGTGGGTAGCAGAGTATACATGCCGCTCTGTGGGTAGCAGAGTATACAGGCGGCTCTGTGGGTAGCAGAGTATACAGGCGGCTCTGTGGGTAGCAGAGTATACTGGCGGGTCTGAGGTAGCAGAGTATACAGACGGCTCTGTGGGTAGCAGAGTATACAGGCCGCTCTGTGGGTAGCAGAGTATACAGGCGGGTCTGAGGTAGCAGAGTATACAGACGGCTCTGTGGGTAGCAGAGTATACAGGCCGCTCTGTGGGTAGCAGAGTATACTGGCGGGTCTGAGGTAGCAGAGTATACAGACGGCTCTGTGGGTAGCAGAGTATACAGGCGGGTCTGAGGTAGCAGAGTATACAGACGGCTCTGTGGGTAGCAGAGTATACAGGCCGCTCTGTGGGTAGCAGAGTATACAGGCGGGTCTGAGGTAGCTGAGTATACAGACGGCTCTGTGGGTAGCAGAGTATACAGGCCGCTCTGTGGGTAGCAGAGTATACAGGCGGGTCTGAGGTAGCAGAGTATACAGACGGCTCTGTGGGTAGCAGAGTATACAGGCCGCTCTGTGGGTAGCAGAGTATACAGGCGGGTCTGAGGTAGCAGAGTATACAGACGGCTCTGTGGGTAGCAGAGTATACAGGCCGCTCTGTGGGTAGCAGAGTATACAGGCGGGTCTGAGGTAGCAGAGTATACAGACGGCTCTGTGGGTAGCAGAGTATACAGGCCGCTCTGTGGGTAGCAGAGTATACAGGCGGGTCTGAGGTAGCAGAGTATACAGACGGCTCTGTGGGTAGCAGAGTATACAGGCCGCTCTGTGGGTAGCAGAGTATACAGGCGGGTCTGAGGTAGCAGAGTATACAGACTGCTCTGTGGGTAGCAGAGTATACAGGCCGCTCTGTGGGTAGCAGAGTATACAGGCGGGTCTGAGGTAGCAGAGTATACAGACGGCTCTGTGGGTAGCAGAGTATACAGGCCGCTCTGTGGGTAGCAGAGTATACAGGCGGGTCTGAGGTAGCTGAGTATACAGACGGCTCTGTGGGTAGCAGAGTATACAGGCCGCTCTGTGGGTAGCAGAGTATACAGGCGGGTCTGAGGTAGCAGAGTATACAGGCGGCTCTGTGGGTAGCAGAGTATATAGGTGATGAGAATAGGGTTAATAGATGGTGCTACAGTGTTGTGGCGGGCTAGAGGGAGCAGAGATCCAATTACTGCCATCATTAGTGACCTTATTAAAGATAGCGGCCGCAGCTGAATGACATCATGGCAAAGGTAAACATGGGGTGTGGTTAGCTGCAGGAGCGCAGTGAGAGGTGTGGGTTGTTTGGCAGAGGGCGTGGTGTGGGCGGGGTGAGCGCGGCTCCTGCGTCAGATATGCTGCGAGCGCGGACCCGCGGCAGATCTCCGGGAGCAGAGGACGTGTCCGGTACGTCCGTAGCCCCCGGCCTCCCCGTTGTCCGCACACACAGCCCCGCTGTGACCTCTGCAGTGTCACAGGCCCCGGCGGGCGGCTGTCATCTCCTCCTGACACTGACCTCCTCCTGATTTGATTGTCTGTGTTGTCCCCCCCGCTGTCAGCATCAGTGATCTGCTAAGACCTGTGGGTGCACAGATGGGGTAAGTACAAATGCCAGCATGCCGGGGCGGATGGGGCGCTGTCAGGGGCGCAGGTCTTGCTGGGAGCGGAGGGCGCGAGGCCGCTCTCGAAAACGCTATAGCGGCTGTGTGAGTTAAGCGTCTGCGGCTCGCGAAAGCGCATACGCGTCTCCGCTCGCAGTGACGCTAAGGAGTTTGGGATTCGGCTACAGTGCCCGAATTTCAAACTCCCGATTATATAAATAGATTATATATATATTGTATACGTTTCAACCCCTTCCCTGGTTTATATAGATGATATAAGCTAAAAGTTTTGTAAATTAAGTATGTAAAGTTAAAAGTGAAGTCAGGGGGACGTTTTTTTCATGTGAACCATTGGTGTTATTGATCGTCTAGATTAGATGGGATGGGGGGGGTGGGTGGTAATAAGGGGGGGAAAAATTATGTATTATTATGGAATTAGCAAACCAAGTCACGTATTCCTTTATGTTATGTACAGTTGGTTATTCTTTAATAATAATAAAAAATATCTGATTAAGAATACACAGATACACAGAGTCTAAAAAGCGTGCAACTTAATGTTTGACCTATGTTTTTGTTTCCAAATGCAATGCATTCACCAAATTTTTTTTTACTTTACCCACAGAGAAGCTTACTACAGAGGGCGGCGTGCAGCTAACCCTCCACCTCCAAACAGAAGGCGGCGTGGAGAAAACCCACCACCACCACCGCCATCATATGCGAGGGGCGCTATGTCTCCCCCAGAATGCGCACTGTCACGTATTGAGCCCGGTATAGGGTGTGAGAGAAAGGGACGGTCCGCTCCCTCCGCTCCGGGTCTTGCAAGGTCCCGGAAGTAGACACGGAGTTAAAAGCCTGGTGAGGAGGCAGGGCGGGGTTCCCTGTACACAGAATTGTGCCTTAGCTGCAGGAGCAGCAGAGATATACACAGGAGAGGTCTAGAGTTCCAGAGGACCGTGTGCTACACTAACACGGCCTAGCCCAGGAGGGCTGGGAGCTCGGCGGGACCTATAACGGAGGCCTTTGGCCTGAAGGACCCGGGGTACGTTATATGAACTGTGTCTTGTGTACCCGGCTGCGACCCGGATTCCGGCTGACTGTGCCATCGCTGTGTGTACCAGCAATAAACACCGGGTCCTGTTTGAACCACTACCGGGCTCTACGTGTTTCCTGACTTGCAATCCAGGCGCTGCCCCACATATGGTGGAGAATGCGGGCAAGCAGGCCGGCCCGTTGAAAGTGACTGTTTCATGAGGCCAATGAGCGGCGCCTAAAGTGAGAGGAGCAGCCGTCAGAATAGCCGCCAGTCTTGCGGGGTGGCCGGCACTGTATGTCCATACCTACGCCAGCCACGCTACGGTTCAGGCCTGCCGCTGATATGGAGGAAATCCTAAGGCAGCTGGTACTTACCCAGCAGCGGCAGCAAGAGCAGCAGGAGCAACAGCAGAAGACGAATGAACTGCTCCTGCAGCACATCGTGGCCCTACGAGACCCGCCAGCAGTGCCTTCCCCGGAACGGCGTGAGGCCCGGGACCGGGTCCGGTCGGCCCTGCGGAAGCTGAGTCCGGAAGACTACGTAGAAGCCTTCCTCACCGTCTACGAGCGCACTGCAGAGCGGGAAGGCCTCCCGCCGGCTCAGTGGGCTGAAGTCGTCGCGCCATTCTTGATCGGCGACGCCCAGAAGGCCTACACCGACCTCAGTTGGGAGGATGCCCAGGACTACGCCAAACTCAAAGGTGAGATCCTTGCGAGACTGGGGGTCAATACTTATGTCCGAGCCCACCGGGTGTTTTCCTGGTCCTATGTGGAGTCCAAGCCGGCTCGCTCCCAGGCGTATGACTTATTGCAGTTGGTGAAACGGTGGCTCCAGCCTGAGAGCTTAACTCCGGGACAGATGGTGGAAAGGGTGGTGGTCGACTGGCTGGTTCGGACTCTGCCGGTTGCGATACAGCGTTGGGTGGGGCAAGGGGACCCGGGTACCTTGGACCAGGTGGTTAGCTTGATAGAGCGATATACAGCCACCCAGGAGTTCATACGGGACTCTGCCCCACTGCGGCAATTACGCCGGCCTCCGGAGCCGGGTAGAGGTATTCGTTCATCTACAGGGGACTCTCCTAAAAACGTACCCGCTGAGAGGATACCCCAGAATGGGGCTGGCAGGAAACCAGGCTCCCCGAGAAATAGCTTCCGACCCGGCGCTGCCACCGCTACGTGGTGCTGGCGGTGCAAAGGACCGGGACATGTGGCTGCCTACTGCCCACTAACAGTGGAACCCATGGACTGCGGGTTCACACGCCGGCTCTCGATGTATGCCAGCCCCGTGTTCACCGCAGAAGTAGTGGTTCCCCTAACGGCACCACATCTGTGCCCGGTGCTCGTTAATGAACACAGAGCAGAAGCTCTCTTGGACTCTGGCAGTTTGGTGACGCTGGTTCGTGCGTCCTTAATTCCCGGGTTGCAACTCACTGGGGGATTGGTAGGGGTCCGGTGTATTCACGGGGACCTACGCGAGTATCCGACCACGGAAGTGACTCTATCCACTCCCTGTGGAGAGGTGACTCACGTGGTCGGAGTGGTAAAATCTCTACCCTACGGGACGGTGCTGGGAAGAGACTTACCGTTATTTTGGTCCTTATGGGGAAGGAGGAGTAACCCTTCTCTGAGGCCAGGGAATCCGGGTGCTGAGCCCGACGACCCTGAGACCGGGACACCTGCCGTAGGGGTCGCCAACATAGGGCTAGAGTGTCACCCCGATAGGTTCCCGCTAGACGTATTGGCAGGGGAGGTCGAGGAGACCCCACCGCTTCCAGAGTTGGAAGTATCCCGGGGAGCGTTTGGGACAGCCCAGCTACAGGATCCCACACTGACCCGGGCCCGAGAAAGGGTAACCGAAATAAACGGGGTAGCTCAGCATCCGGGGGCAGAGAACGTATTTCCACGCATGGTGCTTAACCAAGAGTTACTCTATAGGGTGGACAAAATCCGGGATGAGGTCGTGGACCAACTGGTAGTACCGCAGCCACACCGCCGGGCGGTCCTAGAGATGGCCCACTCCCACCTGCTAGGGGGCCACCTTGGGGCTAAAAAAACGCAAGAACGCATCTTGCGGAGGTTCTTCTGGCCGGGCGTGTATGCGGATGTCCAGAGGTACTGTGACTCTTGCCCGGAATGTCAGCTGACCACACCCATTGCGACCTTCCGTAGTCCATTGGTACCTCTACCAGTTATAGAGGAACCTTTTGAACGGATCGCAATGGATTTGGTGGGGCCTATAGTGAAATCAGCCCGAGGCCACCAACACATACTCGTGGTTGTCGACTACGCCAACCGGTACCCGGAGGCGATTCCGTTACGGCACCCCACGGCGAAACTGATTGCCCGGGAGCTGTTTGCCATGTTCTGTCGCCTAGGACTACCTAAGGAAATCCTCACAGATCAGGGGACTCCTTTTATGTCCAAAGTGACCCGGGAACTGTGTAAATTGCTCAACATAAAACAGCTGCGCACCTCGGTGTATCATCCCCAGACAGACGGGTTAGTTGAGCGGTTTAACAAAACCCTGAAGTCCATGCTAAAAAAAGTGGTAGCAAAGGACGGAAAGGATTGGGACATGTTATTGCCCTATCTAATGTTCGCCATCCGGGAGGTACCACAGTCGTCTACGGGGTTTTCCCCCTTTGAACTGTTGTACGGCCGGCATCCTAGAGGGCTATTGGATGTTGCCAAAGAGACGTGGGAACAGGAACCCACTCCCTATAGGAGCGTGATCGACCACGTGGCGAAAATGCAGGACCGGATCACAGCGGTCCGGCCGATTGTAAAAGAGCACCTCATGGATGCCCAAGGTGCTCAAAGCCGCAGGTATAATACACGGGCCACCGTTAGGACCTTTGAGGTGGGGGACCGGGTATTGGTCTTAGTGCCCACCACGGAAAGCAAATTATTGGCCAAATGGCAAGGGCCCTATGAAATCCGGGAAAAAGTAGGGGAGGTCAATTACAAGGTATACCAGCCCGGGAAAAGGAAACCCGTGCAGCTATACCACGTAAATTTGCTTAAAGCGTGGAAAGACCGGGAGTGCCTGATCACGGAGGCATCCGATGTACCCGGGGACCCTTCCCCTTCGGCCCCAAGGGATGCCGAAGGGGTACGAATAAGCGACACCCTCACTAAGGCCCAACGACGGGAGGCTCGAAAGTTTGTACAGCAGAATCCCGATGTGTTCTCTGACCTGCCCGGGCGCACTTCGGTCATTCAGCATGACATTGTCACTGAGCCCCGGGTAAAAGTGCGAGTGAAACCGTACCGGGTACCCGAGGCCAGACGGCAAGCCATCGCGGCCGAAGTTAAACACATGCTTAAGCTAGGGGTGATAGAAGAATCCCGGAGCGAATGGGCTAGTCCCATCGTGCTCATTCCAAAGCCGGACGGATCGTTGCGTTTCTGCAACGATTTCCGGAAGCTGAACGAGGTGTCCAAGTTTGATTTATATCCCATGCCCCGGGTGGACGAGCTGATTGAAAGACTGGGGCAAGCCCAGTACTTCACAACGCTCGATCTGACAAAAGGTTACTGGCAGGTGCCGCTAACAAAGGCGGCCCAGGAAAAAACTGCCTTTGTTACTCCGGAAGGTCTCTATCACTACGTCGTGTTGCCGTTTGGGTTGCATGGAGCCCCGGCCACATTCCAGCGGCTCATGGACATAGTGTTGGAACCTCATCGGAAGTACGCGTCCGCCTACCTAGATGACATTATCATCTTTAGTCCAGATTGGCATACCCACTTATCCCAGGTTCAGGCCATGGTGGATTCTCTCAGGACAGCGGGCCTGACGGCAAATCCAAAAAAATGTGCCATGGGACTCGAGGAGGCCCGGTACCTGGGGTATGTGATTGGACGAGGGGTTATCAAACCCCAAATAAACAAAATCGAGGCCATTCAAAATTGGCCCCGACCGGTGTCTACCAAACAGGTGAGGGCGTTCCTCGGCATAGTTGGGTACTACCGACGCTTCATACCCAACTTTGCTGGGCGAACGGCGGCCCTGTCCGACCTGTTAAAAGGGAAGAAAACAGCGTTGGTGCGTTGGAATCCCCAAGCAGAGGCAGCCTTTCAGTCCATGAAGTTGGCCTTGTGCGGACAGCCCGTCCTCATCAGTCCTGACTTCAAACGCGCCTTCGTTGTACAAACAGACGCCTCGGAGGTGGGGCTGGGGGCTGTGCTGTCGCAGGAAGTGGACGGAATCGAGCATCCGGTCACTTACTTGAGCCGGAAATTGTCCCCGGCGGAAAAGAATTATAGCGTAGTGGAGAAGGAGTGCTTGGCCGTTAAATGGGCCTTGGAGTCCCTACGCTATTATTTGCTCGGGCGACAGTTCCGGTTAGTTACGGATCACGCTCCCTTGGTCTGGATGCGAAATGCCAAGGAACGGAACGCTCGGGTCACCCGGTGGTTCCTGTCCCTCCAAAACTTCAATTTTACGGTGGAGCATCGGGCTGGCAAGTTGCAGGGTAATGCGGATGCCCTGTCCCGGGCACCCTGTTTGATGGCTGGGGTTCAACCCCACAAGTTTGAACCGAGGGGGGGGGTGTGTGAGACAGTGCGGGGGATCATATGCGAGGGGCGCTATGTCTCCCCCAGAATGCGCACTGTCACGTATTGAGCCCGGTATAGGGTGTGAGAGAAAGGGACGGTCCGCTCCCTCCGCTCCGGGTCTTGCAAGGTCCCGGAACTTGACACGGAGTTAAAAGCCTGGTGAGGAGGCAGGGCGGGGTTCCCTGTACACAGAATTGTGCCTTAGCTGCAGGAGCAGCAGAGATATACACAGGAGAGGTCTAGAGTTCCAGAGGACCGTGTGCTACACTAACACGGCCTAGCCCAGGAGGGCTGGGAGCTCGGCGGGACCTATAACGGAGGCCTTTGGCCTGAAGGACCCGGGGTACGTTATATGAACTGTGTCTTGTGTACCCGGCTGCGACCCGGATTCCGGCTGACTGTGCCATCGCTGTGTGTACCAGCAATAAACACCGGGTCCTGTTTGAACCACTACCGGGCTCTACGTGTTTCCTGACTTGCAATCCAGGCGCTGCCCCACAGCACCGATAGGTTCCATGGCGCTTTACATGAGGATAAGGTAGACAAGGACAAGTACAATAAACATAGACAATAAGGTCATACAGGTACAAGAGTAGAGGACCCTGTACGCGTGGGCTCACATTCTACGAGGGGTGGGTGGGGATACAATAGGGTGGGGAAGGTGTCGGTCGTGGGGCGTGTAGCGGGGTCTCATGGCAGGTTGTAGGCCTGTCGGAAGAGGTGAGTCTTTAGGTGTCTCTTTAAGGTTCACAGGGTAGGCGACTGACTGATGAGGTGGGGCAGGGAGTTCCAGAGCATGGCGGATGACCGGGAGAAATCCTGTATGCGGTTGTGGGAAGAGGAGATGAGGGGGGAGTGTAGGACAAGTTCTTGGGATGAACGCAGGTTGCGTGAGGGATGGTATCGGGAGATCATGTCGGAGATGTATGGTGGGGATAGGTTGTGTAAGGCTTTGAATGTCATGGTCAGTGTTTTAAAGTGAGCTCTCTGTGGGGTGGAGGGGCCAGTGAAGGGCTTGGCAGAGGGGGTAGGCAGGGGAGTAGCGTGAGGACAGATGGATTAGTCGGGCATCAGAGTTTAGTATAGATTGGAGAGGTGCAAGAGAGTTGGCAGGGAGGCCTGTGCGAAGGAGGTTGCAGTAGTCAAGGCGGGAGATAATGAGGGCATTTATGAGTGTTTCAGCAGTGTCAGGATTGAGGAACGAGCGAATTGGCGAAATATTTTTGAGTTGGAGTCACAGGGACTTGGTTAGGGACTACAGGTGGGGCTTGAAGGAGAGGGAGGAGTCAAGGATTACCCCGAGACATTTGGCTTGGGGGACAGGGGAGAGAGCATCATTAGCAAGTACTTTACGGCCCGCATGGCGCATGAAGTCACCTTGGTTACTAAGTGTCAAATCATGACTCCACATACAACTGTTGCTGACAAATAAACAGTGCCTGTGTTTGGGGGGTTACTTTATGCCTCGCTATGGCAACAAGACTATGAACACACATGTGAGAGGCTGGGACGTCTACATGCTACACATCGCGTCTACGCGTTTTCTATGGAGCGTACAGTGGGACCCTTCACCAGGCTCCAGCAGGATGATAGTACAAGCAACGCCCACGATGCAGGCATAGGCTTGGTGCCTCGAAAAATTAGCCCAAGGGGCTGTTTTTCATTTTGGGTATAAATGCAGGCCTAAGGGCCATGATAAGCTTGTTAGCCAGGGTGTCTCCAAAACCATGATAAGCTTGTTAGCCTGGGTGGCTCAAAAAATTAGCCCAAGGGGCTGTTTGCCATTTTTGGTATAAATGCAGGCCTAAGGGCCATGAAAAGCTTGTTAGCCAGGGTGTCTCCAAAACCATGATAAGCTTGTTAGCCTGGGTGGCTCAAAAAATTCGCCCAAGGGGCTGTTTGGCATTTTTGGTATAAATGTAGGCCTAAGGGCCATGAAAAGCTTGTTAGCCAGGGTGTCTCCAAAACCATGATAAGCTTGTTAGCCTGGGTGGCTCAAAAAATTAGCCCAAGGGGCTGTTTGGCATTTTTGGTATAAATGCAGGCCTAAAGGCCATGAAAAGCTTGTTAGCCAGGGTGTCTCCAAAACCATGATAAGCTTGTTAGCCTGGGTGGCTCAAAAAATTAGCCCAAGGGGCTGTTTGGCATTTTTGGTATAAATGCAGGCCTAAGGGCCATGAAAAGCTTGTTAGCCAGGGTGTCTCCAAAACCATGATAAGCTTGTTAGCCTGGGTGGCTCAAAACATTAGCCCAAGGGGCTGTTTGCCATTTTTGGTATAAATGCAGGCCTAAGGGCCATGAAAAGCTTGTTAGCCAGGGTGTCTCCAAAACCATGATAAGCTTGTTAGCCTGGGTGGCTCAAAAAATTCGCCCAAGGGGCTGTTTGGCATTTTTGGTATAAATGCAGGCCTAAGGGCCATGAAAAGCTTGTTAGCCAGGGTGTCTCCAAAACCATGATAAGCTTGTTAGCCTGGGTGGCTCAAAAAATTCGCCCAAGGGGCTGTTTGGCATTTTTGGTATAAATGCAGGCCTAAGGGCCATGAAAAGCTTGTTAGCCAGGGTGTCTCCAAAACCATGATAAGCTTGTTAGCCTGGGTGGCTCAAAAAATTAGCCCAAGGGGCTGTTTGGCATTTTTGGTATAAATGTAGGCCTAAGGGCCATGAAAAGCTTGTTAGCCAGGGTGTCTCCAAAACCATGATAAGCTTGTTAGCCTGGGTGGCTCAAAAAATTAGCCCAAGGGGCTGTTTGGCATTTTTGGTATAAATGCAGGCCTAAGGGCCATGAAAAGCTTGTTAGCCAGGGTGTCTCCAAAACCATGATAAGCTTGTTAGCCTGGGTGGCTCAAAAAATTAGCCCAAAGGGCTTAATAAAGTCTATTTTTAAATAAAGCAGGGCGCTTGGCCCATAGCATATTATTGCTTGGACTATGAGCATAGAACAAGCAAGGCCCACTATGCAGGCCTAGGCTTGGTGCCTCAAATAATTAGCCCAAAGGGCTTAATAAAGTATTTTTTTACATAAAGCAGGGCGCTTGGCCCATAGCATATTATTGCTTGGACTATGAGCATAGAACAAGCAAGGCCCACTATGCAGGCCTAGGCTTGGTGCCTCAAAAAATTAGCCCAAAGGGCTTAATAAAGTATTTTTTTACATAAAGCAGGGCGCTTGGCCCATAGCATATTATTGCTTGGACTGGGTGCCTAATGAAATCAACAGAGCTAAGGGACATGTCATTAATTCCTGTCCAAAATGGGCATATTGTTAACAGCGCAATCTCCCAATCATATAAATTATGATTAGGTTAATCTAGGATTGTGTACTGTCGTCTGGAGGGCTTAGGAACTGTGATGATATCCAATCCTTGTTGAATTTAATTAGAGTGAGCCTGTCGGCATTTTCTGTGGTGAGGCGGGACCTTCTATCAGTGACTATACCCCCAGCGGCACTGAAAACACGCTCTGATGTCACACTAGCAGCTGGGCATGCCAGCACCTCCAAGGCATACAATGAGAGCTCAGTCCAAGTGTGCAGCTTGGAAACCCAGTAATTAAAGGGTACAGAAGGGTCGGTTAGGAAGCTGGTACTGTCACTGACATACTGCTGCACCATGTTGGACAATTGTTGTCTCCTACTCAAGGTGACCGTAGGCAAATTCCGTTCTTGATTGGAAGGTCTGTTGAACATCGCCCAGTTGGCGGACATCTTACCCCCACCTCTTCTTGTCATTGATGGCGTTTGTGTCCCAACCAAAGGCTGCTGTTGCAAAGAGCTGGTTCTTCGATGTATAGCGGATTCAGACGGTGATATTGCCAGCAAAATATCAAGAAGAACCCTCTTTACATTATCCATCGTTAAGCCCCTGGATGAGTGCGACAGCAGCGACTGAAATTTGTCTTTGTACGTGGGTCCAAAAACGTTGACAACCAGGAGAGGTCGCTGTCATAGATGTGTATGACGCGTGGATCTTTGGAGACACATTGACACATTACTTCAGCCATGTGTGCTAAGCTGCAAAGACTCATCTCCTCGGTTACAACAGAATGAAGATCACTACGCGTCGTGGCCTCTAAATCGGTGTCCGCCTCCTCCTCTTCAGCCCACCCATGCTGTACCGACATAAACGTAGGGTTGGGAGTCCCATCAGGGTTCACATCAGTACCAGAGAAAAATAAATCTTCTTCATCATCACCCTCATCACCATCTTCCTGAACCAATGTAGCCTGCTGATATTGGCTTGGGTGGCTAGGATCAGCGATGTTCAATTCTGGCTCCATAGCCATCCGCTGTGCTCTCAAAGCATCTGTTTTGAGATTCATTAGGGATTCTTGGAGCAGGCAGAGCATGGGGATGGTGAGACTGATAATCGACTGATCCCCACTGACAAGTTTGGTGCAGTATTCGAAGTTATCCAGCAACTCGCAAAGGTCAGCGATCCAGACCCACTCGAAAGTACTGATGTGTGTGGTATGACTTCCGGGTTGACGGGCATGTTGCAGCTGAAATTCCGCTATTGCCTTCTGCTGCTCATTAAACCTTGCCAACATATGGAAGGTGGAGTTCCATCGCGTAGGCATGTCGCAAATTAGCCTGTGTTTCGGCAAGTTAAATTGGATTTGAAGGGCTGAAAGACTTGCAGCTGCTGTGGACGAATGTCTAAAGTGGGCGCAAATTCGCCTCACCTTATCCAGTAGCTCAGATAACTCTGGGTATATTTTGAGGAATTTCTGAACTACCAGGTTCAGGACGTGAGCCATGCAAGGCACATGTACAAGTTTACCGTGCTTTATTGCCGCCACAAGGTTTGCACCATTATCGCTCACAACTAGACCTGGTTGTAGTTCCAGTGGGGCCAGCCACTCATCGGTCTGTTGCTTGAGACCTTTCCACAACTCTGTTGCAGTGTGACGTGTGTCACCTAGGCAGATAAGCTTCAGAAGAGCCTGTTGTCGCCTTGCTGAAGCAGTACTGCAAAGCTCCCAACTCGGACGTGATGGTGCGGGAGGCTCAGCAGTGGACAAGGAAGTGGCAGAAGCAGATTGGGCACTGGACATATATGAGGAGGCAGACACCCGGAATGATGTTGGGCCCGCTATTCGTGGAGTAGGTAGTATGTCAGATGGTACAGTTTTAGAAGTTGGGACACTCTCCACCAGGTTGATCCAGTGAGCCGTTAGTGAAATGTATCTGCCCTGTCCACAACTACTTGTCCACGTGTCCGTTGTTAAGTGGACTTTTGCGGTGACAGCATTTGTTAAAGCACGTTTTAAGTTGTTAACCACGTGCTGGTGTAAGGCGGGAACGGCACTACGTGAGAAAAAGTAGCGGCTGGGTACAGAGTATCGTGGTGCTGCCTCAGCCATCAACTCCCGAAAAGACTCTGTACCCACAAGCCTAAACGGCAACATTTCCACAGCTAACAACTTGGCTATTTTCGCAGTCACTTTTTGGGAATATGGGTGTGTCGGTTGGAACTTCCGCTGTCTTTCATACAGCTGAGGCACAGACAACTGCACGTTTGGACCAGACTGACAAGAGGATTGACTACTGTCATGTCTGTCTTGTAAAGCACCTTGGGAGGAGTACGCTTGAGCAGGAGCTGAAGCCTGAACACTTGCTGGTGAAGGATGGATCTGAGGTGGCCTGGAAGTGTTGGGATCAGAAGGCACTGATTTTGAACCCTGATAGGGCGCCCACTGAATTGGGTGCTTAAGAGACATATGCTTGCGCATACTGCTGGTGCTCTGGTTTCCTTTTACCGTGCCTCTGCTAAGCCTTGCCTGGCACATCTTACAGATAACCATATTTGGTAATGTTGGGCTATCCTTAAAAAATTGCCACACACTGGTTGTTCGTCCTTTATTTTTAATTGGAGGAAGAGGAGGATGACTCTGTTCAACACCAACTGTGGACACATTTTGGGCAACTGTGTTTGCAGTTTGTGCAACAGTTGGTACAGTTTGTGCCACAGTTGACGCTATTTGGGCAACTGTTCTCACAGTTTGTGCTCTGGAGACAGTACGCCTTTGTGATTTTGCCAGTGGTACATAGCCACTTTCGTCCTCCTGGCTGCTCTCTTGGCTATGCAATTCAGCAATCCAGGTAGGATCTGTGGTGTCATCATCCACCCCTTCCAGTTCAAAGGATTCTGGATAAACTGACTGAGCTGGCTGGCCAGATGAGATGTGTGTCTCATCATCCTCATCATCATCCACCTCCTGAGATACTGTTTGCATTTCGTGAAAGTGTCTTTCTTCAGGACGAGGTGCTTCCAAACTTTGGCCATGAGTAGACATTTCATCTACTTCAAGTATCTCGTCAGGCAGTGACAAAGAAACCCCTTGATAAGAACCGAATAAGTCATCGGAGTGACCAAGGTCCATATCCAAATTTTCCTCTGGCTGCCGATGGGTTGAGGCAATAGGAAGACTTTGAGGATTGGATGGCGCTGCATTGTCTGTAGCGACACTAGAATGTCTTGCCACGGATGATTGCGTACTGCAAGAACCAGTGGTCGAGGGCGTCTGAGCCATCCAAGATGTTATCTTGTCATGCTCATCCGGCCTCAACACACGTTTTTTTTGAGTACTGGGATTTCTAGGTAGAAAAAAGGACGTTCTATCAATCCTAGGCTGTGTACTTGTACCAGTGCCTTCTTGGGCAAGACTGCTGCGGCCACGACCTCGTCCCTGTCCCTTTGCAACATCCTTTTTGGTAATTGTTTTTTTTTGAGACATTGTTGACGAATGCACAGTCACCGAGTTGGAGTTAGGTGTTGCTGTGTGCGTCACTTGCTGGCGGGGTAAGTGTGCGCGCTCACACTTGGCAGTGAAGCCGCACACTACACTCCCTAAAAAAATTGGTTTTAAGTGCGCACAGCCACCCAGATGTGGTTTGGTGTTGCTGTATGCGTCACTTGCTGGCGGGGTAAGTGTGCGCGCTCACACTTGTCAGTGAAGCCGCACACTACACTCCCTAAAAAAATTGGTTTTAAGTGCGCACAGTCACCCAGATGTGGTTTGGTGTTGCTGTATGCGTCACTTGCTGGCGGGGTAAGTGTGCGCGCTCACACTTGTCAGTGAAGCCGCACACTACACTCCCTAAAAAAATTGGTTTTAAGTGCGCACAGCCACCCAGATGTGGTTTGGTGTTGCTGTATGCGTCACTTGCTGGCGGGGTAAGTGTGCGCGCTCACACTTGGCAGTGAAGCCGCACACTACACTCCCTAAAAAAAATTGGTTTTAAGTGCGCACAGCCACCGAGATGTGGTTTGGTGTTGCTGTATGCGTCACTTGCTGGCGGGGTAAGTGTGCGCGCTCACACTTGGCAGTGAAGCCGCACACTACACTCCTTAAAAAAATTGGTTTTAAGTGCGCACAGCCACCGAGATGTGGTTTGGTGTTGCTGTATGCGTCACTTGCTGGCGGGGTAAGTGTGCGCGCTCACACTTGGCAGTGAAGCCGCACACTACACTCCCTAAAAAAATTGGTTTTAAGTGCGCACAGCCACCCAGATGTGGTTTGGTGTTGCTGTATGCGTCACTTGCTGGCGGGGTAAGTGTGCGCGCTCACACTTGGCAGTGAAGCCGCACACTACACTCCCTAAAAAAATTGGTTTTAAGTGCGCACAGCCACCCAGATGTGGTTTGGTGTTGCTGTATGCGTCACTTGCTGGCGGGGTAAGTGTGCGCGCTCACACTTGGCAGTGAAGCCGCACACTACACTCCCTAAAAAAATTGGTTTTAAGTGCGCACAGCCACCGAGATGTGGTTTGGTGTTGCTGTATGCGTCACTTGCTGGCGGGGTAAGTGTGCGCGCTCACACTTGGCAGTGAAGCCGCACACTACACTCCCTAAAAAAATTGGTTTTAAGTGCGCACAGCCACCCAGATGTGGTTTGGTGTTGCTGTATGCGTCACTTGCTGGCGGGGTAAGTGTGCGCGCTCACACTTGGCAGTGAAGCCGCACACTACACTCCCTAAAAAAATTGGTTTTAAGTGCGCACAGCCACCCAGATGTGGTTTGGTGTTGCTGTATGCGTCACTTGCTGGCGGGGTAAGTGTGCACGCTCACACTTGGCAGTGAAGCCGCACACTACACTCCCTAAGGTGGTGTACGTGCTATTTAAAGGTAGGAGACAGAAAAAATAACGCTCTATGGCTTATTAGGAACAAAAATCGATCTGGTGCAAAAACAAAAAGGAAACAGCACCTCAGCTAAGCCTCTGACTGCAGCTGTTAGCAAAGCTGAGTGAGTAAGCTAAGCTATGAGGTCCGTCCTGTGTGCACTGTAAGGCTTCTCCTTCCTTCCCTCCCTGCCTGCCTGCCTGCCTACACAGCACTACTCTGTCCTCCTCCTAGCTCTCAGAAGAGCTTTTTGGGTTAATATAAGGAATCTTCCCTACACTGACAATCCCTGATCTGCTCCAGCATATATCTCTCTCTCCCTATACTAGGTCAGATCGTCTCAGGAATGTGGCCAAAATGGCGGGGACAAGCCTTATATACTGCCTTGCCTGTCATACATGACATAGGCATCACGATGGACAGCAGCTAATCATAGTCCTGACACAACCAACTTTGCTATGCCATTACTGACTATGATTGGCTATCTTCACAAGTTTTCTGACCTAACACGCACGCTGTGCTGACTCGGAACATAACAGATTCTGTATTCGAGAGTCCGACTCCCGAATACAGTATACAGGACTCGGAATCGTAGACTCGTAGGACTCGGAATCGTAGACTCGCTCAGACTCGCTGCTGACAGCGGGTATCTGTGAAGAGTCAAGCTTATTGCCATTGAATTCCATTGGACTCGTCACTGTGCGAGTCCAAGCTGGGAGATTCGCCGAGTAACGAGTCCTGCGAGTACCTTCAGAATCGCCGAGTCCCGAGTCCTAGCAAGTAGACTCGCCCATCCCTAATCCATACAGTAATGAATTCCACATAAATAGTAACATACTTTGGATTTTAACATTCAGTTAATTATGATTGTATTAGAATTTTGTGCACATGAGATTGTTGGAATTGTATGGACTTATCTAGTACAACATTACACGTTCTCTAAGAAAATTCACAGCAAATACTCAATGTGTGAACTAAGCTTTAGGCCTTGTAAATGTGCAAAAATGGGAGTGTGTAGATCATGAAAGATGAGAGTCCACATCCGAGTTGTTTAGTGTTACTTGGGAGATTTATTATAACAGTTTCAGAGTAAAAGTAGAGTTACCGTATTTCTTATAGTAAATTTCATTTCAGAAGCTTTATTCATTTCCAATAGTATCTCTTCATGTACTGTGACATCACTGTGTGTATTATCCCTGTACTGTGACATCACTGTGTGTATTATCCCTGTACTGTGACATCACTGTGTGTATTATCCCTGTACTGTGACATCACTGTGTGCATTATCCCTGTACTGTGACATCACTGTGTGTATTATCCCTGCACTGTGACATCACTGTGTGTATTATCCTTGTATTGTGACATCACTGTGTGTATTATCCTTGTACTGTGACATCACTGTGTGTATTATCCCTATACTGTGACATCACTGTGTGTATTATCCCTGTACTGTGACATCACTGTGTGTATTATCCCTGCACTGTGACATCACTGTGTGTATTATCCCTGCACTGTGACATCACTGTGTGTATTATCCCTGTACTGTGACATCACTGTGTGCATTATCCCTGCACTGTGACATCACTGTGTGTATTATCCCTGTACTGTGACATCACTGTGTGTATTATCCCTGTACTGTGACATCACTGTGATTATTATTATTATTACAAATTCATATAGCACCATTAGGTTCCATGACGCTTTACATGTGTAAGGGCAGATGAGGACAAGAACGTAAAATTACGACAATTGAATCATACAGGTACAGTAGGGCAGAGGATCTATTACTCCTGTATTGTGATATTAGTGTGCTTATTATCCTTGTACTGTGCTGTCACTATGGTTTTCATATTTGTACAATGACTTTATTGTGTTTTATATACATGAACTATGACAATAATGTTTTATTATATGTACATTGTGGCATTACGGTTTATTAAAGCTGTACTTTGACATGACAATCGAGGGAGGATCTCCGGTCGTAAATTGGCTGGTTACTTACTATCCCCAACCGTTGTAAACTTAAAATAACACACATACTGCAGTGACTTGGTTTAACAAATTGGCCACAGCAGCCTTTATTGCCTATTGTTTACATACTAACATAATATAACAGGGTACGCCGTCCAACGGGCGTCCCAACTTAAACAATAGGCCCTCCCATCGTTTTACCCATGGATAGGCCCGGTCCATAAGCCTCTAAAACTTTTGCCCCTGGCCGCAATAACACCGGCCCCAGGGACGGGGTATTGGTTACCTAGAACCAATACCCCACCCTTGCAGAACCCTGTGCCTGCAAGGTACCTTTAACCTGAGCCCTCAACCTTTGAAGTGGCTCATCTCCCCCTTCCAAATGTAAATCCCCTGCCTCTGGACCAGACCTACCCCCGCTGCCGTGACAATACCAAAGCTTCTCACCAGACTTTCAGATTACATTCATAAAAACACATCTCAAACGCCTTCACAACTGAACCCAAAACCAGGGAGGGTGGGCGGGAAACTTCACTGGCTGTCCCCAGGAAGTGGAATGAGGGACTTCCTTCTTTGTCCCCAGTATCCTCCCTTAAGCTCCCCCTCTTCCTCCTCCTGACCAACCCCCTTTCATTTAGTCAGCACCCATGCCTCAATCACATATTCCCATTCCTTCCTACTCCAATTAACTCCCTACCTCCCCGAATGTCATGTGGCCCCTCCACCTTAGGGGTTCCATGGCCTGCTTGACAATCGAGGGAGGATCTCCGGTCGTAAATTGGCTGGTTACTTACTATCCCCAACCGTTGTAAACTTAAAATAACACACATACTGCAGTGACTTGGTTTAACAAATTGGCCACAGCAGCCTTTATTGCCTTTTGTTTACATACTAACATAATATAACAGGGTACGCCGTCCAACGGGCGTCCCAACTTAAACAATAGGCCCTCCCATCGTTTTACCCATGGATAGGCCCGGTCCATAAGCCTCTAAAACTTTTGCCCCTGGCCGCAATAACACCGGCCCCAGGGACGGGGTATTGGTTACCTAGAACCAATACCCCACCCTTGCAGAACCCCGTGCCTGCAAGGTACCTTTAACCTGAGCCCCTCAACCTTTGAAGTGGCTCATCTCCCCCTTCCAAATGTAAATCCCCTGCCTCTGGACCAGACCTACCCCCGCTGCTGTGACAATACCAAAGCTTCTCACCAGACTTTCAGATTACATTCATAAAAACACATCTCAAACGCCTTCACAACTGAACCCAAAACCAGGGAGGGTGGGCGGGAAACTTCACAGGCTGTCCCCAGGAAGTGGAATGAGGGGACTTCCTTCTTTGTCCCCAGTATCCTCCCTTAAGCTCCCCCTCTTCCTCCTCCTGACCAACCCCCTTTCATTTAGTCAGCACCCATGCCTCAATCACATATTCCCATTCCTTCCTACTCCAATTAACTCCCTACCTCCCCGAATGTCATGTGGCCCCTCCACCTTAGGGGTTCCATGGCCTGCTTGACAATCGAGGGAGGATCTCCGGTCGTAAATTGGCTGGTTACTTACTATCCCCAACCGTTGTAAACTTAAAATAACACACATACTGCAGTGACTTGGTTTAACAAATTGGCCACAGCAGCCTTTATTGCCTATTGTTTACATACTAACATAATATAACAGGGTACGCCGTCCAATGGGCATCCCAACTTAAACAATAGGCCCTCCCATCGTTTTACCCATGGATAGGCCCGGTCCATAAGCCTCTAAAACTTTTGCCCCTGGCCGCAATAACACCGGCCCCAGGGACGGGGTATTGGTTACCTAGAACCAATACCCCACCCTTGCAGAACCCCGTGCCTGCAAGGTACCTTTAACCTGAGCCCCTCAACCTTTGAAGTGGCTCATCTCCCCCTTCCAAATGTAAATCCCCTGCCTCTGGACCAGACCTACCCCCGCCACAGGACAGGACAAGTGACCCCTTACTTGGCCTGGACCCGCCACACACCAAACGCTTGCTCCACACCTTCTCTCAAATCCAACATCCACATATCCAAGCCAATCTCCGTCAAGTGCACCAAATCAGACTTCAGATATTCTCTCGACCTTGACTCCAATTCTCTGTGCCGTACCACAATCCCCCCGTTCCGTGCCACAAATGCCCCCACCACCTTATTCACTTTCACCCTTGCTTTATTAATTTTATCCACCGACCTCCCAAACCTCCATCGTCCCCTTGGCACCATATCCGACCATACCACAATCACACCGGGGTGGGAACACCACAGTCGCAACAAATCACACTTGATGTCCCGTATTAACTCCCGAGACGCACGCACCCCCAAATCATTTCCCCCAACATGCAGAACCAAGATATCCGGGGGTCTACTCACACTACAAAATTAATCCACTTCCGGCAGCACCCTGCCCCATTGCATGCCCCTCAATCCCAACCACTTGACCGACGCTGCACCTCTGTCGAGTCCCAACTGCCGACCATCCGGGCGAACATCCGCTCGAAGAGCCCCCCAATACACGTACGAATGGCCGAGTATCCAGATCAAGCAGCGGCCTGCACAAACAAAAGAAAAGTTAACAATTGACCAAAACCAGCGTGTCATCCTAACCAGTTACTAACGAAAAAAAAACCCATACCGCAATGCCCACCCGCTTTTTCAGTAGCCTGGGTAATCCCCTCCAGCCACTACCTAGAAAGCAAGTGAGGACGTACATACAATCGAAAACGATTCCATTCCCAGCGCCCAATGCGCCGCACTACATCATCCCCTAACCCCCAACGAGACGCCTCCGTGGCCGCCCCGATGCGAAATGAATGCGTGCCAAACTCCTCCGGGCGCTCACCCACTTGCAGCAAGCACTCCCGGAAAACTGCCTGAAACTGAAATTTGGACAAAAACAAACCATCTATATGCCGAAGTAACGGTCCCGGACCACCACCCCTATGAGATAAAAACGTCGTACCATCCCCACCGGACACAGTTGGCTCCCAGCCAAGGCATACAACACCACCAACCTTCCTCTGCCCAGTTGGTCAGTTTTCGAATACCGCAGCCAGCATTCCACCCTGTCTTCCACAATGACCACGTCATTCAAGGCCAAGCTGCCCGCCCTGCACCGAGTTGGGCTCACTAACTCCCCTAGCCTAAATGCTCCAAAGAAGGCCAACACAAAAGCTGTGGAGAACAAAATCATTTCGTAGTTGGACCTGCAAACCCCCTCCAAATTCGCTACCATCCTTTCCGATAATGTCACCGACACCGGGCGTCGAACATCCCTCGTCCGCACACCTTTCCGGAAACCTTTCAAAGCCTGTCGCACTTTGAAATCTTTAGTCGCATCCTGCCTGCCCAACAGCCGAAACCAAAATGCAATCGCTGCCACCCTCTGTGCTCCAGCCGAAGCGGACCTTCCAGACGCAAAATCATTCCCTATGAATGTCAACACCTTTTGCACATCATCCATACCGCCAGTCATGCCCTGATCCTGCTCAAATTTCTCCCACTCCTGCCATACTTTCCCATATCGGCACCAAGTAGCCTCCGACACTGAACTCCAAATCAAGGTACCCACAATCAAGTTACCAGGTTCCATAAACCAGCCGGACAAGGCTGACCGATCTCGTCCGCCCAAGGCACCAACTCCCGAAACCTGTGGAACTGAAACCGAGAAAGTGCATCAGCCACTGAATTAGTAACTCCCGGGACATGTTTAGCCACAATTTGAATGTTCCATTGCAGACATCTGAGCACCAGATGCCGAAGATAGGCCACCACCGGCAAAGACTTAGCAGACAAGGCATTAATCGCATATACCACAGCGATGTTATCGCAATGAAAACAAACCTTCCTGTCCGCAAAGTCCTGGCCCCACAATTCCACTGCCACCACGATGGGGAAAATTTCCAACAACGCAAGATTCCTCACCAGACCTCGCTCCCTCCAGGACTCTGGCCAACCACCCGCGCACCAGTGTCCCCTAAAAATTGCTCCAAAACCCATTGAACCCGACGCATCTGTAAACAACTGCAACACCCTGTTCGGCACCACCTCCTCGAGCCAAACCGTGCGCCCATTATATTCCTGCAAGAATATATCCCACACTCTCAAATCCTCTTTAATGTCTCTGGTGATCCGAACAAAATGCACCGGACACGTCTTGCCCGACATAGCCAAAGCCAACCGCCTGGCAAACACCCTGCCCATTGGCATAATCCGGCAAGCAAAATTAAGTTTGCCCAACAGAGACTGAACCACCTTAAGCTGAACCTTTTTCGCTTTAATCACCTCAGCAACAGACCGCCTCAAATCCACAATCTTGTCAGCAGGAAGCCGACACTCCTTAGCCAGTGAATCAATCTCGATCCCCAAAAAACGCATGACCGTGGCCGGTCCTTCCGTTTTTTCCGCAGACAAAGGTATCCCAAAACGACTGGCAACCTCAGTCAAAGCAAACAACAAACCTGCACAAATCGGGGAACCCGCCGGCCCCACACAGAAAAAATCATCCAAATAATGAATGATCGACTCCATACCCGACACATCCCTTACAACCCATTCAACAAAAGAACTAAAAGCTTCAAAGTATGAACAAGAAATTGAACACCCCATTGGCAAACAACGATCTACATAAAAACGCTCCCTCCACATACAACCCAACAAATGCTGACTCTCAGGATGCACCGGCAACAAACGGAATGCCGCTTCCACATCCGACTTTGCCATCAGCGCCCCCGGTCCCACTCGTTTCACACAACTCCACCGCCTTATCAAAAGAGACATAACAAACCGCTGCCAACTCTGGCGCTATACCATCATTTACCGAAGACCCAGCTGGGTATGACAAATGATGTATCAACCGAAACTTATTCAGCTCTTTTTTTGGTACAACTCCCAGCGGAGATACCCGTAAATTTGAACAAGGGGGGACCAAGAGGGGGCCTGCCATCCTTCCCAACTCAACTTCCTTCCTCAACTTCTCGTCCACCACCTCCAGATGCTCCCTAGCCGAACGTAAATTCCCCGGGCGAAACAAGCCCCCCTCTACTGCCTCAGACGGAATAACGAAACCGAACAAAAAACCTGAACGCAATAACTCGGCAGCCTCAACATCCGGATACCTACTTAAGAATGGCTCCATTGCCTCTACCCTCACTGGTGTCCTCCCTTTTGTCAGCACTGTCTCCTCCTTTTCCTTTTCCTTTCTTAAAACAACGGGCAAAGCTGTGCCCTCCTCCACATCCTGAACATTCGTGTTTAAATCGGCAGGCTGAACCAAACTTACATTGCCCCTCATTAAATTGCCAACAACAACCTTTCTTGAACCCAGCCGAGGTACCCGGTCCCGCACCCGATCCCGAACCTGATCCCCCGGCCCCACTCCGAAAGGGCTGTGCCGGCGCCGTCATTAAACGTAGCCATAAGGCAATATCCTTGTGGTCCCAACGCATGTCCTATCTTAAAGCCTTACGCTGCCTGAACTGCTCGTCATATCGAAGCCATGACAAACCACCATATACCCTATAAGCCTCTCCTATTGAATCCATATATCCAAACAACGCAGGAGCGCTCCCCATCTCTTTCTCCCCTACCACGCTCGCCAGTATCGCAAAGGCCTGCAGCCAATTCATAAACGTCCTTGGGATAAAACGATACCGACACTTCTCATCGTCCTCTTTTTCCTTTTTGGAATCACTAGGGCGAACCTTATCCAAGTTAAACTTCTCCAACGGGAGCAGCGAAAATATTTCCACGTACTCCCCTTTCCAAATTTTTTCCCTAACTTCCTTCTTCAAATGCGCCCCCAAGGGGCTCTCAAAGCAAACGTACACCTCGCTCTTTGCCCTATCATCCAGCCTAACCACTTCCTCCTCCTTTTCTTTTTTCCACCTCAACTGCCGTAACCGGCGCCGTTGAAAGCTGTCCCTCAACATTCTGCTGCACCGCAGCCTCACCTCCCACACTGGGCCCGACCCCAGCCGGACTGACCCAAGCTCCCACTGGAGACCCCGAAATGGAATTCAAGCCTCCCTGATCCACCAGGCTCCGCAACAAACCGAGCAACTGTCCCATTACATCACCTCCCCCGGTAGCCCCAGACGCTACCCCCCCCACTGGAATCGGCCCTACACCCGCATCACCGCCCGATCCCGACATATGCACAATATTACAATTAGTGTTCTCACCAGGCTGCCGAGGGGCAGCCGCAACGCAGTCCTCCTCCGTCCGATCCTCCCCAGACGATTCCTCCGATACTTGTCCCTCTTCTGCGCTGATTTCTTCCTCCAAGCCCTCCAGGGGTGCTCCGTCGGGAGTGTGGCTGCCGCTGCCGCAACTCCCCCTGGCCTCCGCGGCTGCAGGAGCACCCCCAGCCGAGCACTGCTTCTTCCTCTGAGACCGCTCCTGCGATCTCCGAACCGTCTCACCCGCCAACTCCCCCCGAGGTCTCTTCTGACCACAGGGGCCCCTCTCCCTAAACCCATCCTGCCGACTGCAGGTGGGCTGCTCCCGATCCTCTCGCCGCTGGGATCCCCCCCCTGCTACACAGGGGAGATCCGCTACAGCCCCCTGGGGCCCTGCATCCGTGGATGCTCGCTGGGTACGCCCCCTACGGGATCCGAGGGGCACCGTTACAGGACCTGGCCGGATCCGTCCAGCCGTGCGCGCCAGGGACTCCCCACTACTGCGCCCTCCACCAGCCACAGCCAGTGCCCTTCCAGTGGGAGAAGCCCCTGGCCTCTGCGCCGCTCTTCCCCTAGTCGCCCGTGGCTCCTCCCGCCCGGGAAGCCGTTCCGCCCCCCGCCGCCTGCAGGGGGTCCCTTCTGTTGGCGCCGGCTGCTCGGCGCGCTCCCGCATCCGCGCTCCCCCGGGAGCCGCCGCTGCGTTCCCGCTCCTGGTCCCGGATCGCCGACCGGAAGTCGGCCGCGAGCCGGCTCCGCCCACGTCCGGTGCGGCATTACCGCGCCGCGAATTCCTCCCAGCAGCCGGAGAGGGCCCCGGAGTGGAAGGGCGCCCTCCCCGCCGCTGAGGGTCCCCACCGGGGCTTCCCGAACGGGCCCTCCTCGCACCTCCAGCCCCCGGGGAATAGCGCTCTGGTGGCCTGGAGCGGCGGCCACGCAGCGGTGGAGTGGAGGGGGCCGGTGCCGATGGGGAAACGCAGGCAGCCTGAATGTAGGCCTGCACTGCCTGCGCCCCATGCACCGCTGCTGCTGCCTGGATCAATGCCCCCAGAGAGGCCAAATCCGCCATTACTGCAGGTGAGATGGACGTGGAAACTTCACAGGCTGTCCCCAGGAAGTGGAATGAGGGGACTTCCTTCTTTGTCCCCAGTATCCTCCCTTAAGCTCCCCCTCTTCCTCCTCCTGACCAACCCCCTTTCATTTAGTCAGCACCCATGCCTCAATCACATATTCCCATTCCTTCCTACTCCAATTAACTCCCTACCTCCCCGAATGTCATGTGGCCCCTCCACCTTAGGGGTTCCATGGCCTGCTTTACTGGGTTTGTTGTTCGTGTGAGTTAGTTATATTCTGTAAAGTTGGTCATGAGCAGTCCTAACACAAATTGAGGTAATTCAGATACTGTCCACAGGGTGATAAGAGTCTTCATATAATGGAGAACACTCACAATTCTGCTGCAGAAAACTATAGATTTTATGTAAAGGACTGAATAAAAAAGTAGGTAACACAGAGTACACTTGGTAATGGATTCATTTTAAACATTTATTTAGCTCCATATCTAGGGTATATGAAGTAAATTATTTCTGTGGCAGGTGGATGTTTTAAAAAAAAAAAAAAACGATTCTGTGCATTATAAGTAGATTTTGGTATTTCCCATAGCAATTCTCATATTATGAACTACATCTAGATGGTCTTCTGAGTAGCAGGGCTATTAACGACTAGATATGAGCAAACCTAGAAGTTTGAGTTCGGGTGGTGCAGCCAAATTTTGTGGTGCACTGTTCATGACCCAGAACGTGACCCGAACTTCAATGGAAGACACTGATTGGCAGTTCAACTGTCCATCCACATACAGCCATAAGTAAAACACTTCCAGAGGTGGGAGGGTATTTTTTTTTATAAATTAAATTTGGACACACACTACACCTAAAACTGTGCTTTTTAAAGGGAGCTAACCACCAGGATTTAACCACCTGTAAATCAGTGCAGCAGGCGATTGAGATTGACTCGTGTAACATGACATCACTATTTGAGTTTCTTTTTTTAATTCTAGTCACAGAAGAAGAAGTCTCCAGGCTCCTCTCTTCCTCTCTTCTTACTACATGCACCACTGACCCCATTCCCTCACATCTATTCCAGTCTCTCTCTCTCTCTCTCTTGTCTTCACCATTCACCTAACAAAATCTTTAATCTCTCCCTCTCTTCTGGCATCTTTTCCTCCTCCTTCAAACACTCTATAGTTACTTCACTGTTAAAGAATACTTATCTCGACCCATCCTCCACTAAAAACTACAGAGCAGTCTCCAATCTCCCCTTCATCTCTAAACTACTTGAGCTCCTGCTCTACTCCCGCCTCACCTATTACCTCTCCTCTTTTAGATCCATTACAGTCTGGTTTCCGCCCCCTTCATTTTACAGAAACAGCCCTAAGCAAAGTGACCTTCTGACAGCAATATGTAATGGCGACCACTTTCTGCTTATTCTTCTTGACCTTTCTGTAGTTTTTGACACTGTTGACCACCATTCCTACTCTCTATGCTGCACTCCATTGGCATCAAGGACACAGCTCTCTCCTGGTTCTCTTCCTATCTTTCTGACCGCTCTTTAGTGTATCATTTGATGGCTCCACTTTTTCTCTTCCTCTCACTTTTGGGGTCCCTCAAGGTTCAGTCCTTGGCCCTCTTCTCTTCAATCTCTACACTGCCCCGATTATACAGACCACCAGCAGATTTAGCTTCCAGTACCATCTGTATGCTGTTGACACATAACTATACACTTCTTCCCCTGACCATACCCCTGCTGTATTATAGAACACCAATGACTGTCTAACCACAGTTTACAATATCATGTCCACTCTCTATCTGAAACTCAACCTTTCCAAAACTGAACTTCTTCTGTTCCCGACCTCCACTAACCTCCCTAAATCGGACAACTCCCTCTCAGTGTGTGGCACCACAATAACACCTAGTCAGCAGGCTCGCTGTCTGGATGTTATGTTTGACACTGATCTTTCCTTCACCCCAAATATAAAATCTCTTGCCCGCTCCTGTCACTTGCACCTGAAAAACATCACTAGAATTTGCCCCTTTCTCATCATGGAAACAACAAAAACCCTCACTGTGGCTCTGATCCACTCCCGCTTGATTATTGTAATTCTCTATTAATTGACCTCACCATCACTAGTCTCTCCCCTCTCCAGTCCATCCTTAATGCAGCCGCCAGAGTCACCTATCTGGATAACCACTACTCAGACGTTTCTGCTATATGCCAATCATTGCACTGGCTGCATATACACTATAGGATCCAATTCAAACTGCTTGTTCTCACCCACAAAGCTCTTCACAGTGCAGCACCTCCCTACCTCTTCACCCTCATCTCTGTTCATCACCCCACCCGTCTCCTTCAATCTGAAAGCGACTTTAGACTAACATCTGGTTTAATCTGAACCTTCCACTCCCGACTCCAAGACTCCTCCTGAACTGCACCAATCCTCTGGAATGCTCTACCCCAAGAAAATAGGTCTAGCCACAACTTACAAAGTTTCAGGCACTCATCTTTTTAGGGCGGTCTATCATGCTCCCTAATCAAAGTTACTTAGACATAGCCTATTCACACCACCAGACCCAAAAGAATGGCTGGTGGCCACTCATGCCTCTCTTATTTATTTCCCATTCCCTCATGATAGCTCGACTATCATTGTAAATAAGATCCTGCACTTTGTCTCACCCCACCTCATTTTAGATTGTAAACTCTTATGAGCAATGCCATCATTATTTTGCTTTAATTTTTGTATTTTTTATAACTGTTATGGACTGAATATGAGTTCCTGTATTGTAAAGCGCTGCAGAATATATTGCCGCTATATAAATAAAGATTATTTTTATTATTATTATTATTAGTATTCTCCTGTGAGCTAGTCTTTCTATTGCAAGCCTAAACCCTCCCACCGGATGGGTCTGGATGAGAGGGAAGGGGGAGGGGGTTCCAGTAGAAAAACAATCCCACACGGGAGGAATTATAATAAAACAAAACAGAGGAGGAGGGGGCGTGGCCTAATGGTAATGGTGTAGGGTTTTACCTATGCTCTCCCCACAACAATAAGCGACTGGGCTAAATGCCCTCAAAAGGACTTTGACAACTGAAAAAAGATCTACTATCAAGCTGGTAATCACCTTGGGAACGTTTTGTTTGGGTCAGTGGTCACTTTTAAGAAGAATTCTCCTCAGAATCCAGTCATCAAATTTGCCTGAGGTAAAGGATTGTGCTGTCACCTCATGAATAATGGCTGCCTAGTCACCTCATAATATCTTCACTGCCTAATACTCCCCACATTTTATATAATTAGGCTTCAAATCTCTCAGTATACTGAAAGAAACTTTGAGAGACAGCCTGTGTGACTTTTCCATTGATTTCCATGATTTGGGCACATCTGACAGACATCTGACAGGCATCTGACAGGCTTCCATTGGCAGCAATATTGTACCTCTTAATTTCTAGGGTGTTCCTCTACAAGAGGTTACCCTGGGATAGTCTGAACCCTCCTAACCTATTTTTGGATTGGCACCTATGATTTTGGACTTTTCCTGTCAAAAAATCCAAGATTCAGCATTTCTCTTAGAGCTTTGTGCTTTGCTGTGCCACCCTAATGTCTTCTCAGAACTAGGGATGGGCGAATCTACTCGCTAGGACTCGTTACTCGGCGAGTAGTAAGGGACTCGCAGGACTCTGTACTCTGCGAGTTTCCCAGTGATTACTCGCACGAGTCCAATGCAAATCCATATCAATCCTAGTTTTGTCAGAAACGCTGACAAAACTAGGATTGTCATTGTCTAGCATTAGACTCGACTACTGTGCCAGTGATAGCAGGGAAACTCGCAAATAACTGCTGTTACATTGCGAGCCGAGTCCAGCTGTCTGCTCTGTGCAGCTCCAGGGTCCTAGAGCCTGCCTGCTCACAGACATGATGTAGCAGTGCTGAGATTGTTCTCAGTCTGCTCATTCCCTGTGCATAGACATCTATCTATGCACAGGGGATGTAGCAGAGAGGACATCGCGTTTTGGACTACGTTGGACGGAAGAGGATTTTTTTAATTAAAGATGGAGTCCCTAATGGCTTTTTTTTTTATTTCAAATAAAATTTTTTCTCTGTGTTGTGTTTTTTTAACCCTTTATTGGAGATTCTTAGTGGCTGGGTCAAACGTGGCCTGACATTAAGAATCTCGGGCTTAATACCAGCTTGTATAACAAAGCTGGTATTAACCCCTTTATTACCCAGCGTGCTACCGCCACCAGGGCCGCTGGAAGAGCGGGGTTCAGCGCCAGAGGATGGCGCTTCAATGAACGCGCCATCTTCTGGGGCGGCTGCGGGCTGCAACTTGCAGCGGTGGGTGCCCAGAAAGCTTGGGCATCCCTGCGCTGCGGATTCCAGCCCCCAGCTGCTTAGCTGTACCTGGCTAGACATAGAAATTGCGCGGAGCCCCATGCATTTTTTTTTTATTATTTCATGAATTTCAGAGTCTCAGAGTCAGAGTCTCAGAGTCAGAGTCAGAATCTCAGAATTTCATGAAATAATTAAAAAAAATTTTTTTTTATTAGAAATAAAAAAAAAAAGCCATTAGGGACTCCATCTTTAATTAAAAAAATCCTCTTCCGTCCGACGCAGTCCAAAACGCGATGTCCTCTCTGCTACATCCCCTGTGCATAGATATAGATGTCTATGCACAGGGAATGAGCAAACTGAGAACAATCTCAGCTCTGCTACATCATCTCTGTGCACAGACATTCATGTCTGTACACAGGGAATGAGCAGACTGAGAACAATCTCAGCTCTGCTACATCAGGCAGCAGGCGGGCTCTAGGACCCTGGAGCTGGCAGCCAGCACACAGAGAAGACAGGACTCTTATCTGTGCGAGTTTCCCAGCGATTACAGTTGCAAAGTAAACGAGTCCAATGCAAATAAATGACAAAACTAGGATTGCTTCAGGCTGAAGCTTCCGAGACACATCTGCGATTTGTAAATCTCACACTACTCGCTATTACTCGCTTCCCCATTCATTAACATTGGACTCGCTAGACTCGCAACGAGTAGCGAGTCCTGTGCTCGGACTCGCTAGAGTCAAGCGATTCCGAGTAATTTAGGATTCGCCCATCACTACTCAGAACCCTTTGGAGAGTTGTCCTGGGTCTCCCCAGACCCCCCTGAACTATTTTTGGACTAGTATTGTTTGTTTTGTGGTTTTTATTGCCAGAAACCTACAGCTTCAGTGCTCCTGTGGATAAAACCGATACTTAAGAACTTTACTTATGCATATTGCGTAGCTCCTGTTTAATCCATTGGAATTTACGTTGGAATTTACACCGGAATTACTTCAGAGCTTTCAGAGCTTTGTGCTTTGCTTTGCCACCCTAATTTCTTCTCAGAACCCTTTGGAGAGTTGTCCTGGGTCTCTCCAGACCCTTCAGAACTATTTTTGGACTAGTATTGTTTGTTTTGTGGTTTTTATTAACAGAAACCTACAGCCTCAATGCTCCTGTGGATAAAACCGATACTTAAGAACTTTACTCAAGCATATTTATTGTCTTTCTCTTTCCACCTGGATCCTATTTTCATCTACTAGTGGCGATTATACTATATTGGACAAATTTGGATTTTTTAGTAGTTCATTCACGATATTAAGCCATTGTATTGGTCCAGTATATCTGATATATACATATTACTGGTGACTTTTCTGCAATATTCAAGACTCAAAACATCTGAGGATTCTGCGTGGGCAAGTGAGGTCGGAGGGCCTCCGGGGATCGCAAGCTTCGCAGACCCTGTGATTTCCTTAGTGTGAAGCAGAACTCAAGATTATGTATATGTTTATTTAAGTTAACTGTTTCCTTATTTGTGTGGGTGGCGTTACAGTGTACTGGTGCTGCTGGGATTTGGGCATTGTTTCAATTAGCTTTGACGGTGACCAGATTCTAACATTGAGGTTGAATATATAGCCACACTGATATTTTTATATTAAGCTTTATAATCCTGATACTGTTTAGACACCTTCCTTTTATTTACTATGTCACGTAGGCAGACAGATCTTCATAAGGTCACTATGAATCCTACGGGTGGGTCCACTAAACCCCATCTTAAATGCACTCCATCTACAGCTAGGCTGATTTTGGATAGCGAACACAAAAAGAAGGTGGATAAAATAGATTCTCACATACGGGGCTCAGATATGGACACCCTAGATAATAGGGGTGGTGACAGCTTGAAGCAGACCTCAAAACGTAAGGACATAAACCCCCCTGGGAGTTCTGCTTTGGTTGGATCTACTTTGGAGGAATTGGACTCGGGAGGGGGTGACAGTTCTGGTTTTCCCCCTCTTAAACAAAGAACTAGGGTCACTTCCTCTCCCTTATCTATTAAAATGAGGGGTCAGGCTGGGCCAGTAGATAGGGACATTTTGCTTGACCTCTTCCACAGCTTCGCTGATCAGATGAAAATGGAGTTCTCTGATATTAAAGAAGCGCTCTCCACCCTAACTACCAGAGCTGACGTTATAGAGGCCGAGATAATAAGACTGTCTAAAATTAATAGCTCTCTTAGAAAAGAATTGGACAAAACTAAACAGGATATAAAACATTGTCCAGTAAACTGGATTATTTTGACAATACTAAAGGTGGCTTCACACCTGGCGACGTCACTAGCGACATCGCCGAAAAAGTGACGTATCAGCGATGTCGCTAGCGACGTCGCGCTGTGTAAACGCGCGGCGCGACCGCGTTTTATCGCCGGTCGCAGGTTGACAGGTTTACGGGAAGAACCGTAAACCTGTCAACCTGCGACCTGTGATAAGGCTGGATCGCGCCGTGTGACATCGCCAGAGCGATGTCGGCGGCGATCCAGCCTATCCCGCAGCGTTGCTGCGGATCGCTCGCTGGGCTAAGCCCAGCCCAGCGAGCGATGTCACCGCCCACATCGCTGTGGTGTCGCCGGCCGCAGCGATGCTGTGTGACAGCTGGCCAGCGATGTCGGAACCGAGCGGGCACCCGTGCATCGCTTCCGACATCGCTGGCCAGGTCGTGCCGTGTGACGGGACCATAATAGACAGTCCAATTTAAAATTGAGGGGAATTCCTGAGACAGTCACAAGGTCTGAATTACAGCCTTACCTTAAAAAAATGATTAAAACAGTGTTACCCTCACTGTCGGATGTAGAGTGTTTGCTGGATAAAGCGTTTCGCCTTCCTAAACCCACATCTGTCCCGGAGAAGTTGCCCAGAGACACTCTGGTTACTTTTAGCTTTAAAAACACAAAAAATCTCCTCACCACCTACATGAAGAAGCATGAGACGTTACCTAGACCATTTCATGATATTAAAATTTTTTCAGACCTCTCAAAGGAAACATTGTCCAAACGTAGAATTCTGACGCCTGTCACCAAGATATTGAGGGCTAATGGTATTATGTATAGATGGCTCTCCCAGACCAGAATCAACTTTAAGCGGGGTCGTACTTCTCATGTGATAGACGGATTGGAGGAGGGTCTTCAACTTTTAAGAGAGCTTGGCATTGCTGACCCGCCAGTAACCTGAATACTTATATTGGGTTAAACAGAACTTCATTTTGAAACGCTGAGGTGATTACCCTTAGATGTATATAATACATTATTAATTGTTGTGGGTGAGAGGCCTTTTTTCTCCCCAAGGAGCTTTTTCCATCAGTTAGTTGTAACTGCTCCATATAGTCCGTTAGTCCGTTATTGTATATATTTCTTGATATTATTCTGCTCTTGTTTTATTCTTTTTTTTTTTTCTTTTAGTACTTATTGACACGATGAATGTTTTATATTTCATTCCAGAAATCTCTTGGCTGCATGGTTTAGTAAGTCTTTTCTCTACTGACGTTACTTCGTTTATTTGCTTTTATGGCCATTAATTTCATGTCCCTGAATGTACATGGCCTAAATTCCCCTCATAAGAGGTATCTACTGTGGAGAGACATATTTAGATTTAAAATAGATATTGCGGGGTTGCAGGAGACTAAGTTTTCTAATGATAATCCTCCGAAATTTGAAAATAAGTTATTTTCATCTATTATCTTAGCCTCTCAGAAAAAAAGAAGGCGGGTGTCGCCTTTTTGATTAGAAATAACATCCAATTTGAACAGGAGACTGTTATTGCAGATACAGAGGGAAGATATATAATTTTAATCTGTAGGCTTAGTGGTGTCTATTATACCTTGCTTACTCTGTATGCCCCTAATAAGGGTCAGATTAGATTTTTGAAAGAGTTAATGATTTTAATTTCGGAAAATCGTAAGGGTTCTTTAATTCTCTTTGGGGATTTTAATGTAATACCTGATGCATTTTTGGATTCCTCTGGAACTCGTGGAGTTTCTAATTTAACCTTGAATCCTTGGATTGATAGAGAGAGCTTATATGACGTATTTCGATGTATTCATTCCACTTCTAGAGAATACACATTCTACTCGGATTCCCAGCTTTCCTTATCTAGAATAGATCTCGTTCTAGCTGATAGTGTCTCTATATATGAAATTAAAAAGATCAATATCCTGCCAAAGACTTGGTCTGATCATTCCCCGATAGTTTTTGAGTTGGTCCCTAGAGGGGGTGCTTCATCCACTAGGATTTGGAGGGCCAATACCTTTCTTTATTCTTATCCCAACTCAAGAAAGAAATTGATAGATACTCTAAATTATTACTTTAAAGAGAACGATGGTGATGCAGTTAGCATTGAGACATTGTGGTTAGCCCATAAAACAGTAGTTAGGGGCAAGTTGATTGAACTAAATTCACGTCTTAAAAAACAATCTAATGCCAAACTTGCATCTCTGGTAGCTGACATTCGCACCCTAGAAGAATCACAAATAGCGTCTCCTTCTTCGTCTACCCAGCTTAAAATCTTAAAGCTTAGAATAGAATTAAGGTCCCTTTTAATTTCTGACTATAACAAAATGATTCAGTCTTCTAAACTAAATTACTATATTTGTCACAATAAACCTAATACATTTTTCGCCCATCGAATAAAACTGATGAGACAAAAGAGGAGGATTCTACTAATCAAAAACAAGCAGGGGTTGATTTACAGACACATAGAGGATATTTCAAGTGAATTCCTGCACTTTTATAAAAACCTTTATAATTTAAATTTAAGTCCAGGGTCTGTACAACCCTCTCTGTTGGATATTAACTCTTTTCTGGGTTCCTTAAGCATTCCCTCTCTGACTACTGAAGAGGTGGATCTTCTTAATTGTCCCTTTCAGAATTCTGAGATTATAGAAGCAGTGAAATCCCTCAAAACTGGGAAATCGCCTGGGCCTGATGGATTATCTAATGAATATTTCAAAAATTTTGCTGACATCCTGACACCTTATTTAACTAGACTTCTTAATTCGGCCTCCATGTCATCCCTTCTTCCTGCAGAAATGCAGGAAGCATTAATTAGAGTCATTCCCAAGGATAAAGGGGATGCCCTAAATGTCAGAGATTATAGGCCCATTTCACTCTTAAACACTGATGCTAAAATTATAGCCAAAGTTGTTGTTAACAGACTATCTAAGTATACAACTCGCTTAATTCATACTGACCAAACGGGTTTTGTCAGTGGCAGAAGTACTATGGACGCCACGAGAAGATTATTTCATATTATATCATATGTAGAAAGGTCAAATCTTCCCACTTTGCTGATTTCTCTAGACGCCGAAAAGGCTTTTGACCGAGTAAATTGGCTGTTTTTATTTGAGTCCCTTAAAAAATTTGGTTTTTCTGGTCCCATATTTAATATTATTAGAGCTTTGTATTCCCATCCATCCGCCAAAATTCTAACAAATAATGTTGTGTCTGACTCCTCTAGAATTACCAATGGAACTCGACAGGGATGCCCTCTGTCCCCTACTTTATTTAATTTCTTTTTGGAACCATTGGTGGAGGCAATACGGTCACATGAGGGGATCGGGGGATGTCCATTACATGGGCGTCAACACGTTGCATCTCTATTTGCAGACAATTTACTGATTATTCTATCGGATCCTCTGGTGTCTCTTAGGAATCTGATGGATATTGTTGAGAGATTCTCTGGAGTCTCTCATTATAAATTGAATACTAATAAGACACAGGTTTTGCCCTATCATATTGAACATCACCTATTAGATATTCTAAAAACTGAATTTAATTTCTCCTGGTCACTGTCAGAAATTCCCTATTTGGGAATCAACATTACTAAACCTCTATCTAACATGGTTGATAAAAATTTATCAGATATTGTTAAATCCCTTTCGAAACATGTGTCTTATCTGTCTAATTTAGAGGTTTCCTGGACGGGACGTGTTGCGGCCTATAAAATGTTGCTACTTCCCAAAATTCTATACCTCTTCCGTTCCCTCCCTGTGGTCATCCCTCAGAAATATTTTAAACGTCTCCAGACACAACTTAGCTGATTTATTTGGCGAGGGAAATTTCCTAGAATTGCAGCTATCACTCTTGAAAAACATAAATTACATGGAGGTTTAGGTATCCCCAATCTTAGGGCCTATTATCTAGCTATCATTACTCAAATTAATTCACGATGGTGGAGTACTGAATACTCACCATCCTGGGTAAATATAGAACGATCCATCATGAAGCAACAGAATCCTGCATTGTTTATTGTTTTATACCTCCTTAGTCCAAAAAAGAGACTGCCCCTAGAAACCCCACTTAAGGCCACTATCAAGGCTTGGAGGACGTTTAATCAGACCTCTAAAACAATCTTCTCTCCAGTTTCTCCTGTCTGGCTCCCAATAGATATTTTTTCCTGGTTGTGTCCATCTCTTAATTTGACTATCTGGAAGAGTAGGAATATTAGGTATGTGTCTGACGTGTTTGATGGTGAGAGGTTAGCCTCTTTTGAGGTTGTCTCTTCTTGTTTCAGCCTACCTGAATCTGACAGACCTACTTGGACTTTACTGCATGAGACTTTAAACAACCCACGTCTAGATTTTACACTACCTAACAATATTGACCTCCTACTTCGTCACAGTGGAAGCCAACTTGTGTGGAAAACTAATAATATCTATAAAACGTGTAATAAGGATGTGACTTTTAATAATTCTAGATTCTATACAGTATGGGATCACCAACTTGACATCGATAATCATACTTTACATAACCAATTGCCCATCATTTTAAAAAAATATTTACTCCTCTGTCCCCTGCTCAACACTTCTGGAAACTCAATATAAAGTATATACCAAGTGGTATTTTACACCTTTAAAACTGCATAAGATAGACCCTACTGTTTCTAATTTATGTTGGAGAAAATGTGGACTAGTGGGATCTGTCCGTCATATATTTTGGTCATGCTCAAAGTTACGTTCCTTTTGGTTAGATGTCCAGTCCCTGATCAATTTAGTTTTAGATTTAGACATAGTCTTAACTTTTGACTCTGCTGTATTGTTGATTGGGATATGCGATCTCCCAAAATGTAAAAGATTCTTGGCCTTACATATCCTATTAGTAGCTAAAAATCTTATCGCCTCTAGGTGGAGGAGTGATTGTGTTCCATCCATAGAGGACTTTATGGATTGCATAGCATTGCACAACTCATTTGAATTCACGTTTGCTCTTAGAGAGGGTATGCATGCTAGATTGAAGTACATGACGAAATGGGCGAGTTGGGTTCGAATGTATATACCGACTCTTACATTTCATTTGCCCTAATTTAGCCTGAATTTATCCATTTATCATTTTGATTGTACTTAGTTTGCTAAGAGCTATTTAGCTGTTGTTTTTTTTGATACTCATAATTGTCGTGTCAGTTGTAAATATTTGGTTATTTTATTTCTTCGACTTATGTCTTTTGTCTATATTGCTTTTCTCTTATATTATTTATTTCTTCTCTGAATTTTTATACTATGCATTCATTATATTTATAATTTATGTATATGTTGAAATTCTTTCATCTCAACTTACTTTTGTTGTTTCCTTGTTGACTAATAAATATATCTTTAGAAATATAATAAAACAAAACAAATATTGATGTCATTCTGCACACGTTAATCACCTGGTGGTTGATTCCCTTTAAGCCCAGTGTGAACTGATCAAACACTGCACACGGCTCGCACTGGGCCTAGCGCCGACTGTACCCGACTACAGAGATGCTCGCTCCTGTGCTTTGCAAACGTAATGCATCTGAACTCCAAACCCGAAAAGGTTTACTCAACACTGGGAAGTTCGGCGACCTGAACCAGACTTTGAAAGGTTCACTCATCTCTATTTAAGACCATCTTCTTATAAGAAATAAAAAAAGATTTTGGCAATTGGCACCAAATTTACAGCTTATGAACAGACTTATACGGTGATATTCACAGAGCCAGCATTCTCCACCTTCACTATTGAATTGAAGAAAATAAATCTTATATGTGTCTCAAAAATTCCTTTAAAGCATTTGAGCATTAGCCTTGAGATAAAAATATCTTAAAGATCATGAGAAACATACTTATAGTCAGGTGTGTCCAAATTATATTTCATGGGAATGCTATTTACGCAAGCAGCATATGTTTCTTTTTTTCAGTTATTCTGGCTATAAATTCTACGTTTAGTTCATTTATGTAGCGTATCCTTCTTTAACTGCAGTTATGGGCCTAAAATCTACATTGTCTAGATGGCAAGGATCTCTTACCTCTTCATACCGTGTCGCCCATTGGTCGTAAAACTGTAGCTTTTCTGCAAGAGAGCAGTCTTTATGAGCATCTGCAATTATATCTCTGACCTGTTGTAGTCCTTTATCACTGTCCGCCATCTCTGTAGATTTTGGAATGATGCATTCCACTTGTCCACGTACACTTCTGAGAGAAAAATAACAATATATGAAAAGGATATTATATATGTAAAAAAAAGTTCACTGCTCTACAACAATTTGGCTGACTACAAGATAACGTGATCGATATGAATTTGTGTTTGAATCCAAAGATCACATCTGTTTATTTCCAGTCATGGACGCAAAACGCTGTTTACTGAGAATCATGACACGCCCCAGGGCCATGGTGCTGATTCACGGGGAATGTCACTAGGGGCACCGTGCTCAGAGCCGGTCCTCTGCCCAGGATCAGACCCCTCTGGTCGGTAATCGTATCGGGTCCAGATTCGGGCACACTGAAATGCCTGGTGACCCCAGGATCTCCCTCCTGCCATGACAGCTTCTCTGCCGTCCTTCACACCTCACTCCCCAATGGAGCTCTCCGACTCACACTGACTCTCCTGACTCTCCTCCCATCCTCACACTTTTCCACCCTGTCACTCCTCCCATGGGACTGGGTCCTCCCTACAGCGGCTTCACCCACGGTACCCTACTCTAGGGTGTGTGTGAATGAGTGTTGTGAGGGTCCTTTATTTACCATCCCAGTTCCCCAGTCACAGGAATACCCCACACTCTTATCTCCGTGCAGTACCCCTATGTGGCATCCCAACCAGTGGGGCACCACAATCATTTACAGTAATAACAGAACATTCCAGTGGCGTGTAAACGTTTGGGCACCTCTGGTCAAAATTACTGTTATTATGAACAGTTAAGGCTGGCTTCACAGTTGCTGCAGTGCTAGATCAGGTTCAAAATAGGAGTATCTGCATCTGGCAGTGTGGCCGCACACATCTGATTCCACAGCAACTGCCAGATATCTGATCCGGACCTCAGGAGAAAGAAGGAGCGCTTAGTCAGGAGGAAGAAGGAGGAGCAATTAGGCTGGAGGGAGTTGGGAGAAGCAGGAGGGAGTCAGGAGGAGCGATTAGGCAGGAGGGAGTCGGTAGGAGCGATTAGGCAGGAGCAAGGAGGGAACAGGTAGTTGGAGGTGTCTGGGCAGGCTCAGAGAGGTAAAAAGGATCCAGATGGATGCATCTGCAACTTCCGGATCCATCAGATTCTATTCAAATTCTATTTGAGGACGGATCTGGATGCGTCTGGAAACGTCAGGGTTTTTGTTTGGTCCCAAAAACATAACTTCATCTGGCTAGAGAGAGTGACAAGAAAACTGATGTGGTAAGATGAGGCTGAATCCTGATGGCACTGCATGCACCTTCAGCCTCATTATATGTATAGGGACACATGCCTGATCAGGATGCATCAATATTTGGATGGATTACAGCGCAAAACAAAAAAAATGCAAATGTGAAACCACCCTAAGCAAGTTGAAGTTTAAATGAAAGCCATAAAGTTGAAGATTACACATTTCCTTTGTATTTTTGGCAAAAAAAATAAATTTTTATGCTTTGTATTTTAAAATTAAGAAATAATGAAAATGGACCAAGGCAAACGTTTGGGCACCCTGCATGCTTTGTGCCTAGCAGCAACCCCTTTTGCAAGTATCCCAGCTTGTAAACACTTTTTTTGAAGCAGCCAAGAGTCTTTCAAATCTTGTTTGAGGGGATTTTCATCCATTTTGAAAAGTCTTCCAGGTTTGTGAGTTTCTTTAGTCATATTTTCATTTATGTTCAGATCAGGGGTCTGTGAGGGCCATTGTATAACCTTCAGCTTGCACCTTTTTAGGTAGTCTATTGTGGATTTTGACATTTGTTTAGGATCATTATCCATTTGTAGAAGCCATCCACTGTTCCACTTCACCTTTTTCACAGATGATGTAATGTTTACATCAAGAATTTGTAGACATTTTATGGAATCCATTCTTCCCTCTACCTGTGAAATGTTCCACATGCCATTGACTGCAACACAACTCCAAAATGAGAGTCATCGACCCCCAGACTTAATGATTGTCCAGACGTTCTTTTCCTGAAATTCTAGGCCCTTTTTTCTCCACATACATAGTAACATAGTAACATAGTTTTTAAGGTTGAAGGAAGATTTTAAGTCCATCTAGTTCAACCCATAGCCTAACATGTTGATCCAGAGGAAGGCAAAAAAAAACCATGTGGCAACACTAAGCTCCACTTTGGGGGAAAAAATTCCTTCCTGACTCCAGATACGGCAATCAGACTAATTCCCTGGATCAACGCCCTATCAAAGAATCTAGTATGTATAACTGGTAATATTATAGTTTTCAAGAAAGGCATCCAGGCCCTTCTTAAATGTTAGTAGTGAGTCACTCATTACAACATCATGTGGCAGAGAGTTCCATAGTCTCACTGCTCTTACAGTAAAGAATCCGCGTCTGTGATTATGATTAAACCTTCTTACCTCCAGACGTAGAGGATGCCCCCTTGTCCCTGTCTCAGGCCTAAGAGTAAAAAGATCATTAGAAAGGTCTCTGTACTGTCCCCTCATATATTTATACATTATTATAAGATCACCCCTAAGCCTTCGTTTTTCCAAGCTAAATAACCCCAAGCTTAATAACCTGTCTTGGTATTGCAGACCCCTTAGTCCTCTAATGACTTTTGTCGCTCTTCTCTGGACCCGCTCTAGTTCAGCTATGTCTTTCTTATACACCGGAGACCAGAATTGTACACAGTATTCTAAGTGTGGTCGCACTAGTGACTTGTATAGAGGTAAAATTATGTTCTCCTCATGAGCATCTATGCCTCTTTTAATGCATCCCATTATTTTATTTGCCTTTGCAGCAGCTGCCTGACACTGGCCACTTAATGTGAGTTTGTCATCTACCCATACACCCAGGTCTTTTTCAGTGACAGTTTTGCCCAGTGTTTTACAATTAAGCACATAATTATACCTTTTGTTTCCTCTGCCCAAGTGCATGACTTTACATTTATCCCCATTAAAGCTCATTTGCCATTTAGCAGCCCAAGCTTCTAGTTTACATAAATCCTCCTGTAATATAAAATTGTCCTCCTCTGTATTGATTACCCTGCAGAGTTTAGTGTCATCCGCAAATATTGAGATTCTACTCTGTATGCCCCCTACAAGGTCATTAATAAATATTTTCTGGTCATCATAATGGGAGACCCAGACAATGGGGTTTAGGGCTCCGCCCTCCGGAGGTCACACTAGGTACTACAAGTTTGTAGACACCGCCTCCTCCGCTTATAAACCCCCACCGTAGGGAACATCCTCAGTTTTAAACTTAGTGTGCTCGGAGGATCACGCTTTGCTTGCACTTCACTGCATTCTCACAGCTTACGTGATGGCGTATGAAGACAAGGTAAATGGTCCCTCGGGACCCTCGACAGTCTCCCCGCTCACCCTGTGTGGAACACGCTGGTGGAGGTACCGGAGGGCTTTTTAGCCTGGACACTTGCTGTTCTCCCGGTACGCTGTCGAGCTCCTTCCTTTCCATCCCTCCATGGAGGCTCTGGAGAGGGGGAGCCTGGAGCCTTGCACAGCTCCGCTCCGTCCGAGGCCTCCCTAAATGGTGCTTACAGACCGGACGGAGCCAGCCCAGTCCGAGGCCTCCCTAAATGGTGCTTACACTCCGGACTGGTGCTGCACCCCCGTCCGAGGCCTCCCTAAAGGTGCTTACAGACCGGACCGGCATTGAGGCACCTGGTGTGTCTCCTGTGTGCCTGGGGGTAGTGTCTGTCACTTAGTGTCATGACACTCAGACCGCGCGGTTACCCTCGGGTCCGCGGTTCTGTCGGTGTACCCTGTGCTGGGGTCACCCTGGCTGACCGCCCTGTGTGTCACAGGGGCTGCGGCTGTGGACTGCTGATGTTTGTTTTTGTGCATGCAGTCTGTGTGTGTATGTATATGGTTGCACACTCTTTTCCCGCGCTGCGGGCTCTGGCACCTCCATTACTGAGGCTGCCTGGAGGAGGAGGAGGCAGCTCTTACGGTGACATCACCGATGGGCGTGTTTTGTGTTCTCCCGCGTGTTCCTGGCCACGCCTATGACTTTACTGTCGGCGGCCATCTTCTCCCTCTCTTCCCGGCTGGGATCTGGCTGCAGCGTGTGTCTGCACTCTAAGGGGAGACCGGAACTCGCGGAGGTCACACACGAACACCGCTTCCTCCTACCGCTCACTGCGGTCGGTAAGCCACCGGGATCTCCGGTTTGTTTGTTATACCTTGGCTTATTCCCCCTACTGTGGCGATGTCCTCAGTAAGGAAGCATGCTGCTAAGGCGGCAGATCACACCATTACCTGCGCTACATGCAACGGTTCACTGGTGGAGGGGTCCTGCAATAATTGCGGACGCCCAGAGACCCGGACAGTCGCTGCTGAGTCAGAATCTGCGGGTCTGTACCCTGAGGTTCGGGTGATCCCAGGGACATGGGAAGCGCAGAATAAGATAAATGAATCTCTGCTGTCCCAGATGTCCTCCATGTCGCAATCCCTGGAGGCACTTCATAGGAGGCTGGAAAACCCAGCTACTCCTCCCAGTTACCCCCGGGTGCTTCTTACTTCTTCTGTGAGACCCCCTAAGCGAGCTCGTGAGGCCTCTCCAGAGCTCCAAGCTCCCTCTGAGGAGGAGCGTTCCTCTGATGGTGAGGAAGATGATGGGGGTTCTACTCTCGGGTCTGTCTCTGAACCTCCGGATGGGGTGGAGGATCTGGTGTCCTCCATCAATGAGACATTACGTCTGGTCACTCCTCCTGAGGAGGCGACTGTTCACCCCAAGGAGGTCTATCAATGGCTGCGGCCGGAGGCAAGACCAAGTGGGTCCTTTATGGACCACACTAATTTTGGAAGGGTTATTAGAGCACCCAGGTTACATCCTGGGCGTCGTTATGTCCGTAAACCGAAGGACATTCGCTTTCCCTTTCCTCAGGAGGTGCTTCTGGAATGGTCACAGTCCCCTAAGGTGGACGCTTCCATGACCAGGATTGCTGCACGCTCCTTGTTTTCTGCCTCTGATAGCTCCTCATTGAAGGATGCTACTGATAGACAGGTCGAGCAACTCGCCAAGTCTTCCTATGAGGCTGTGGGGTCTTCATTTGCCCCTAATTTTGCCGCGGTCTGGACCTTGCAGGCGATTACCTCCTGCTTGGATGGTATCTCTGATTTAGCTAGGTCCAGTCCAGAGGTCCTGGCGCTCACCGACAGAGCAAAAGCTTATGCGGATTACGCCAGGACGGCAACTTTGGAAACTGCCACTCGCTCGGCTGTGGCTTCGGCCAATGCTATAGCGATCCGCAGGTTGTTGTGGCTGCGTCTTTGGGACTCAGATACCACGTCTAAGAAGATTTTGCAAAATCTTCCGTTTGCCGGTGACAGGCTCTTCGGCACCGAGCTGGACAAGCTGATAAAGGATTCTGCTGAGTCTAAGATACCGCAGAATAAGCCTAAGCCACGGTATACCGTGAAAAGGAACCCAAAACAGTGGTCCTTTCGTCCCAGCTCGCAGTCATCAGCGGCGTCCGCTCGCGCGGACCGTGGGGGCAAGCCCTCCACTCAGTGGCGCAACAAAAGTCGCCAAAAGAAGCCGGCAGGGGCAGCAGCTGCTCCCCCTAAAACCGCTTCGGCATGACTCGCTCCTTCATCCTGTCTCCCCACAGGTGGGGGGCCGCCTGTCTCTGTTTCAGGACAGATGGCTTCTCCACGTCCAAGACCAGTGGGTCCGAGACGTAGTCTCAAAAGGCTACAGGATAGAGCTGACGTCACAGCCGGCACACACCGATTCCATCGGTCTGTCCCATCCCTAGACAAAGCTCAGGCTTTTCATCTGGTGTTGGAGGGACTCCGCAGAGACGGAGTGGTGGTCCCAGTACCCACGGGAGAGAGGTTCAGGGGTTTTTTACTCCAACCTCTTTATTGTCCCAAAGAAGGACGGCTCTTTTCGTCCGGTTCTGGACCTCAAGTTGTTCAACCGCCACGTGTTGGTTCGGAAGTTTCGTATGGAATCCCTGCGCTCCGTGATCGCGGCTGTGTCACAGGGAGACTTCCTGGCGTCCATCGATATCCGAGACGCCTACCTTCACGTGCCCATTGCACCGGCTCATCAGCGCTGGTTGAGATTCGCAGTGGGGGAAGAACACTTCCAATTTGTGGCACTGCCATTCGGGCTAGCCTCGGCACCGCGAGTGTTCACAAAGGTGATGGCCTCAATGATGGCTCTCCTGCATGTGCAGGGACACGCCGTCATTCCCTATTTGGACGACCTGCTGGTCAGGGCGCCATCGGAAGACCTTTGTCGGGTGAGCCTGGAGGTGACCATGAAGTCTCTGGAACAGTTTGGGTGGCTTCTCAACATTCCAAAGTCAACCCTGGTTCCGACCCAGTCTTTGACATATCTGGGCATGGACTTCCACACGGACTCAGCCCTGGTGTCCCTACCTCAAGCCAAACAGCTTGCGATCCAATCAGGAGTGCAGAATGTTCTCCTGTCACCACAGTCTTCCCTACGGGGGTTGATGAAGCTGGTGGGACGCATGGTAGCGGCGATAGAGGCGGTGCCTTTCGCACAATTTCGCCTCCGTCCTCTCCAGTTGGAGATTCTTCGCCGATGGGACAAAAGGACGATTTCTCTGAATCGGCTGGTGACGCTGTCACAATCGACCAGGGACTCCCTACAGTGGTGGCTCCAACCACATCATCTGTCAAGGGGCCGGTCCTTTCTAAAACCGTCATGGTTAGTGGTGACCACCGACGTTAGTCTGAAGGGCTGGGGTGCGGTGTTCTTACACCACAGGGCTCAAGGCCTCTGGACTCAGTCGGAGTCGGCATTACAGATCAACGTGCTGGAGATCAAGGCGGTCTATCTGGCGCTCCTGGCGTTTCAGAAATTCCTGTCAGGACGACCCATTCGGGTTCAGTCCGACAATGCGACGGCCGTCGCCTACATAAATCATCAGGGAGGGACCAGAAGTGCTCAGGCCCTCGCCGAAGTCCACCGCATTCTAACCTGGGTGGAGGAAAACGGCTGCCTGATCTCCGCAGTTCACATCCCAGGGGTCGAGAACTGGGAGGGCCGACTATCTGAGCCGACAGGGGATGGACGCCGGAGAGTGGTCCCTACATCCAGACGTCTTCCGGGACATCTGCAGTGAATGGGGCACTCCGGACGTGGATCTGATGGCCTCACGGCTGAATCATCAGGTGCCCCAATACATGGCACGATCGTGGGATCCTCAGTCTCTGGGGGCGGATGCCCTGATCCTGAGTTGGTCCAGCTTCCAGCTGCCATATGTATTCCCGCCTCTGGCTCTGATTCCCAGGGTTCTGTGGAAAATCAGGACAGAATGCAGGGTAGCCATTCTAGTGGCTCCAGATTGGCCCAGGAGGTCCTGGTACCCGGACCTGTGGCAACTGTCAGGCGGACGCCGGTGGGCTCTTCCAGAACGCGCAGATCTACTCGCGCAAGGCCCATTCTTCCACCTCAATTCCAGGGCCCTCAGATTGACTGCATGGCTCTTGAGGCCTGGCTGCTGACATCCAGGGGCTTCTCTCCTACGGTAGTTGCCACGATGAATCGGGCAAGGAAACCTGTATCCAGGAAGATATACCACAGAACGTGGAAAATCTTTTTCTCCTGGTGTGCCTCTGGTGGGCGCTCACCGTGGCCCTTGTCCATCCCGACATTGTTGGCCTTCCTACAGTCGGGTTTGGAGTTAGGATTATCCCTTGGCTCTCTGAAAGGTCAAGTATCAGCACTTTCAGTGCTGTTTGACAGGTGCTTGGCGCTCCTCCCGAAGGTCCGTCAATTTCTGCAGGGGTGTCTCGGGTGGTTCCGCCTTACAGGCGACCTCTGGACCCTTGGGACCTCAACATGGTCTTGGCGGCACTGCAGAAACCGCCGTTCGAGCCACTGAGAGACATCTCTCTCTCTCGTCTGTCCCAGAAGGTGGTTTTTCTGGTGGCAATTACGTCTCTGAGAAGGGTCTCAGAATTGGCTGCACTTTCGTGCAAGTCACCCTTTCTGGTGGTTCACCAAGACAAGGTGGTGTTGCGCCCGTGGCCTGAATTCTTGCCGAAGGTGGTTTCAACTTTCCACCTAAACCAGGAGATTGTTCTCCCATCATTTTGCCCCGCTCCCGTTCATCAGGTTGAGCGCGACCTCCATACTCTGGATCTCGTGAGAGCTGTACGCATTTATGTGTCCAGGACCGCCTCCTTTAGGAGTTCGGATTCCTTATTTGTCCTCACGATGGGTCGCTGTAAGGGGTCCGCGGCTTCGAAGTCGACCTTGGCCAGATGGATCAAGGCTCCCATTCAGGAGGCATACCGGTCTTCTGGTTTGCCTCTCCCGGTGGGTTTGAAGGCACACTCTACTAGAGCTGTAGGTGCCTCATGGGCCTTGCGACATCGAGCATCTGCTCTACAAGTGTGTCAGGCGGCCACCTGGTCCAGCCTGCACACTTTCTCAAAGCACTATATGGTGCATGCCCATGCCTCTGCGGACGCAAGTTTGGGCAGGCGGGTCCTCCAGGCGGCGGTTGCCCACCTTTAAGGGGGACCGTGTTTTATCCGTCTTGTTGAGGAACTCTTCCCGCCCTGGGGTATTGCTTTAGGACATCCCCATTGTCTGGGTCTCCCATTATGATGACCAGAAAAAAGAGAATTTTGTTTACGTACCGTAAATTCTTTTTTCTTTAATCATCAATGGGAGACCCAGCACCCACCCAGTTGTTCCGTTGCATGTTTGCATTTGGTCTGTTCTCTGTTGAGACAGTGTTTTCCGGGTTGTTCAAACCGTCTGTGCACGGCATTCTTCCCGATGTTTCGGGTGTGGTTCATTTTTCTCCTCGCAGCTTATGGACTAAACTGAGGATGTTCCCTACGGTGGGGGTTTATAAGCGGAGGAGGCGGTGTCTACAAACTTGTAGTACCTAGTGTGACCTCCGGAGGGCGGAGCCCTAAACCCCATTGTCTGGGTCTCCCATTGATGATTAAAGAAAAAAGAATTTACGGTACGTAAACAAAATTCTCTTTATTAAATAGATTAAATAGAAGCGGGCCCAACACTGACCCCTGTGGTACCCCACTGTTAACTGTGACCCATTCTGAGTGTGTTCCATTAATAACCACCCTTTGTTTCCTATCACTAAGCCAGTTCTTAACCCACTTACACATATTTTCCCCTATCCCCATTGCCCTCATTTTATGTATCAACCTTTTGTGTGGCACCGTATCAAAAGCTTTTGAAAAGTCCATATACACTACATCCACTGTATTTCCTTGGTCCAGTCCAGAGCTTACTCCTTCATAGAAGCTTATTAGATTAGTTTGACAGGAACGGTCCCTCGTAAAACCATGTTGATAATGGGTCATGAGGTTATTTTTCTTCAGATACTCCAGTATAGCATCTCTTAGAAAACCCTCTAGGATTTTACCCACAGTAGAGGTTAAGCTTACTGGCCTATAATTTCCAAGTTCAGTTTTTGTCCCCTTTTTGAATATTGGCACCACATTTGCTATACGCCAGTCCTGTGGTACAGACCCTGTTATTATGGAATCTTTAAATATTAAAAATAATGGTCTATCTATGACAGTACTTAATTCCTGCAGCACTCTGGGGTGTATCCCATCCGGGCCCGGGGATGTGTCAATTTTAGTGATTTTTAGACGATGCCGTAATTCCTCTTGGGTTAAGCAGGTGACATTTAATTGAGAATTTTTGTTATCACTGATCATATTGTCTGTCAAGGGATTTTCTTGTGTAAATACTGTTCAAAAAAAGTCATTTAGCATATTGGCTTTTTCCTCATCCACCATTTCACCCAGACTATTTTTAAAGGGGCCAACACCATCAATTTTTAGTTTCTTACTATTTATGTAGTTAAAAAATATTTTGGGATTCTTTTTACTTTCTCTGGCAATGAGTCTCTCTGTCTCAATCTTTGCTACCTTGATTTGCTTTTTACAAATGTTATTTAATTTTCTGTATTTACTTAATGCCTCATCACTACCTACTTGCTTTAATTCCCTAAATGCTTTCTTTTTGTCACATATTGCACCTCTTACCGCTTTATTTAGCCATAGTGGTTTCCTCCTATTTCTAGCATGCTTATTCCCATAGGGTATATATTGTGCACAGGTCCTATTCAGGATGCTAATAAACATCTCCCATTTGTGTTGTGTACTTTTATGTCTCAGGACATCGTCCCAGTTTATTGCACTAAGATCATCTCTCAACCGTTGGAAATTTGCCTTCCTGAAGTTTAGTGTCCTTGTAGCCCCTCTACTACATGTCTTAGTAAAGGATACTTGAAAGCTTATTAAGTTATGATCACTATTACCCAAGTGACCTCCAACCCGTATATTTGATATGCGGTCCGGCCTGTTGGTTAATATTAGGTCCAGCAGTGCCCCCCTTCTTGTTGGGTCCTGAACAAGTTGTGAAAGGTAATTGTCTCTCATAGTTTTAAAAAACTTATTACACTTGCTGGAACTGCAGGTTTCTGATCCCCAATGTATTTCAGGGTAGTTGAAGTCCCCCACAATAATAACTTCTCCCTGAGTCGCTGCTTCATCTATTTGCTTTATGAGGATATTCTCCTCCACTTCCATTATTGTTGGGGACTTATAACAAACCCCTATCAGTAATTTATTATTTTTTCCCCCTTCCCTTATCTCCACCCACAGGGACTCTACATTTCCATTAGATTCACCTATATTATCACGCAGGATGGGTTTTAAGGATGATTTTACGTATAAGCATACACCTCCTCCTCGCCTATTTGTACGGTCATTTCTGAACAGACAATAGCCCTGTAAATTAACAGCCCAGTCATGGCTCTCGTCCAGAGTTCTCTTTTTTACCTCATGTGTTCACAGGACTTGTCTAGAAAAAGGCATCAGGCTCCAGACCTGAACCCAACAGAAAATATTTGGAGGAAGCTGAAACTCAACATTGCACAGTGACAGCCACAACACCTGAAAAGATCTGGAGAAGATCTGAATGGAGGAGTGGGCCAAAATCCCTGCTGCAGTGTGTGCAAACTTAGGCTGGGGTCACAGTTGCATTTTTTACAAGGGTTTTTGGAGACCTGCGTTTTCAAAAACGCATGTAAAAACGCACCCATAGGCCCCCATGTTAAAAAACGCATGCCCTAATAGCAAAAAAGCATGTGTGACAGTACCATGCGTTTTTGGTGCATTTCCAAAAACGCATGCGTTTTTTAATATGGGGCCTTATGGGAAACGCATGCAAAAACGCATGTACAATTAGTGCCATTCAAAAACGCATGCGTTTTCCATAGGAGCCCATGTTAAAAAAACGCAAGCGTTTTAGAAAACGCATGCGTTTTTTTAACATGGACTCCTATGGAAAACGCATGCTTTTTTGAATGGCACTAAATGGTACTAATTGTTCATGCGTTTTTGCATGCGTTTTCCATAGGGGCCCATGTTATAAAAACGCACCAAAAAATAGTACATGCACTATTTTTTGGTGCAGATTTAAAAACGCAGCCAAAAACGCAGGGAGCCATCACACACCTTAAAAAACTCATGCTGACATGAAAAAACGCATGAGTTTTGTAAAATCACTAAAAAAAACTCATGTCAACTGTGACCCCAGCCTTAGGCTGTGGTCACAGTTGCCATGTGTTTTTTTTAGTGATTTAACAAAACTCATGCATTTTTTCATGTCAGCATGAGTTTTGTAAGGTGTGTGATGGCTCCCTGCGTTTTTGGGTGCGTTTTTGAATCTGCACCTAAAAATATTGCTTGTAGTATTTTTTGGAGCGTTTTGAAAAACGCATGCGTTTTTGTAGAAAACGCATGCGTTTTTATAACATGGGTTCCTATGGGAAACGCATGCAAAAACGCATGTACAATTAGTATCTTTTAGTGCCATTCAAAAACGCATGCGTTTCCCATAGGAGCCCATGTTAAAAAAACGCATGCGTTTCCGGAAACGCATGCGTTTTTTTAACATGGGCTCCTATGGGAAACGCATGCGTCTTTGAATGGCACTAATTGTACATGCGTTTTTGCATGCGTTTCCCATAAGGCCCCTTATTAAAAAACGCATGCGTTTTTGGATATGCTCCAAAAACGCATGGGACAGTCACACATGCTTTTTGGCTATTAGGGCATGCGTTTTTTAACATGGGGGCCTATGGGTGCGTTTTTTACATGCGTTTTTGAAAACGCAGGTCTCCAAAAACGCATGTGAAAAATGGTACTGTGACCACAGCCTTAGTCAAGAATTACAGGAAATGTCTAACCTCTGTAATTGAAAACAAAGGTTTCTGCACCAAATTTTAGGTTCTATTTTTCTATTTCATGCATTTAAATGCAATAAAATTAATTATGTAAAAATCATACAATGTGATTTTCTGGATTTTTTTTTAACTGAATGTGTCAATTAACACATGAATTACTAGCAATTAGTGTACTGTCTGTGTGAAGGCTTGTTTTCAGCATGGACAACACTTGAACTTGACTTAGCCTGGACATGATTGCCTATTCATGTACCGTATTATCAAATTTAAACCACAGGGGAAATTTGTGTCCTTCTTCCAGGAGGTAGACCTGCAACAATCAGCTGACTGTAAGGGTAACTATTTTTTGAGACATTTCTTGAAATGAAGGGTCCATATTTCTATTGAGAGCATATGTACTAAAATGTTTAGTTTTCTAGTAGTCAGCATCTTAAAAATTCTTTTAGCACTTGTCTCTAAGGTTCACATGACAGATCACATGACATCTCCTATATTCCTACCATTACAAAGTGATTTGCTTGTTATTTGCTTTCCTAGAAGCCCAGATCTCTCAGCACCACTCTACACATGTGTGTTATTGGAAGACTGGAGGCCCTTATGAAGTTATGCAATCCATTAGGTAAATGGTTCCAGTATGGTGCTATTTATCAACTGAGGAAACAGAGCTATTAGAAAGGAACAAGAATTCCTTTTACTTACTGTACTTTGTCATGTGGAGGCATGCCAAACAGTATTAAGTAGAATTAATCGTAAGAAATTATTGGGTGGAAGGCTTATTTTATTGCCGTGCGTTATGGGTTTCTCATTGATCCTCAGTTTACTAATAAGCAAAATGTTGAAAATATATAACCTTGATTCCAGATTTTGGTTAAAATTTGTTTTGGCCCTATAACAACACTCAGATTCAGAACCCACCTAACTACTTAGTACACACAGTAGAAGTGGCCAACCATCCAATGGGCCTTTCCACTCAGGAAAAGTCTATGGGAGTGATGGTAGCAGATGAGCTTCAAAAGTAACCAACTGTTTAGAGGTCTGTGCTCATTTGGGTGCAGCTTTTCAACTCATAAGGAATGCCAGAAAATGCCAGCTCTGCTCTAATGAATGATGTAGTTCTGACTACAGTTGCATCTGTGGAGCTCACTGGGACAGGGTACTCGGTACCAGACCGGGGTATATGCTGGGGATGTCACGGCAGTCTTGGTCCGGACCATGTCCCGGGTTCCGCAAGTAATGGGGGGATATTTACAGGGGAGTTTGTCATGACGCTACCCACGGGTTGTGGTCAGTGAGGGGACCACCGCTGCTGCAGAACCTCCGAGGATGATGTTGGGCAGCTGGGGATGTAATGACCCTCCGCGGGTAGAGCTTGATTCCCCGGGGCAGTGGTAGTAATAGTCTATAGATAGTGCTATGAATGTTGCAGGATAGGGGTAGTAGTAGAGGGCACGCAGGGTTTGAGCACAAGTATCACACACACTCACAGTTTTGAAGTTTTCCAAGGCTTTACTGGGGCCGGGTTGCTCCCACCCGGGTCCTCAGCTTCCCATTGCTGCGCTGTGTGTGTGGCCCTGCTGCCGCTTCAGCTAGGCTGCTGGCCCTGTCTGTCCTCACAGGTACCCCCTTTGCTAGGCAACTTGGGTCTTTCTGTGTGCTTCTGACCCCGCCGTATTGCTTCTCTGAGGTACAGTGTAGATCTACAACCTCCACTATCCCAGTGTTTCCTGTGCTGCGTGTTTCAGTCACAGATTCGGATCCGGTATCCAGTCTCTGCGCTCCTATGGGGCGAGTTATGAGGTAACTCAGTCTCCCAGATATATTCCTCTGTTTCTTGTACTCCTCTCCTCAGACCCTGGCTTCAGGCCTGAAAGTAGTCAGTGGTCCCTGTCAGGAGCTCAGCACTGCTCCCATTTACAGGTCCTCCTCCTATTGCTCTCTGCACTAAACTGAACTGTCAACTATCAACTAACTACTTCCTCCTCAGACCAGAATATATAAGGCAGCTGCTTTAACTCCCCCTTCTGGCCTAGAGGTGCTAGTGCAGTGTCAGGTGTTGTGTGGGGAGTTAATGTGGCGCCCCTGCGTCCAGGAGGCCACAAGAGGGTACTGCAGCCAGGCAGGTAGGACAATAGTAAACACTACACCCTCACAGCCCACATACCCACGCATAGAAGGGGTTACATCCAGCCCTGAGGTTAGACACTATATGAGACCAGAGGGGTGGTGGATGAGGAGTGGGTTGGGCACACCAGAGGTCAGGTGACTGACAGTATATAGAGAGGGGGAGGAGTGAAGGAGTGCAGTAGGCCCAGGGTGCCGAGCCGAAAAGACAGAGAGAGATTACACTGCCTGGAAGAGCCTAAGCCGAGGAGCGCAGACCCGGACTGAGCCAGTGCGAGCCAGATGGGGGGGAAAGCCCGTCCGACGCTGAAACCACCAGGAGTGTGAGAGAATGGAGAGGGACGGTGTATCCGTGCCCTAGACAGCAGCTGAAGCAACCTGTTGCAGGTGGAGAAGCCCTCCTAGAATATTGGAAGGAGCATAGAAGAAGGAGCCTGGCAGAGCCTCATGCTAGAGGACTGTTGCAGGCTGGGCTAAAGCAGAGTGTCAGCTCTGAAGGGGACCGACGATTTACCCGGTATCCCCAGATTCACTGACGGGGAGCTTCAGTTCCAGGCTGGAGTTCCTAACCCTAAAGGACAGGCAGCTAAGTGACAGATTAGGACTCACAGAAGCCCGAGTCACCGCCATACTGTCCAGTGTCGCACAACCCATGAGGAAAGAGAAGTAAAAGCCCGGAAAGGTACACTTAAAGACTGTGTGAGGGGTCACAGGAGGAAGGAGCCTGGCTGCAGGAGAGAAGGGAACCCGGAGAGGGAGAAAGCAACCGTGTACTTGAACTGTATAACAACTGCCAGTAACTTGTAAGCTGACTGAAACAACAAGTAAAGCTTTGGAAACCCTGCATTGCCTCTCTTGCCTGCTTCCATCTGCAGATCATTTCTCCCATACAGGCTTGCACCAGAAAGACCACAACCTGCAGAGCCACAGCTCCAGCTTGTCAGCACCAGCCCTGGACAGAGATCCCTGCAGCCTGCAAAGTAAGTGTGCTCAAACCACACACATAATTGACTTTAACTCCTTACTGCCCCGGGGGATACAGTTCTCCCCACTGGAACTATACCATCCCCGCTGCCATTCCATCACCCCGGAGGTTCTGCAGCAGCCGCGGCCCCATAGCTGGCCGCACCAAGTGGGTGGCGTCACCCGTGACATAATCCCTTGTAAATATTCCCCTTTTATTGTGAGGGCCCAGGGACACGGTCCGGACCAAGTCACCCGTGACATATCCCTTGTAAATATTCCCCTTTTATTGTGAGGGCCCAGGGACACGGTCCGGACCAAGCCACCTGTGACATCCCCAGCTACCGACCGGTCCGGCACCGAGTACCCCAGTCCCGCCTGGGGCTCCACATTAACTGTTGTGATGTTACTGTGGCACTTAACCCCTGGGGTGCCACACATCACCTAGTTTTGTAAAAGCTCTCTGTGCAAGGTATACAGTTTTAGGATTTCTTAGATTAGTTTCTTAGTATATTGACATGTTTCTATATGTTTTTTTTATAATGCCTTATTCTTGCATTGACTAAGCGGATAGTTTTTGCTACATATGTGGAAAGTCACTTTTGTTTTTTTGACTACCATGATAAGGAAAGCCTGCAAGCTGTACTTTAGCTATAGAATAGGAGATTAGGACAAGAGTTAGGGGCCTGTCACACGTGTCAATGTCGCCCGCAATATCGCTCATGCGTCACATATTATTAATCACCTGAGCGATGTGAAATGATCGCAGGTAAGATGTCACACGCGTCAATATGACCCAGCGATGCGGTGATGCCGCCATCTTGCGGACGATCCAGCGAGCGATTTTATTTAGTCACTTGTACGATGTCAAAATAGAAAATACGTCGCTGAGTTTAGTGTCACACGCAGCGATGCACAAGGTCTACTGAGCGATGAGCGACAGGTTTTACATCTGGCAGTGAAACCTGCGATCGGCGATCAGCGACATGTCGCTGGTTGCATTGCTTGGTCACACACTTCAATGTCGCTCCTGCGTCACTTTTATGTCGCTCGAGCGACTGAAAATCCGTGACGTACGAGCGACATTGACAGCGATATCGACGCGTGTGACATCCCCTTGCTCCACACATATGCTGCGATTAATGTGCATCACATCTTACACAGTGGTTTCATGGGAAGAGACAATTTGTGCCTGTTGCAGTCCCAATGATCTACAGAGCTAACTGTTCTCATAACCAATTGCTATGTCTGCATGGTTGTCCCCATTGGGAAAGAATTTTAAGAAGAAGTGGACTTTACAGTATCCAACCATTCTATCTGTGAAATGCTCACTACCACATACGGAGGAACTGTCAGTGTCAAAGGCAGCAGAAGCATTTACAGTTGAGTCCTGTGAGGAAGAAATGGGCGCTTGATGTTGTGAAGCATCTTACTATAACAACTCAGACTTTCTGTCAATAACCTCAACTGAACCACACCTTATAATACAAAGTGAACTGAACGATCTTGTTAGAGACTTGGATCTGCCCAAGAGTCTAATGGCCACTTTACATGTCCCAACATCGTTTCGATATTGTATACAATGGCACGGGAGCGCGCACTTTTTTGGCTGAAATCCAAGACTGCATAGGAGCTGTCACACAGAGAGATATCGGCAGACAACACAACTGCGATGTATACGCCCCCTTGTCCGAGCGAACCAGGAACGACCATTTAACAATGGAGTGAATAGGGGAAGTTGTGCTCCAAATTGTTGTGGGGCTGTCACACAGCACGATCCTGCCAGATCGTCCATCCAATATCAGGCAGTTGGAGAGCCTGCTCATTTCTCCGATATCATTTTGACATCGTTCTTGCATCGAATTGCACATCTACACCACACAACGCACAAAAGATATTGGGGCCAATGCACGAACCACGTGACTTTTTATCGAAGTTGGACGACGATATCGGGACGTGTAAAGTGGCCATAAGGGCCACTTTACATACACAGATATCTGTGACCAACTTCTGAACAGATCTCTGGTTGCAGTGCACACTTATGGTGCCGTCACACAGCACGATCTGGCCAGCGATCTCGGAAGCGATGCGCGGGTGCCCGCTCGATTCCGACATCGCTGGCCAGCTGTCACACAGCATCGCTGCGGCTGGCGACACCGCAGCGATGCGGGCGGTGACATCGCTCGCTGGGCTCAGCCCTGCGAGCGATCCGCAGCAACGCTGCGGTATAGGCTGGATCGTCGCCGACATCGCTCTGGCGATGTCACACGGCGCAATCCAGCCTTATAGCAGGTCGCCGGTTGACAGGTTTACGGTTCTTCCCGTAAACCTGTCAACCTGCGACCAGCGATAAAACGCGGTCGCGGCGCTCGTTTACACAGCGCGACGTCGCTAGCGACATCGCTGATACGTCACTTTTTCGGCGATGTCGCTAGCGACGTCGCCAGGTGTGACGGCACCATTACAGTGTACACAGCCACAAAATGGAACAATGTGTCCATGATTTCACTGCAACCAGAGATCTCTTCAGAAGTTGGTCACAGATATCTGTCTGTGTAAAGTGGTCCTAAAGGTACCATTACAGCGGGCAACATCCCCGGCAACTCAGGGGCGTGGTGAAGTTGAAGCAACATTGCTAGTGCATTGCAACGTGTGACACAGCGACTTCAACGGCGATAAGTTGCTTGAGCGGAGTTGCTAGGTTTATGAACATGTTGGTAAACCAGGCGATGTTGCTCAGGCAATCTGCTAGTATCGCTCTGTGTGACACCGCAACAGCGATGTTGAAAACAACTTCCCCTATTCACTACAATGTTAAGGATCGTTTGCTGGGTTGAGTTTAACCCTGCCAGTGAAATTTGCTTTCAACATCGCAGCTGCGTTGCCGGCGATGTCTCTGCATGTAAAATCTCACAAGCAATCTTGGCAAAGTGCCCAAAACGTGCGCGCGCCCGTGAGATGCCGGCGATGTTGCCACATGTAACGGTACATTAAGAGGCTGACCTCTTAGGTTTCAGGCTACAGCAGCGTAATCTTCTAGCTAGCCATGCTTGGATATCTTTGTTGCACAACAGTGACAAAGACCTTGTCCAATAATTCTTAATGGAGGGAGATCTTGTGGCATGTAAAAAGATCAATAGTTTATTGCCGTCTTACTGCATAGTGGCAATGTCTACCTTCAACTCCATTTGGTTATACTGTCCACATGAAAGAAACCTATGACAATATGAAGCAGATGTTGAGGTGCCTGAACTATAACCAACATTTGTGGCCCCTCTGTGGTGACTTACTGGTGTCACCACTTTCTGGTGTTTGCCCTCTTACTTGGTCTCCAGGGAGGATACACAAAGTACTGCTGCTTTCTGTGTAGTGGGATAGTCATGCAAGAGAATATCTATACAATAGAAGAGACTGGCCTCTCCAACATTCACTTCAGCCAGGGAGTAAAATTGTCCTGCATCGAACACTTGTTGAGCCAGATAAGATTTTTTTTACCACTGTAATGGTGGGTTTACACGTCCCGATATCGGCCCGATATCGGAGCCAACGACATCGCCGTTGCATCGCCGGTTTAGACAGCCCGATATCGGGATACAACGTCCCGACGATGTGTACGCCCCCCAACCCAGGAACGACCAGTTAACATGGGAGTGAATGGGTGACGTGGGCGTACACATCGTAGTTAGGCTGTCACACGGGACGATGCGGCTACAACGGCCATCCGATATCGGGCGGTTGAATAGCACGCTCATTCAACCCCGATATCGTTTTGGCATCATTCCAGCATCGCATTGTACGTTCAAACCATACAACGCGCGAACGATATCGGGTCCAACTCCCGAACCATGTGACTTTTGGTCGGAGTTGGACGCCGATATCGCGACGTGTAAACCCACCATTACATATCAAGTTGGACCTCATGAAGAACTAAGTAAAGGCAATGGATAAAAATGAAAAAGCATTCAACTATCTCATTGATTAGTTTCCAAGGCTGAGTGAAGCAAAGATAAAGGAGGAGATTCTCCATTTGTTGCAGGGCAAAGGAAATGTCTTCATGGGTAGCATATTTTAAAATGTTGATGTATAAATACGGATGTTGCACAGATGTAAAAAATGGTCAAAGGGGTGGCATACAGATGGAATATGGGTGACAATATGGATGAAAAACAGCCCAGGTCTCTGGATGGAAATGACAATTTTTCACATGCTCATCTGAATTTGGCCTTAAACACAGACATTAAACTAAATCTTTCCTGAAGTTGAGGCTGTATGCGGGCAAACACTTCCCTCCCAGCCAGCCAGTACGATGCCAACTTTGTCAGACTAACACTTGTTCATTCTTTTGCTTTGTATATCCTCTATGCGTACATAACCTTAAGGGTATGTGCACACAATCCGGAGGCACTTCGTCTTGGACGCAGCACCTGCGGACCTGATGGAAGCCACAAGTGAATGCAAAGAGAATGCTACCGCCCTATGCCCATGATCTGCGTTCGGAGCAGGGCAACATTTCCCTTCATTCACCTGATGGAGATCTCTTCCGACTTGGCAGCACTAAATTAACATGCTGCGGAGATGCAGGAACGTAGTAACCCGCAAAGCCGGTGAAAACACGCTGCGGAGGGGAGAAGCATAGTGGGCATGGGATTTTGAGAAATCGAATCCACTGTGCTTGCACTGTACAATGCAACGGTAATACGCTCCGTCCAAAATGCTGCAATTATTGATCCTAAATTTCTTTGCAACGTGCACTGCAATACTCTTTCTTGATCTGTATAGACACACATCATGCTTACACATTTACAACCTGTACTCTGGCACCTAGTCCAGATTAATGACTGTTTATTTTCCAGTTATGAATCTCAATATCCTGGACATAGATTTATATTATTCACATTTTCCTGAAACCATGAGCAAACATTATTATATGAAAGCTATGTCCATGAATAACTCCCTCGTCCCAGGACCTTCAGCTGCACTAATGCAGAACATTTTCCTCGAGTAAAATGGAATTTGGACATTTCCACCACAAGAAAAATGTGAAAAGCCTTCAAAGTGACTGTTGGTGGCTGCAGCACAATACTGGCTGATGCTGGATTTGCATATCTGCCAAAGGTGCGGTCTTTACTCTTTACACAAAAAATAGGATAAAAAAAATACGACTTTGTGTAAAAATGTTCTCTCGAAATCTCCTTAGAAATGATTAAACAAGCAATCACTCACAGTTCATGTGTAGTAAAACCAAGTTCTAAATTGACCGAATAATCCACGTATTAAATAATCCGATGGCTTTGTTTTATATTATTTGACATCACCAGCTGTTTTGTCTGCATGGCAAGAGAAATGGGGAAACTCCCTCTGGTGGAGAACAGGTGCAAGTTTTAGGGCTAAAATCTGATCCACTTTAAATATTATATTGGGGATTTGGATTATAGGCTGTCACCTAATATAATTTAATTATCTGAATTTTTCTTTTTACTATTGGGAGCAATTTTAGCAAATATGACAGAGAGCAAAAAGATGTGCTAGAGAAGGACAAGCAATGCCATACTCCACATACAAAACCAGTGAATTTCAAGAAAATAAAATTCCATTGCCTGTCAGCAGAATTAAGACGATATACACTGTACACTATTGATGTCAGTGAAAGGTCTTTACTGAAGAGCTACAGGTATATAGCTAAATATACAAGGGTGCTCCTCAAATGCTCCAAGTGGTCCTGTACAGCACCATGAGACTCATCCACCATAAGGACGCTCCACCATCGACTGTTTGAAAGACTCATCTGAGTCGAAACGTTACTTTATCGCATTTGAGGAGCACCCTCGTATATTTAGATATATGCCCATAGCACTTCAATAAAAACCGTTCACCAGCATCAGTAGAGTGTGCCGTGTACATCTCTACTGTACGGGAAATACACTCCCATTACGCTATCACCACAAGATTCATCCGTCCTGGCTCAGCTGAGACGTATTGGTTCCGTCTCTTACGAACGGTTTCATTTGTGCAAGCCCACAATTGAATACCTTGGAAAATAGGTAAACACCTGTAATATCACAACCCATTGCCTATTAAAGCCAACTCAGACAGCCATGTGCTCACTGAGTATTCAGTAAGCATAGCTTTTAAGTACTATGTGTAAAACAGGTGTTTGCCTCATTATCTACTTCTCTCAGCTCGCCAACAATCTATTCAGAAACCTTCTATCCAGCTCATTTCTACTACTTCTTAGCACAGAGCTGTGATTCATTTTACTATTACACTTCAGCAACTAACTAATAGCGCTCTTTTCTTAGCTTTCTTAGACCGGTTTCACTTTCGCGTTTGTGCCGCTTACATATTGCGTTTGAAGTTTGAAGATGCAAGCTTTATATGCAAGCGTACTCAAGCGCACAAATAATACATAGAGCTCTATGTATCTGTAGCAGGCCGCTGGTCAGCGCGCTACAAAAGGGTACTGCACCCCGAACAGAAGGTGCAGTATTCTTGTCCTGGTAGAGGGTAATGGAAGTCTGAAGCTCCCCACCACACACATACACCTAGAGACAGGGGGCCAACTGGACAGCCTGTTACCAAGGTAACCGGTCCCGGTGGGAGGAGAGTGAGAGAGGAGAAGGAGAAGTAGGGAGGGCACCTCAACCTGGTGGCCCAGACAAAGAGGGGCAGACAGAGGGTGACTGAACACCCTGGCCCAGTCCAAAGCGGGGGTACCAGCTCTAACGCGGTGCAGAGGTCCATCCCTGAGCCGCAGATACTGGTATGATCGACAGCTTCTCAGGAGCATGATCCGCCCGACATACGCGTGCTCCCCACCAGAAGCACCAAACCGGGTTGAGCCCCTTAGGGAGAAGAGGGGTACCTCATATCACTCAACAGGCCTGGTAGACAAGAGGGATTCGGGCAGGGCAGCACGAGTAAGAAGGAGTGCGTAGAGGTAGGACAGTGGAAGAGAAAAGAGGGGACATAGCTGGAGCTTCGTATAGACATTGCCTATTGCCAGGAACACTCAGTCAACTACCCTGGCTGTAACAACCGTATACCCTGTAAACTGTAGATTACCGGGGTAAAGACCCGTGCAGAGCAAGCAAGTGTCTGTATTTCTTCCTGGTTGACTGTGAAATTCCAGTCTCACAGCAGTGACTGCGCTGCCCTATTCCTATCATCACACTACACTGCCGCGGGGAAGCCTGCTTTACCTGTAGGGAGCTACAACACCTTGCTGCCAGCCATCCCCCGGAGGTCTGCAGCAGCGCCGGTGCCATCACTGGATCTACAGGTGGCATCACGACTTTTATTAACTTTATTCCCCATCAAAACCCCCCTTTTTATTAACTTTATTCCCCATCAAAACCCCCCTTTTTATTGTCAGCCCAAGGGCACGGACTCAGGCACCAACCACCCGTGACATCCTTGCATCCAACCACCCGAGATCTGAGTTTCCAGATCCTTGTGGGCCAGACATATCCGCACCACCATCCGGATGGCAGCACAATCAAGTGCAATCAAACTCATCTCTCTCTCTGCTATAACGGTGCCCTATGGGGAGAAAATCTTGTAATGATTTCCTATGAAGAATTCCCAGTCGCTGAATAAACGCAGCGTCAGCAGCATATGCCTGCGTTCGGCCATGCGTTTGCGTCTGCGCACCAGACGCACACATACCGAATGCCAGTGTGAAGCCAGCCTTATTTATGACTCAATCTTTTTGCTAGCAAGTATCTAGGTTACATATTCAGCATTGCTTTCCTGCGGTAAAACATTTGTCTGCTGACTGAATATGTCTCAGTCATGAACCATTTGTATGCTGCAAGACCTAGACTGACCATACATCTAAGGCAGAATATCTGTGTACATCTGCACACTTGGCTCAGTGCCTCCATTCCTGCTCCAAGCGCTGGCTGCCAAAGCTCATTGCCCTTTGCCCAGGGCCATATTTCGCATTCATGTTGTCCTAGGCACTTTAAGTTGTCATGCCCCTTTCTGACAAGTCAAACTATGAGTAAGCGCACACTACATCTATTTTAGGCAGCTCTACTCTGTAACACCCTTGAAAAAGCACTAATTAAATGCTAAAAGAATGACATCTGCCCTCTCTTTACAAATGTTCAGTCTTTTGGGCTTTCTTTTTACCTGCATCAGGTTTTCAAAGACACTAAGAGGTTAAAATAGGTAACCTATCCATTTTCGGGGCTGCTACCACTTGGAAGTCGCACACGTCTCTGTCCTAAACTGTCTTCTGCCTGAAAAACTGAAAGCATAGTAGTTAAGGTTTTCATACTGTGAGGCATGACCGGCACTATAGCACGTGGCCGATATGACTCACATGGCCTGCTGCAATCTGGGTGATTGCTTAACCTAGCAGTACACACAGGGTTAAGTGTGAGTTAGCTCTGCAAAGGTAAACACGGGGTTAACTGCTAGATCTATGGCTGAGTGGTGCTGATTGCTCACTGATGTCCAGGTGTGGGTGTGTCAGGCAGGATATTAGGCTGCCTTGTGTTGTGAGCTGAGAGACTGGGTCAGTCAGTCTGTGAGAAACATCCAGTCAGTGAGGATGTGAGTCAGAGGAATCCCGTCCCTTTGGGACGCGGAGGGAAGCTTGCCCTTCTCCATGTGGGAGGCAACTGTCCCTCTGACATGAGTGTGTGAGCCAGTGGCCAGACGCAGGGGTTAAGATGGCTCCTGGAGCGGGGAACCTTGGCCGAACCTGGAGGGTGCTCGACTCGGATGTGGGGTGAAGCTGTGGACCTGGAGACCTGCTTGGAATGGAGGTTTGGTGGTGGCTGGCGACTGGGAAACACATGGTGAGGAGACCTTGGGGACGCCTGGTTTACACGATAGCTCAGGTTTCCCAAACCCTGGCCTGGGCCTGGAAGGGCAGCGGTCCATGGATATTTTATGATGGACTGTGTGTGTGTGTATGAGTATGCATGCAGTCCATGGGTGTAGTATGATGGACTGTGTGTGTATGGAAACTGAGGACGACTCAAGGGCCAGGTGGTCATAGCCGCCATTGGGACTATTAGGTCATGATATGGTCCCGTTGACCTCATGTGGATGCATGAAGGCTGTATGCAGTATAGCAGCCTGTATGAGATGGGGTGACCTGTGTGAACAGGGCTATACCAGCTGTGCCTGGATCCTGGTGGGTCTGTGTGTCTCAGATGTTCCTTAAGGTGGGGACATGTACCAGGCACGGAGACTACAAATGTCTCGTATGGGGATTCTGTACATAAGGAGCTTTGTAACTATGGTGGGCTCTCTTTTATGTTAAGTTTTGTATAGACTGATCTGTTTAAATAGTGTCGGGTGGGCGTTACCAACTTTGGGACCGACTGTAATGTCCTAAAGGTCCCGTTGATAAACATAATGTAAATATTATGTACAAAGTGTGGATAAGGCTAGGCGGCCATAACCGCCATAGGGAGCCATGATTGGTGCTCCTGGTGTTCGATGGAGCTGTAATCAGGGCTCCTGTGTATATAAGCCTTTTAAATGGGTATTTGTGAACTGTAATGTGCTGTTATGTGAAATGTAATGTCATGTTGATTAGTGTTGCTTTGTGAGTGTCCTATGTATTATATGTGATGTAAGCAGTTTAGGAGATCAATAAACTGCTACATAATGTGATTACGTTAAAAAAACATTGGTTTGGTGTTATTTCCGTTGCCCAGCGAGTCCCCTAGGTGAGCGCTACCTCAAAATACACAGACTAAAGTTGTCTGAAACTGGAGTTAGACTGGTTCAGCTGACGGTCTAATGATTGTCAGGAAGAAAAGGATCCAGCATGTTAACTGGATATTTTGTTCTCTAACAGATGAGCACACTGCCAGAGATGTCTTGTAGAGGTTGTCTCATAGAGAACACAAGAGCACTTCTGTCAGGGAAGGCGTCACCAGCCGGCTTTCTGGGCAAATGACGGAGCCCTGGTCAAACAGGGGGCCTACTCACAATCGGGAACATCGTTCATGCTGCTTGCTGGATGGTATCCCCTGCCCTAGCTGGTATTCATAACCATACTTTCACATACCTGCTTATCACTTACATGCTCCTGTGAATGTCCTCCTCCTAGATCCAGTGTCTGTCCTTCTCCTCGGTGCCCTATTATGCACTTCTGCAGGGTGGCGAGATGAGCTTATCGCACTGCAGTTATTTCAGCAGTGTTTTGACTCCACAGCATGTTAAACCAGGGAGCTGATTGGTACTCCTCTGACTGAGGTGCAGGCACTGGTATTTTAGGGGTCCATCAGCTCCTTGTGTCAATAGTTTATTTATATTCATGACTTAAAGATGCAAATTCAAATGAATGAAGGTAAGCGCTCCCACCTCCTCCAAACAGAAAACTGATTTATTAGATTGTCTATTGGAGGGGAGGTAAAAAAAGTTTACAATTCTTTCCCTCTTCTTTTTTGGCCACCCTAGGCACCTGACCTCTGGTACCTAGTGACAAATACGGGCCTGCCTGTGCCATCACCTTCGGTCTGTGCTGTGCACCTTGGCATTACAATTCAAGAATACATACTCACCAGGTGAGGTAAAATAACCTGTGAATATTGAATTGATTGCCCAAGGGGGTGTAAAGATTCATAGTCATGAGTAAGACTGCTTAGTGCAGTCGAAATGCGTCGACTGGGTCATGTCAACCATGTAATTTTTTTCTTTTGTACGCACCACTTTTTATTGAAAAATAAAAATAAAATCCATTCCTGTTGAGCCGGATGCCTTTTTTACTTGACTAAGGGCCGGGGTGAGACTGGTGTCTGAGCCCCAGGTGGATAAGCAAGGAGCAACGGGGTGATCTGGAATTAATCCCTTATACAGTATAGATTCTGTATTCGAGTTCATAAACCAACCTTCTTGTAGCTTCTTGTAGCTAGATGTGTAGGCAATGTATCACCATTAGTTATAGATGTAGTTGCAGTGTCAATAACATGACAGCTTGTCAACATCTATTCAAAAGGTGCTCACAAGGCTAATGACAGCCATGTTGCCCTATATTAAACATATGGCCTTAACACTATATGAAAACATCCATATGGAATACTTCCAGATGAAATAAAAAGTCTACATTTATATAAATTGTAGAAACGTCTTCCAGATATGACTAAAATACTGGAACAAAGCCTTCAAGTCCAAGTCTAGTTTCTGGAAGACTATTGATGTAACTTTCCCAACTTCAGATCTTCCAGAGAGCTGATCTGTCGTAAATGTGCTGGATGTGCATAGTTCAAGAAGTCATTTCTAAGAATTGAGTGATTTCTTTTACCTTGTAAAGAACTTACATTGCATTCTTTGGCTTTCCAGACAATATGTTCACATTCTCCAGATACTATGTTGAAAATTTGCTACAATTAAGAAAGTTTTTTTTTTTATTAGAAAACATGTTCACATATTTGGCCAGTACTTGCAGATGAGTGAATTGTTATTTTGGGCATCTGGACTACAGTCTGATTAGGTTTGGTCATAACAATCTAAACTTCTAGATCTAATACTTGTAGGACACAAATCCCCGATGGTCACATATTATGGATATGTAGAGACTCCATGCTACCTACATACAGCTTTATATTGTCCCATAAACTCAGTTACACTATATTAAGGGACCACAGCAGTCTATTGCTGTTGTAGTTTTGCTAGTAAAAACCTTGGCAATTCTACATCTTTTTTTTTTTTCATACAAGTTGGTACAGGTGAAAAAAAACAAAGTAACCAGATGCCCAAATGTAAAATGCATCCATCACACTTAGAAAAATGGCCTTTTTTTGCCGATAGAAATAAATCACTGATATATGAATATGACACACTCTACATCAAGTTGGGCGAATCCTCACACAGACAATCAATCTGTACATCTGCAGTTGAAATCATGTTTAAGCCAGATCATCTATTAATTACATCAGTAGTCCTCCGGCGGCCGTGATCATCCGCCTGGGGACCGGTCGGGTAGAGCGCCACACAGGTGGCGCAGCGGTAGCAGGGGTCGGCGGACTCCAGGCCCCTGTACCTCCGGGCCCGGTCTCACTTGCGACCCCTGCGACCGCGGATGGTACGCCACTGATTACATGTTAAACTCACTATAGGTAAATCTGACATGTGTGAACATACTTTTACAAAGGCAGGACTGCAATTACAATATAGATCGATAATAATGCATACAGTACATAAAAATATAAAACTGTGGCCCTGGGCAAAACTGCGATTAAAATTGTTACCCCAAATACTGGACCATTTATGGCGCATTTACAAAAAGCGATTTCAGACTGTGAAGCATGCGCCGATCAACTATCTTCAAGTCATTGATGCCTCTTTACACAGGCTGAGGAAGATTGATGGGGGCAGAATCATCGTTAATATGAGGGTTTTTTCCACATACAGCATCATGTATTTTGTAGCAACTGTTTACACCGTACCATGTGTCTTTGATAACGATAGCATAAATGATCCAAACAACTAATGAAGGATCATTTAGTTTGTTCGTTGTGTGTTTGCTATGCTACCACCTACAAACGCTTGTCTTCAATGCTGGTACATGTCTTTTGTTGGTATGTTTCCTATTTCCATTTCCTGCTGTGTAACAGCAAACTTTTCTTATTAATTCCTGTTAGCTCATCCCATTCTTTTAATTGACTGACTTGTCTCTCTGTGACTCCTCCATCCTGTTCACATCTGGCATCTTTCATTTGTAATTAAAGCTGTATATATCTAGTGGATCAGGTCTACTACCATGATCTGTGTGTGCAGCTCAAGAAGTGCATCTTATAAAGGTTACAGCATAAATATACCAGAAATATCCCAGAAATGATCAGAAGGTAAGTGTCACGCTTCCGGGGGAAAGCGTTCTAGAGTGGACCCACTGGGCCGTGGTACCGAACTCCCCTGGGTGAGCTGGTCCTAGTTTAACCAACCCCTATACAGGGATTGTCTGGGGCATGCCCAGGGGGTCTAAATACCACAGCTTCTAGTACCAGGTGGGAGGCTTGTAGGGTTAGCCTATACTACGGTAATGCTAAGCAGGGAAGGAGGCACCAGAGCCCGGGGTCAGGAGAGCAGGAACGGGTTCTACCGGAGGAGAGCACAAGGTGGGCCTGGCTAACTGTCAGAGAAGCAGAAGCATACTAACACAATAATCAGGCACCTGCCATCAGTGGAGGTGGCCTGGTATATTGGAGGACGGACAGCTATTGACCAAGGGGAGTGTTAGGCTGAGCCGAGCCAGCGCCTAGATTCAAAGGGGAGGAGCGCAGCCGCACCCAGTGCACCGCTCAGTACACTGTCCATTGTTGTGTGCAGGTGTGTGGACCCGGCGACCGGTAGACAGGAAGGGGACCCGGCAATGGCTCCGAGACACAGCCCACCTGGACGCCGGAAGCCCGACCAGCAGAGCAGCAGAGGAAGCAGAGCCGGGGAGGGTGAGCTGGGGAGCGGTGCCAGGGGACCTAACAGTAAGCACTACTGACTCGCCCACCCCAGGGCCGTGGGGCACTCGGAACCGGGCTCCTGTTGCTGTGGGGGAATCACACGGGTCGAGACCCGGGTTTCATGAATCCAGGGGAGTCAATTGAATATTGTGGAAGGCTTAGGGATTAATAGATGGGAAATGAAGTTTTTGGAATTAAAGTTTGTGACTCCACCTACTGTTCTTGGTCAAGAGGGACCGATGCTGCGGGTCCCTCCGGGGTTGTTTGTATTGCAGCCTGATGTCGTCACTCCCTGTAGGTGGAGCAGTACCTCGGGGCAGATGTGTTCTTATGCAATGGATGTGTAAGGCCGTGTTTGAGCTGGGTTTCTGAGTCTCGTTTACTTCGAGTCTCGTTTACTGAAGTCGGCGGCTCCGCAGGCGGGAAATAAGACGGTCTCACACAGCATTGGAATTCTGTACCCAGTTTACTCACTGAAGCTGCAGCTGATTGCCGGGCGCTTCTCTCTGCCAAGTTCTAGTCTGGGCTGTCCTCAAATAATCGGGATAGTTTGTCCAAGACCCCCTTTGTGTGCCTTTCCCTTCTCTGGTCTTTTTCTCCCAGCGCTAATGCTTTGCCTCTCCTGTCAGCGCCTCCGCATGCAGTGCCCTGATCCAGCAGCCATGGGTCCTCCCGGGCGACTGGTGCCTGTCTCCTGACCCTAGTTTGGCTGCCTTCTCAGCTGTTGCGTCAGGTTGTGGCCACAGCTCCTTCAGACCTCATGGCCTCTGGTTCAGTGGTTCGGGCATACAGCATCCGCGCCACGTTCAGGGCCGGTCTCCTGGTTCTCAACCAACCCCTCCATCCTACTATCGTTATTCTTGGATCCGGGTGCCCAGATCGTTTTCACTTCACCTGTGCCCCTGGGGTCATCTCTGTTCCCCTTATGACTGCACATTTTCTCTTCCACCTACTTACTCACTTACTCACTGACTGCCACCCCCACCTGTTCTTCCCTTGTCCCCTTGATTGGGCCCACCCGGGGTCTGCCCATGGTCCCCTGGGTCCTAGGGTGTGTTGGGTGTTCTTGGTGGGTGTCTAAGCTTACCATTCCATTTCCTCAAGGGCTGAGACACCACATCCGTTCACTGGGTGCAGTACCCCTTCCTGGCGAACAGACCGGTGGGGTACCACATTCGCCTTTGGCAAAGATTAGCTCGTCCCCGAGTGACTCACGGTTGTTACAGATGCTACACAGAATTCTCAAATTTCTTTATAGCATGCATGCATAACAGTAGACCATAAAAAAGATTACTTTTGTTTTCCTTACCGGGAGGTTCTGGCTTGAACGTTACTAACACAAGTTATACTATTAAAATGCAAGTAAAAATAGTCCACACATAAAAAAAAAGAAAGCGTGCACAGGTCACGGTTCCAGGTTTCATAGTGTCCATTTAGTCTCTCTACGGCACCATACCCTGGGTTAAATAACACAACTGCGACAGTCCATAATTGTCCTTTTTCTAAGTTGATGGAACAATTTATGGGTACCTAACTAGTCATGTAATATTGTATACAGATAACTTGTCACATTATTATTAAAACACGCCAAATACGTAGCAAAATACACCGCGTTTGAACGCAGCCTTAAACTAGTTAGGAAGTAGGATCAGCCCACTGGGGGTGGAACTAGTCTTTAGGCTTAAAGGGCAGAATCGATTTTAGTTTAGTGTGTATAGTTGTGTAGTGTACAGAGTAGTGTAAAGTCATTGTGAAAGTTGTGTAGAAGACCTAGGCCACAGCTAGTGGGTGTTTGTGGCAACTGTCACATTAGTGGACAGAGGCAATAGAGATCCCAGGAAGAACTCAAGGAGTGAGGATGTATAGAGAACTAGCTCTGTCCCACTACAAGGTACTCCATACTCTCATGTCAGCAGACTGGCTCCATCAGTACAAGTCCTTGGGAGGAAGCTTGGCATAGACCTGGGCAAACAGGTCAATACAGTAAGGGAATTCAGATGAACTAAGTAGTCTGTGCACTCAACGTTTGTACCATTAGTAAACAGGTCCCTGTGGGTGGGAGGTCAATTATGAGCCAAGGTGGACTTAATGACTCAGACATGACCATGTGTGTTGCTGGGCAGTGTGGAGGAGGAATGACTAGCAACATAAGTAGTACCAGAAGTTATGGAGCAGTCTAAAGAAAAAGTCTGCCCAAGGGGGAAACATGCTGCTAGGAACATGTTCATACTGTATGTGACTGCAGTATTGATGTGTTCAAAGTGCTGTGTGAAACGTTTAGTAAAAGACTGTTTAAAAACAGTGCTGATCATGGCATGTTAGATGACCTAAACCAAGGTCCTGTATGTCGTGCACTCAAAGACCACACACACAGGATCACCGCAAACAAAGCCCCCTTGCTCTGTTAGGATGACGGGGCGCGGACATCAGGAGGGAGTCCTTTGCCCGTGGCTACCGTCCCAGGCCACACTCACTGGAGAGCACACATACTCCTTACAGATGTTGTCCTTAGTGGTATTTGAACTCAGTGTTGAATAACTGCAGTGCTAAACACTGAGCCACTGTGCTGCCTTCCCACCTTCTCTCCCTCTCTTTTCCTCTCACTGCTGGTAATATATCTCCCAATCCTGGTGTTACTCACAGCTAATACATACCATTATCTTTCCTGACTATTGCTCTACACCTACTGGAAACTACATGTCTGCAGTACTAAATACTGAGTCACTGTGCTGCCCTCCCACCTTCTCTCCCTCACTCTGCTTCTCCTCTCTGCTGGCAATTTATCTCCAAATCCCGGACCCACACAGCTGATACCCTCCATTAACCTATTGCTCTCCACCTACTAGAAACTCTCCAACATAAAATCCATTCCCTTGACATCCACTACACTGCTTCCTCTCTCTTGAGCATTCTGGAGTGCCCGTTCTGTCTGCTAAAAACTGCACGTCATTCACGACCTATTTTCCTCTTGCAATGCACCCTTCCTGGGCTTCACAGAAACCTGGCTGATACCCTCCGACATATCCTCCCATGCTGCGCTCTGTTAGGGTACCTTTACACGCGGCAACTTTTCTAGGATTTTCACTGGCAACTTACTGGTTGCAGTGAAATCATGGAGACATTGTTATATCTTGTTGCTGTGTACAAATGGAACAATGTCTCCATGATTTCACTGCAACCAGTAAGTTGCCAGTGAAATTCCTAGAAAAGTTGCCGTGTGTAAAGGTACCCTTACAGAGGCTTTTATTTTTCCCACAAACATTTGTCCTGGAAATAGAGAGGGTGAAACAGTGAGTCTTCTGCTTTTCAAAAACTTCAGTATTTGGTGTTTATATTTAGAATCCAAAATGTCTCACTGGCCAATAGCTTTCTGTGTCAGTCCTGTCCCCTTTTTGGATATTTAACTCATTCTATGCCAAAGAATTTTAAAAAATCCACATTGCAGCAATATTCACTGATAAAATCTTTCGCTGCTCCAGAGTATGTGGTCACCACATTATTTATATGTTGGGTAGGTGTTCAGCTATTCTTTTCTTTCATTTTCTTGAAGTGCAGCCAATATATCTAACATGACATAGAATACTTTCCATACAAATATTACATGGTAGGAATCACAGTTGATAAAATCATATAAAAAAGCAATTTTCACATTCTGGTCAGACCTCACATCTGCTAAACAGGATTACTTCAAACCTCTTGTATTGTGTTTATCCAACAACCCCAGACAGTTATTCAACACTTTTAAAAGGAATCTGTCAAAAATCCATATGTAACTGCTATAATTTTCTACATTCTTTCTGTAAGCTTTCTCTATTGATGTATTTCTTTTATTTATATTTCCCTCCAATCCTCTGTAAACTTCAAATTACAAGATGCATTCCATCTGTCAATCACAGTGAATGATCCACTTAGTTCTTTGCTGTCCACTCTCCATAGGATGAATATTCATGTCACATATTCACATCACTTCACTGGAGATCAGTAGGGCGGGGCTGTATCTTATTCTCTGCTCTCTGTGTTTGCAGCCAAGCAAGATGTGAAATGCAACACAGAATCTGTCATAGCACAGCAGGATGCCTGATTAGAAAAACAAATGGAGTAGATACCGTATCTAATTCAGGTAAGGCAGACCTGAAATAGCTTTCTCCCTCTGTGTCCTCAACAGAAGCTCCTAATACTGAAACTTAACACAGAACAAAGGAAGGAAGGAGGAGAGAGCTGCTGAGAAGGAGTGCATAATAAGTGAACAGTTTAACACAGCAGGACTAATATAATATCATAGACAGGACTAATATAATAGGACTAATGTACCAGCTCCCTGCAGGGTCTGAAAATGCTTATAAAAAGGAAACTTCAAAGGGTAAAATAATGATTTTACATGTTTTTAAAAAGTCTGCCCAGGCACTATTCAAGGCTAGCATTAGTATCATACAGAAAAATGACCTGATAGTGTCCCTTTAACTCCCACCTCTTCCCACCACTGCTTCCTCTGACCTCCTTCATCTCTGCAGAAGACTTTTCCACACATTTCAAAGATAAGATCAGTAAAACAAGGTAAATCTTTTCAGTTAAATCACCACAACTCCTCCATATAAATGACCCTTGCCCTTCCCCCATTACCTTCCTTTTCACCATCATTGAAGCAGAGTTTACTCATCTTATCTCCAAATTGCACTTCGCCACTTGACCCCATCCCATTCCAACTCATTCTCAGCACCACACTTATCTCAGCCTTAACCTATCTTTTCAACCTACCACAAACCTCTGGTACATTCCCTTCTGCTTTTCAACATGCAGCAATCACATCTATCCTAAAGAAACCATCCCTGGACCCAACCTCTATTACCAGCTATCCCCCCATATCACTGTCCCTATTCACTTCCAAACTCCTCAAACAGCACAACCATGCTGAACTTTCCTCCCACCTGTTATGTAACTCACTCTGAGATAACCTTCAATCCAGCTTCTGTCCCCACCATTCGATCAAAACAGCCCTGCCAAAAATGACAAATGACTTACTGCTAAATCTAACAAACAATTTTTCTACCCTCTTCCTTCTAGACCTGTCCTGCCTTTGACACTGTTGGCCACTCCATCCTACTACAGATCCTCTCTTTCTTGGTGTCAGAGACCTTTTAATCTCTTTGATCTCCTCATACCTTTACATTTGCACTTTTGTGTTCTTTCCTCTCCAACACTACCTTCTCAACCTGCCCTATCACTGTTGGTGTCCCTCAAGCCTTTGTCATGGAAACCTTACTCTTCTCAATGTATACCTTTAGCCTTTGACAATTTAAAGCCAGAAGTCAAAGCACCAGTCCAAAATCCCGGAGCATTTATTTCCCAGATCCTCCTCCTTCTCTTGATTCCTAAAGTTCATTGTGGACAAATATAAACTCATCATCTTTCCCTCATCTCCCCTAACTAATGTATCTATTGCTATAAATGACATCACACTATCCCAAGTACCCAAAATCCGCTGCCTCGGAGTAACCTTTGACTTTGCCTTGTCCCTTGAACCGCACAGCCAAACTCTGACCACCTCCAGCCAGCTCCACCTCAAAATATTTCCAGAATCCGCCCTTTCAACTCTTAATCTACGAAAATGCTAATTCAAGCTCACATCACTTCTTGACTCAGCTATTGCAACATCTTCCTGTGTGGTCTTCCTACTTAAGCCTCCGTCACACTAAGCGAGATCACTAGCGAGATCGCTGCTGAGTCACAAGTTTTGTGACGTAACAGCGCCCTCAACAGCGATCTTGCTACGTTTGACACACAGCAGCGATCAGGCCCCTGCTGTGAGATCACTGATTGTTAAAAACTGTTCTGGACCATTTTTTGGTCATCGCGCTCCTGCTGGGCAGCGTGCATCGCTGTGTTTGACAGGGACAACAACCAACGATCTCAACACGAGAGTGACAGGTTCCCAACGACCGCTGTATCGCTGGTGCGTCACTGGTGAGATCTGACTGTTTGACATCTCACCAGCGATCACGTAGCGACCCACCACCAATCTCTACCAGGTCAGATCATTGTCGGGATCACTGATGCATCGCCAAGTGTAACAGTACCTTTACACTCTAGCACTTCTCTAATCTTTCCTTAAATCTGCTGCCCGACTAATCCTCCTCTCTCTTTGCTACTCCTCTGCTTCTCCTCTCTGCAAATCGCTTCTTTGGTAGAGGTGAGCGAACTTTCCCTGAACATGTTCACCAATTTCAAATTCGGCATGAGCTTTGCAATCGCAATGTGAAACCTGAGCAATTTGCTGGAAAAAAAAAAAAAAAAAAAAAACACAGAATATGGCATTCTGACACAAATGCAGTGAAAAGCAGGGTCATTTTGATGTGTCCGCAGCGGAGAATGTCCGCCTGCGGACACATCACTGTGCAGCCCGGCCAGCCAATCGGAGGTGTCCAGGGGCGGGCCGGAGGCGGAGATCAGCGCTGGAGATCTCCTCCTCCCCGCTGCCGGTAAGCTCCGGGACATGTCGACGGGGAGAAACAGCTGATTTGACAGCTGTTTGAATCTCCTGCGCCGACACCGAAAGGAGATGTCGGTGCGGGATGATTTAAACAGCTGTCACATCAGCTGTTTCTCCCCGCCGACACCGCTAGCAGATTACTGGCGGCGGGGAGGAGGAGATCATGAGAGGCTCAGCTGATCTCCCGGTGGCCCTTGGTGATCTCCTGTGACATCACCGGCGGCCACCGGGAGAGATTTCAATGGGTCCGCAGCGTTCTCCTGCGCTGTCAAGCGCAGAACACTGCGGACCCATTGACGCCAATGCTTTTTTTTTGTGCGCTTGGGGACGCTTGCTGATTTTCCAAGTCTCCGAGCGCACAAAAAATGCAACATGCTGCGTCCCGGGTGCGGACTGGAGACCTTGGAGGGAGCAGATATCTTCCGCATCCGCACCCGAACGCAGCAAATGCAGGCACTATGCGTTCCTATGTTAAACATAGGAACGCAGTGCGCATGCGTTTGACTGCGTATGGGAATGCAGCATAAGCTGCGTTCACATACGCTAATGTGAAGGCACCCTTAGGTTGACAGTTAAATAGGGTTTGTCAACTAATTAAGGAAATTAGCACCAGATGCCAGATTAACACCAATAACTTGAAGGTATCTGAAAGTGTTCTATAATTTTGATCAGTGTTTATTTATTTATCTAATTTACATTTTCATTCTGTACTTTAGAATATATCCAGTTTATGAAATAAGCTTAACATACTGCTATTTTACTCATGTTAGGATATTTTCACATAAGACAACACAATGACCTTAACATAAAGGTAATTGTGTGTTGTTCTGTAATTTTGATCACCAGTGTATGTCACCTGGAGCTCCACCGCGCTACCCACATTTGGCCTTATATGCAGCGAGGTCAGGATCCAGGGCTGGGCTCTGATACCAGAGGAGGCAGTGAGGAGCTCAAAGTCAGGAGGTGAGCCTTTCCCACTGCCAGCCAGGAGCAGCAGATGTCATACTCAGGAGGACCTTGCAGCATGCACGGCATTATTACATCTGCAGCCAATACCGCAGCTTTTGTATCGGCAATTCCAGGAGCATGAGAAGGAGGAAGAGGAGGAGGAGGTAGTAGAGGCAGAAGGACCTGTTTCCCAGCCTTGTGTGGCACCCCGGCCAGTGGCCTTTGACTGGGGGAATTACATGTGGGGACTCCTACCCCCTCCAAGTAATTATCTGATATGGCATGAACCGCCCTGTCCTATCTTTTTTTTTGAGATTCGGCTCGCGAATGCCATTGCTCGAGAGTAATTGCATGGGCCGAAGGCCATGACCAATGTGCCCGACGCAAGGTGGTGGCATTCATCAAGCAGAGGGAGTTTGGCTTCACAGCCAAAGAAGTTACTGGTCTTCCACGCTACGTCAACTGGTGCACCTTACTATGTGACCATCTTGGGAAACAAGTCGATTCAGAAGGGGTTGTCCTAGAAGTGGACAGTCACTTTAAGATTGGTGATACATAACGTTGAGACTAATTTATGTTATTATATTCATGGCAATGTTCAAACCCTGAAGTTCTGTTTTACCATGTGATCTTGCAGTAAAATGGTTGTCAGGCAGGATCAACTAAAATCTTAGCTTCGGCGCCACATTACAAAACGTTTCCATATTTTGCATCTTAATTATGGCACATGTCATGTATGCCAAGCACAGCCCTGTACACACCATTAAAACCCGTCGTCTTAATACCATGTCTAAAAAACATGGAGACTTCTCCTTTATTGTGTGACAAGTGAAACATGAAAAGTGAGTGGATTTGGCAGAGACGCGTGGTTGCTTTATGATCCAATAGACAAAACATAAGATTTTTTTTCTGCATGTTTGGCCACAGAACATATTTCAAGGCTGTTATGTACAATATCGATTTATATAATAAAAAGCAGACAAGAAATATGCGCCTTGGCGTAAACTGAAACGTCCAAGCCAGAAAAGACACATAGATTGTGCTTGTTTTCATATATCATAAAACAATGAAGCAAGTGAAAAATAGACACAAACTATTTAGGCTAGAGAACCCTTTTGGAGAATATACAGCCCTGGCTAGAAATGTACGGCTTTGCCAATCTTTCTGCAATATTTTCTGGCATTGGAAAAAAAAATAAAATTAAAATTACGTCCCATTTTTTAGCCAAGAAGGTCTGTTTACGAGGACCAGTCTGTAAAAAGGCTAATCCAATTTTCATTACGTATATTAAAAAACATGGATCGAGATCGTTGGAAAAGAATGTCTACAACTTTCATAAGACACAACCTAATTTATATACATACGTCTCATGTGTACTTGAATTTATGGACTGACAACTGCTGGTCTTTCATAAATAGATACATATTACAACGAGAGGTTAATGGGATGAATGTGTCCTGTACTGGATGGAGAAATGGAGCTCCTGACATCTGAGGTAAACCATAATCCCAAGAAACACTGTGCTGAAACAATGGATGACAATGTTTGTCAGTACAATACCTTACAGCACGCAGTCAGGCTTGTACTTATGGCTGCAGCTCCCAGAATGCACTGGGAACTAGGAAGTCCTGTCCTGCACAGCAGACTGCCTCTCACAGACATGCAAACTGTGGGAGTGGGTCTGTCCAAGGCTGCAGTCACACATCCATGTGAATTGTCTGTTAGATGACAATTTTTTTTTTATTAAACATTACACTGACCCATAGTCTTTCATGCATTTATTCACACATGAGTGAGACACAGAACAGGTCCTATTCTGATGATTATGTAGATCAAAGTAGGACATACTCTATTGGTCTGTGTGCTGTGCGATAACAAACTCCATAGCACACTGTCACAGGTGTAAAGCTAAGGGGACGGAGTACCGGACACACTGCCATGAAAAACGGACGAGTGTAATGTGAGAAAATCTCGCATTGCAGTCGGACCAATGTTAATCAATATGCAAAGGCTGGGTTCTTCCCTGGAGGAAGATCTGGCTAGTCCTGTGTTTGAGACTGCTAAACGAGGCTCCACAGACTCTATTTGCATATTCATAATTCCCAGGGGGCAATGCGCCTAGGAATTCACTGTATTGAGCGCTTTAGCCGGCTGCCCGCAGTGTTTTCTTGGACTGGTCTCCCTGAGATCGGTGAATGCTTTGCAATGTTAATCAATGACTGAGAGCAGATTTGCATGAATCGCACGCTTTTTTCTCATCCAGATTCTGAATGAGCTGCAATTTTCAAAACATCATCTCACAGACAATTTTCAAAACAAAAACACTCCAATACTCCACCAGTGATTCATCCTCTGTGGACCAGCGGGAGACATCTTTATCTGCCAGGACATTTTGCACCATGTGGCAGGCTGAGTCACATGGTGCGCAGGACCTTGAAGATCGATAAAGAAATCTCCCGACGCTGCATGGAGGAAGAATCACCGGGGATTACCGCGGGCTCGCTGGGGAGGGTGAGAAAGTGTCTGTGTGTTTGTCGGTCTGTGTTAGTGTGTCCCCTTATTTGTGCTGTGTTTGTATGTCCACAAATGCAGTAGGTTTGTGCTGTTTTTGCTGCGTTTGTGCACATACCAATGCAGTCCCAAAAATGAGCACACAAAGCACTAAGGCCTTGGGCGTTTTTGGTACTGATTTATAATAAATCTGCATGACTATCCTGAAGCCAGCAAAGTCTATGAGAATTTTGTAGTATTCTATACACATTATTTTTTCCTTGCAAAAAAAGTACAGATTTTGCTGCAGAGCCGCCTATGAACGGGGACACCTGACATGTTTTGTGTTTAAATCTCCGTAGACAGGCAGGGGCAGTGGATAGGGTGAGTGTGGGATATTAGGCTCCTCCCTCCCCGACCGCTCAGTTTTTACCTAGATACAGGTGTAGGGTAAACACACACTACTGACTGGTTTTAATAATATTTAAATAAAAAGGATATCTTAATTGTGCACTCTTTTGGAGATTTATTAATTTGTTTTGAGTCACATTTATCGTTTTTTGAGAAATATTTAATGTTTTAATAACATCTAACACTTTGTTCATCCCTAACATGAATAAATATTAGTTCCCAATGACAGTAATACATTTTATCAAAGGGCTCAGGATATAGCATCTATCTCTTGTTCAACCCTTAATGGCAGACTCTATTTACATTACATACACACAAGGAGAACCAGAGTCTTTTTATGCTCAAAAAATACATTAAGTTTATTACAAAAAAAGCACTCAATTAAAAGTGCAAGTTTTTGGCTGATAATACAGATAGTGCCTGGAGCACAACGTGATATTACAGATATTACAGATAACATACAGAGTATTGCACTTCACCACCTTCTCATATTGCACAATTCCCATATATAATCATGACATGGTTTTACAAGTTATATAACAGTGTATAATACAAAGTATTCAACAAATTAGGCCCCATCAGCCCCATATGCATGATATAATAGGTGCACAGATTGATTCAGGTCATGGCGTCATAGCATACAGAAAATGCAACTGCATGCAGTGCAGGATAGAATAGGGGAGCCTCCACCTACAGCCTCCTACGCCGTTTCACCTTACATGCTTTTTCAAGGAGATGCTTATGGGGCTGATGGGGCCTAATTTGTGGAATACTTTGCATTATACAATGTTATATAATTGGTAAAACCATGTGCTTTTTTGTAATAAACTTAATGTATTTTTTGAGCATAAAAAGACTCTGGTTCTCCTTGTGTGTATATACTTTGTTCATCCCTGCGGCAGCAATCCGGTTACCGCATTGCAGTTGATAGAACCGCTCCGATAACTGCAGCCTGCATGATTTTTACCACAGGCTGCAGATCCGGAGCCGGTAACCGGATTGCATGTAGAGCAATCCGGTTACCATAATGGGCTCCTATGGGGAGCGGTTCCTGATCCGGTTTTGAGCTTTTTACAGCTCAAAACCGGATCAGGATTTCAAAATCCTGCCACATGTGTGACCCTAGCCTTAGTCATTTTTTCATCAAAAATGCATATGCGTTAATGCAAGGTGCCTATATGTACTATGCGTTAACGCATGCATCTCCCATAGGGCCCCATGTTAAAAAAAAAACGCATGCATTTTTTCCCTGCACCCGAAAACGCTGCTAGCAGCGTTTTTTTGGAGCCAGAGAGAAGTCAATGAAAAACGCAGCAACACCTAAGTGCACCATGCGTTAACGCATATGCGTTTTTGACTTTGAAAAAAAAAGTCCAAAATGTTCCCAAAAATGGTTTTAAGCCAAAAACGGATGGTATGTATGACCCTGGCCATATACAGTTGCCTACCTGCTTCACAGTAAGGATGAAGTTCCACAGAAACTTGAAGAATATCTTGCTGTAGTGTTCAACAATTTTGGAAGAATGCCAAAAGCCCTGTGTGCAGATAATGGGACTGAGTATACAAGTGGTAAGGTGCAAACCATTTTGAAAAAGAATGGAATTGTGTTCCAGACTACCATTCCATACAACCCAGAACAGAATGAGATTGCAGAGAGCAAGAACCACACTCTCTGTGAATATATTGGAGGCTGCTGCTGGACTGCCACATCATCCAAATAATATATACAGCCCAACACAGCCTCCAAATAATATATACAGCACAGCCTCCAAATAATATATATAGCCCAGCACAGCCTCCAAATTCTATATGCAGCACAGCCTCCCAAAAAATATATACCGCACAGCCTACATATAATATAAAGTTTATAAAGAAATCAGGAGGCACTCACCAAGTTGTAGTTGCTGGACCTGTTGAAGTTGAGCACTGGACCTGTTGAAGCAGTAATCTGCGAAATGGGGCACCGGTCGTCTGCCCTGCACCATCTCCCCTCGCTGCAATAATGTAACTGAAAATTCCTGGAACAATGGAATAAAGTTTTGCACAGCAACTACAACTGGTGAGTGCCTCCTGATTTCTTCATGAACTTGATATTGCTTTCAATCTACCAGGTAGTGCAACACCTCGTTATCACTTCGCTGAAATGCTGTTGTGAGAAGTTTGCCCCTGTAAGGGTTAAGCCTACATAGTACCTAGTGCCCGGTTTTCAATCTTTCAACCAACTACATATAATATATATAACCCAGCAGCAGCCTTCATATAGCCCAGCAGCAGCCTCCATAGCACAAACTCTATAGCCCAGCAGCATCCTCTATAGCTCAGCAGCAACACCCAAAGCCCAGAAGCAGCCTCCGTATAACCCAGCAGCAGCCTCAATAGCCCAGGAGCAGCATCCATAGCCTACCCTCCATAGTCCAGCAGCAGACACTATAGCATAGCCTCCATAGCCCAACAGCCTCCATAGCACAGCCTCCATATACCCCAGCAGCAGCCTCCATAGCACAGCCTCCATATACCTCAGCAGCAGTCTCCATAGCACAGCCTCCATAACCCAGCAGCAGCGTCCATAGCACAGCCTTCATAACCCAGCAGCCTCCATAGCACAGCCTCCATATTCCCCAGCAGCAGCCTCCATAGCACAGCCTCAATATACCAAAAGCAGCAGCCTCCATAGCACAACCTCCATGACCCAGCAGCAGCCTCCATAGCACAGCCTCCATAACCCAGCAGCAGCCTCTAGGTCCAGGCAGCAGCCTCCATAGCACAGCCTCCATATACCCCAGCAGCAGCCTCCATAGCACAGCCTCCATATACCTCAGCAGCAGCCTTTATAGCACAGTCTCCATAACCCAGCAGCAGCCTCTATGTCCAAGCAGAAGCCTCCATAGCACAGCCTCCATAACCCAGCAGCAGCCTCTACAGCCCAGCACAACCTCCAAGCGGCCCAGTGACAGCCTCTATAATCCCCCATTATGCTCACCTTCCCTCTGCTCCCCAGGCGCCCCTGTCCTCCTCAGTTGCAGTTCCTGAGCGTCATAGCAGCAGGCTCCTGTCCACACTCCTCCTCAATGCCAACACGGCTGCAGAAGTGTGATGAGGTCGCAGGCTGATGACTTATCATTCTGCTGCAGTGAGCTGAGGAGGAAGTGTGGCGCCCCACTGGTCAGTGCGCCACAGTAGGGGTACTTCACCCAAAACATAGTGCATGGTATCCCAGTCATTGGAGGGGATAATGTTGAACTGAGGCTATTTTCCCAGCATCCCTACACCTATACTAGGGGACCCATCAGCTTATCTGTCACCAGGGTAACCGGTCCTGGTGGGAGGAGTGTTAGGGTAGAAGGAGCGGGAAACACAGACAGGAAGAGAATAGTCGAGGAGAGTGTAGTCTGAGGAGAGAAGCAGAGAGCAAGTCCTAGAGGGACACCACAGGGAGGGCACCTGAAAAGGAGTGGCGACCCAGACAGAAAAGGGAGACCCAGTGCCAGACTGTCTGAGTAAATGGTCTGGGGGAATCCCGGTCCAAAACGGGGTACCGGCTCCAAGCCGTGGTGCAGGCGAGTACAGCCCTGAGCCGCCAAAACTGGTGACCCCTGGGCAGGGCATCTTTTTGGCGATCACGAACAGGATCCCATGCCTGGTGTTACCGGGTACTGTGTGCTTTAAGAACTTTTACACTCGGCTCAGAAAGAGCTCAGAATTGCCAGTAAACGGCACAAAATTACTGTTTCCAGCCATTTCCAGTGAACCCCAAAATGGCAGCCTAAAAATTTAAGAGACAATGTGCTGGCCCAGGGCCGTGCCTCGGCCCCTTACCATGGAAGGGCCATACTAGAGGAGCAAAACTCTTTGCCCGCCCCGATTGCCACCAAACAACCAAGTGGGCGGGCCAAAGAAAGCAGAACTCCAATCAACGCTCTCAGAGAGCAACAAGAAGGGTGCGGTCAGAACTCCACGAAGCAAGGGTGCAGTCTGAGAACCAGAAAGCATGGCGGCAACCAGACTGAGTGACCTGTTGCGGGAAGTGGAGGAAGGAGCCCTGGCTGCAACCGGGGACCCGAGGGCAGTCTCCCTCCTCACCTATGAGGGAGATGCGGCCTTCTGGAGAACCGCGTTTCAGGACTTGAGAGTCCAGATACTCGAGACCGTGGAGTGTACCGTCCAGCGGAGGAGCGCTGATACTGCCCTAGAGCTGTTCTGTAGGGCCGAGCAGAAAGGAACCAGGGACCGAGAGCTGGAACCGGGGACAAGTGACCAGGCCATGGTTGAGAACCTGGTAACCAGTGAGGACCCGCCTGTCGAACCATCCCAGTCGCCTGTGCTGAAGTCGTCATCAGCATCCATGCCTTGTGAAAACCCAGATGATCCCGAGGTCCTAGCCGGTGATGAGGAGGAGACAGCTGCTGCGGAACCTGACAGCCCTGAGCAGGAGGTCGAGTCAGACGTCGTTGAGGAGCCACCCAGCCAACTGGGCTCTGAGGAGGAGGATCCAGACACCAGCAGCGAGGAGGCTGGGGCAACGGTGGTGTAGCAACCTCGAGTATCAACTGGGAACGGTGAGAGGCCAATCCGCCCACACTGGAGGTCGTAGGTGGACCCCCAGCCTCATTCCTCTGCCGTCAGCCGGCCTATCAACCTCAGCTAAGCACAGCCGACCGAGCAGAGCAACAGCATCGTCGGAAGACCTGGTGTTCTAGGGAGAGGGAGAACTGGCAGGTCCGAGCCCAGGCTCTCCTTCAGCCACCAGTACCCCCAGAGGAACGGTGTACAGGTACTGGGTCATCTTTTAACCTGGAGAGCGGGTATGGGTTCCTCCGGAAACTGGGCCTCTAGGAAGAGGTGTTTGTGGGAAGACGAGATGTAGAATCAGCTCACTTACGAGCGACATGCAGGGCCACGCGGATAGTACGCCCTGTGTGTATCTAAGCCGTAAAGAGACTATGGACACCCGGCTTTGTATATAGTCATAGTTGTGTGAAATATTTCGCCCTTTTGCTTAACAGTGAAATTCATAGACTTTTGTGAGAACTCTGACCCCCTTTTCCATTATGTGTGCCTAAAGCGGCCCAGCAGGAAGAGAGGACACTGTGCAGAGTGCAAGGACAATTACCGCTGGGTCAGATGTGTGTGTACCGGCCCTTTAGGCCAATGTCAGTTTAAAAGTGTTTGCAACGTTTTACGAAAAAGTGCCTCCCATAAAGGGAAGAAAATGCTGTTTATTGTTTGTAAATAAAAATGTTCCAGAAAATACAAAAAGCTCTGTACCGGGTAGGGGTAGAAACACTTGAGGACAAGTGTGTTTTACCAAGGGGGAATGTGGCGCCCCACTGGTCAGTGCGCCATAGTAGGGGTACTGCACCCAAAACAGAGTGTGCGATATCCCAGTCCCTACACCTAGACTAGGGTACTAATCAGCTTACCCGTCACCAGGGTAATCGATCCCGGTGGGAGGAGTGTTAGGGTAAAAGGAGCGAGAATCATAAACAGGAAGAGAGTAGTCAAGGAGAGTCTAGTCTGAGGAGAGAAGCAAGGAACAAGTCCTAGAGGGACACCACAGGAAGGTCGTCTGAAAAGAAGTGGCGACCCAGACTATCCAAGTAAACAGGCTGGGGGTATCCCGGTCCACAACGGGGTACCGGCTCTGAGTCGCAGTGCAGGTGAGTCCAGCCCTGAGCCACCAATATCGGTGGGTCGTAGGTCTGCCAAGCATCCCTTGACCTCGTCCACAATGTGCAGCCCCACCAGGTATCCTCAAACCGGGTTGAGCATCCTTAGATAAGAAGGGTCACCTCATCATACCCGACGGGCCTGGTAGGAAGTGAGTTTGTATAGGGCAGCGCACGGATAGAAAGGAAGCGCAAGAAAGACACAGAGGACAGTGAACATAGCTGAAGGAACACTTGGGGATCCTCAGAGAGACTTCGTACCCTCCGGTCACTACCCGGCCAGGTACCCGCAAAGACTGTGTGACTGTAAACTGAAGTGAACCGTGAATTGTTGCCAGCAAAGTACCTGTACAGAGTCAGCTGCTGCCACATCATCCAGATCTGAAGCAGCACTGCACCAAGGACCCTGCTCCGCCTGCAGGGAGCATTATCAACTGGCTGCAATACCACCATCCCCGGCGGTCTGACAGCGGCACTGGTGAGATCACCAGAAACTGCAGGTGGCGTCACGAGACTTTATTTCTTTATTTTTATTATTTTTCCCTTTTACCAAGTGACCCCTGTGTTAAGGGCCCGGGCATTGGCCACTGAGACAACCCCCCCATCCAGCTCTAATGTCAGGGTACCGATTTCCCAAAGACCCCTGGCTGGGTCAGAAGCATAGATGGGAGCCAGCACATGGCTAATTTCAGGTCCGGCTCAAGGTCTTTGTGAGCCCTGGGCGAAAGAGTCTCAGTGGACCCACTTAACACATACTGGATATATATATATGAGTATAGGAGTTCTGGATACATACAGTGTTGGCCAAAAGTATTGACACCCCTGCAATTCTGTCAGATAATACTCAGTTTCTTTCTGAAAATGACTGCAATCACAAATTCTTTGGTATTATTATCTTCATTTAATTTGTCTTCAATAAAAAAAACACAAAAAGAATTGTCCTAAAGCCAAATTGGATCTAATTCCACACCAAACATAAAAAAGGGGGTGGACAAAACTATTTTCACTGTTAGAAAAATCATGTGATGCTTCTCTAATTTCTGTAATTAACAGCACCTGTAACTTACCTGTGGCACCTAACAGGTGTTGGCAATAACTAAATCACACTTGCAGCCAGTTGACATGGATTAAAGTTGACTCAACCTCTGTCCTGTGTCCTTGTGTGTACCACATTGAGCATGGAGAAAAGAAAGAAGACCAAAGAACTGTGTGAGGACTTGAGAAACCAAATTGTGAGGAAGCATGAGCAATCTCAAGGCTACAAGTCCATCTCCAAAGACCTGAATGTTCCTGTGTCTACCGTGCGCAGTGTCATCAAGAAGTTTAAAGCCCATGGCACTGTGGCTAACTTCCCTAGATGTGGACGGAAAAGAAAAATTGTCAAGAGATTTCAACCCAAGATTGTGCGGATGGTGGATAAGGAACCTCGACTAACATCCAAACAAGTTCAAGCTACCCTGCAGTCCGAGGGTACAACAGTGTCAACCCATACTATCCGTCGGCGTCTGAATGAAAAGGGACTGTATGGTAGGAGACCCAGGAAGACCCTACTTCTTACCCCGAGACATAAAAAAGCCAGGCTGGAGTTTGCCAAAACTTACCTGAGAAAGCCTAAAACATTTTGGAAGAATGTTCTCTGGTCAGATGAGACAAAAGTAGAGCTTTTTGGGCAAAGGCATCAACATAGAGTTTACAGGAGAAAAAAAAGAGGCATTCAAAGAAAAGAACACGGTCCCTACAGTCAAATATGGCGGAGGTTCTCTGATGTTTTGGGGTTTCTTTGCTGCCTCTGACACTGGACTGGTTTTAGAGAAAGCACTGGAGACTTCTAAGGTGGCCAGCAATGAGTCCAGATCTGAATCCCATGGAACACCTGTGGAGAGATCTAAAAATGGCAGTTTGGAGAAGGCACCCTTCAAATATCAGGGACCTGGAGCAGTTTGCCAAAGAAGAATAGTCTAAAATTCCAGCAGAGCATTGTAAGAAACTCATTGATGGTTACCGGAAGCGGTTGATCGCAGTTATTTTGGGTAAAGGTTGTGCAACCAAGTATTAGGCTGAGGGTGCCAATACTTTTGTCCGGCCCATTTTTGGAGTTTTGTGTGAAATTATCAATGTTTTGCTTTTTGCTTCATTCTCTTTTGTGTTTTTTCATTTAAGACAAATTAAATGAAGATAATAATACCAAAGAATTTGTAATTGTAATCATTTTCAGGAAGAAACTGAGTATTATCTGACAGAATTGCAGGGGTGTCAATACTTTTGGCCAACACTGTATATATATATATGAGTACCATACCATGCTCATACACTAGTGCCCATATTGTACCCACAGAGTGCCATACTGTGCTAATACCATCATATGGTGCCTTTAGAGTACCATAACATGATCATACAATAATGTCCACATTGTGCCCACAGACTGCCACACTGTGTTTCCGTCATAATGTGCCAATGATATACAATACCCCCATAATGCAATATTGTTCATACAGAGCCAAACAGTGCACACAGAGTGCCCTGCCGAACTCACATTATGCTGAGCCTATATAACGCCATTCTGTGACCATGTTATATAACGTCCTCATATACTGTAAATTGTGCCCTATCATACATTACCCAAAAAGTGCCATACTGTGTCCACATCATACAACACCCACAGAGTGCTACAACATCTATATTAGTGCTATACCATAGTCAGGCAATCATACAGTGCCTATATAGTGCCCTACTGTGCCCATATTGTACGTTACATGCTGAGTGCCACACTGTAGTAACAACAATATATACAGTGTTTATATACGCCATATTGTGCACAGTGTTCAATATCTACATAGTGCCATATTGTTGCTCAACAGTGCACTCATTGTGCTATACCCTACTCGAACCACCTACTCTATAGCACCATACTGTGCACACATCACATAGTACTGTTATACTATATTCTTGCCTCAGAGCAAACAGTGCCCAAAGAGTGCCATCATACTGACCACACGTAGTGCTATTTTATGCCCCAGACTCTGGCTGGCTGCAGCCTGCACCGCCTCCATACACTAACTTCTGAGGCGGTGCTGGGCGGCGGCGTATGCCGTGCTGGTGGTACCGCTGGGCTGGCTGTGGAACACAGAGGAGAGGAGGTGGACCACAGGAAGAGGATGTGAGGGAGCAGAGCGGGGACCCTCTTCTATGCGTTCCACAGTGTGGAACACACACAGGCAGTGGAAGTGACAGCCCAGAAGCGGGGGCATTAATGAAGTGTGTAAGCACCGTACAGCGCCGTTAAGAGATAATAAATAATACCATCGCGGGGCGGGCGGCGGTGGGCCCCTCAGTCACGCCTAGGCCCACGGCATTTGCCCGGGTATGATGGGTGCTGACACCGGCTCTGGCTAATTTGAATCGCATTCAAATTAGCCATGTGCACTCGGAGCGCTGCAGGAGCACTCAGCTGCAGGCTGAGTGTCACTGCTGGGTCCCTCCTTTTCAGGGCTGCCTTTCCTGATGGGCCATTGGCCGTCAGGGCTGCTTGTCCCTGATGGCAAGTGGGCCCCCCCAGCTGCTCAGGGCCCAAGCACTTGTCCGGGAACGCCGGGTGCTGACGCCGGACCTGCCCATTTGACTTAGGCCTATGATGTGAGCTCACACACTGTCTGTACTTTTTCAGCATGTCAGATGATCTAATCAGCTGTCGGAGTGCGTCATTCCCTACTCCCATCAGCAGTTTGTGACATGATTACAGGGTGCCTATGAGTTGTCATGAAAGTCAGGGGTAAGGTGATGACTCCTGTATCTGTTATATGAATTTCCTGTGAACGCTGACCAAGTGCCGGTCTTCATAGAAAGTCATTATTTCTGCTGTACAGAGCAGTCAGTGCTGATTGAGTTTACTACATTCAGTTATCCGCCTGCAGAAACCATATGCTCCCGAAAAAGGTGCTGGACAGAGTACACGTTTACTTAGTCTGCGCCATTAAAGTCAATGGTCCCGTCGGTGCAGACGTCTGGAGCCCGTTTTAAGACATCAGCCCCAACAGGAACACTGAACGTGCAGCAGAACGCAATGTGAAAGCACCCTAAACCGCAACTAATTATATCAATAAAGCTTTGTCTGAGCCAAATACTAGGAAGTATCTAAAACAAATCAGTTTTTTTTAAAAGCATGACATACCAACAAAAGGCTAAAAGTCGTAGCATCAAAAGTTCAATAAAAACGTATGATAATAAAATGCATACAAAAACGCAATGGAAAAAACACAAGGAACATAATTTACATAATAGGTGCAGAATTCAGGCAGAAATTTTGAAACATCAAAAACTCATCAAAAGCTTATTGTGAGAATATAGCTGTCACGCTTGGGAGGTAAGGGAATCAGGTAACAGGTAGGTGAATTGGGCAAAAGGGGATCAGGAGAGCCTAATCCGAGCCACCACCCTGTACAATTAAAACCCCTGATTAGCCCTAGGCTGAGGACCCCTACCTCCACCCACGGGTTAGGAATAACAGCTTCTCCCCAGGAAAGACTTTAGCCCAGCAGCTAAGCATCAGCACAGCACCAAAACCTAGAGCACAAACCTATCAGCAGCACCTGAAAGAGGAGAGGGAAGGTAATTTAAAGCCGGGGGAGGGGATTCCAGGTGAGTCACACATTAACTCCTGAACCAGCAATTGAACAAAATAGTGACTACAGTACTGGAGCACACCACATGAGGCAAGGACCTTCACAACCATCACCATGCAGCTCTTAAAGACAAACCACATACACAGCAGCATCCAACAATGTCAGCGCCAACTAAACACGTGACAGTACCCCCTCTTTCAAGAGAGGCCTCCGGACTCGACTACGGCACATTTGAAAGAAGTCCACATCCCCTGAGAGACGAGATATGAAAGATATTACGGGTTGCCAAACCTGGGGGTAGGTCAAGGCGGTACAGCACAGGATTGCAAATGGCCAATATCCAAAAAAGTCCTACAACCCCGGAACCCGGACATGCTGGGACAACACCCACACATACTCATTCACACTCAGGTCTGGACCTTTACGTTTATTGCCACACATGCTGGCACAGACAGAGGGTACAGTATTAAGCAGGCAAATACCAGGCATGTCTCTCAGGACCCCAGGACTCCCTCCCTTGGGACACACCGTAGACACAACCACCCTTCCCCTGCCCCTCTTCCTAGGACGACGCTCAGAGGCACCAGGAGCCAGGAGTGTGGCGTGCACTCCACCCCCACCCCCAGGCAAACTCCTAACCTCCTTGAGTGAAGAGGTCGGTGTAGCCATCACCAGCATGGTGGAGATGGAAGTACCCTGGCAAGTACCCTCACAAGCAGTACCCCAGCGAACCACCCCCCGGGCCCGCCAGTCAATGACCGGGTTGTGTTTTTGTGATGAATTCCTATGCTCAAGATCACATTATGCATCACTTGGGATAATACCTGGCTGAGTGGAACTGAGTCAATGGCGGAGATAGGAATAGGTCTCGCTAAGGCGCTACAGACGAAGCCATGTGTCTGCGCAAAGCGAGAATCCATAAGAACAACTCCCGCTCCGTTATCAACTAGTACCGGTATAGGCTCCGTTTTTCCATCTACCAGCACCGTGGCAGACAGCGTGAACGGAGACTTAGAAAAGAAGGAGATATAAACCCTCTGGTCATCTCCTTCTGAACGACCTGAGATAGGCTGTGTCTGAAACTGCGTATGTGTCCCGGAGCGATATGAACAAGCTTTGATAAAATGATCAGTTTGTCCACAATAAAAACAAGCTCCGCCCACTTGACAAACTGCAACTACAGGGTGTTTTAACACGAGGGCCTACTGCCCCCAACTGCATAGGTTCATCGTGTGGAGCCTCCTGAACAGGGATAGCCACAGGGGACAAAGTTGGTCACGGTCTCTCCCTCAGACGTCTGTCTACCCTGATGGCTAGGGACATTGCAGCCTCCAATGACTCAGGTGCGGCGTACTGAACCACGGTGTCTTGCAGTCTAGCTGACAAACCCAGACAGAACTGACTCCTGAGGGCAGGGTTGCTCCACAGGGAGTCAGTCGCCCACCTCCAAAACTCCGAGCAGTACTCCTCCACTGCTCGTGTCCCCTGCTTGAGCTTATAGAGGTTTGACTCAGCAAGAGTCACCCTATCTGGTTCACCGTACACCTGAGCCAGAGCAGCAAAAAACCCGTCCACCGACCGCAGCGATGGTGAGTCAGTCGGGAGGGAGAAGGCCCAGGTCTGGGGATCCCCCTTAAGAAGGGAGATTATAATCTCCACCCGCTGTTCCTCGCTCCCAGATGAACGGGGCCGAAGCCTGAAATAAAGCTTACAGGCCTCTTTGAACACCAAGAATTTATCTCTCTCCCCAGAAAACCTATCTGGAAGAGATATATTTGGGTTCAGGTATGGCCTGGGAGTGAGACAAGGCCAGATACCCCACAACCTGCTGCAGCTGCTGCACCACCTGCATCTGCAGGCCAGTGACCTCAGCTGAGATGGTCTGCATCAGTTGTGAGAAGGCGTCTGCAGAGGATGTCTAAGACATACTGGCTCAGAGAAAAAAAAAATGTTAATAGGCTGCTGATAATGTCACGCTTGGGAGGTAAGGGAATCAGGTAACAGGAAGGTGAATTGGGCAAAAAGTGGTCAGAAGAGCCTAATCTGACCCTGATGCTGGGGTCCCTGGCTCTCCCTCATCTTGGAGGTACCTCTGATTAGGAGTTCCGAGCCGCCACCCTGTACCCTAAAACTCCTGATTAGCCCTAGGCTGAGCGCCTCTACCTCCACCCACGGGTCAGGAATCACAGCTTCTCCCCAGGAAAGACTTTAGCCCATCAGCTAAGCATCAGCACAGCACAGCACCAAGACCTAGAGCACATAGCTATCAGCAGTACCTGAAAGAGGAAAGGGAAGGCTATTTAAAGCCAAGGGGAGGGGATTCCAGGTGAGTCACACATTAACTCCTGAACCAGCAATTGAACATAATAGTGACTGCAGTTCTGGAGCACACCACAGGAGGCATGGACCTTCACAACCATCAACCATGCAGCTCTTAAAGACAAATCACATACACAGCAGCATCCAACAATGTCAGCGCCAACTAAGCGCGTGACAGTAGCCTAAAACGTTTTCTTAATAAGCATAAGTTGAAGCAATTAAAAAGAAGTATCCTATGATCACTGCCCACCGTCACTTCTCCACATTCTTTACCACATCCTCTTCAGTCTTAGAGCTTCAGCATCTGCTACAGTGGACCAAACTGTCTCGGACGGATGTTAAAGTTGTAGCCAATCAATAGCTGTTGATTGGCTGCAGAGCTCATGTGACAACCTCCTTTGTGTTTTTATCCTAAAATGGGTGGGGGACATAATAGCGAGGGAGTAGAAGCATCAGCAAGTAAGTAAAGATAGTATTTACTTTTTTACCCAGGCTGTGGTCTGTTAACAATAACTTTTAAGGTATTTTTGCTTTGGAGCATAGAAGGATCAATGATAGTTTAACACTGTGCTCGTTGTTTGGGTCATTGGAGGAAAAAATCCTAATCTTTTACAGTAGAGACAGTGGCGTAACTACCGGCATAGCAGACGTAGCGGTCGCTTTGGGGTCCGGCGCTTGTGGGGGGCCTGGACCCAGCGCCGTTACGCTGCTATCCGGTCAGCTGCGATACCTTGTGTGGCTGTCAGGTGGGGGGTGGAGGCCCGGTGGGGGCGCCCGCGCCCGATGGGGCCCCCTCCCCGTCCGACGGGGCCCCCCGGCGTGGTGGATGACGCCGCGACGCGTCGCTGCTCCTATTCAAAGCGGCCGCAAGCGCCGCGGCCGCACACAGATCAAAGGGGCTGCCGCCGCCACCAGGCTGTCACTGTAGCCTGTGTGTTCTCTGTGCGGAATTGGTCTCCGCCCCCTGGCCGGCCTGTTACCTCCTTAGGGTATGTTCTGCAGCCTGCCTCTGTCCCCCACTGACCTGGAAGTGTAGTTACTTCCTGGAGGCCAACAGTCACGAGGAAGGAAAGGAAAGGAGAGGAGAGGAGAGAGGAGAAGAGAGAAGAGAAGAGAAGAAGAAAGAGAGAGGGAGAGAGAAGAGAAGAGAGAGAAGACAAGTGAAGTCACACTGAACTAGTTCACGGTTCAGGGGCTCATCATCAGCTTGGCTGCGCCTGCCCCACAGCCACAGCACAGCAGACTCCTGTATCCATTATTGGTAAGGGGGTGTGTCTTGAAGGGGGCCCCATTCAAAAGTTTGCTATGGGGCCCTGCCAGTTCTAGTTAAGCCCCTGAGTAGAGATATTACAAATCTGGTCCCGCATTCTATTTAGGCTCATCCACAAACACTTATTGGTGTTTTGACTTAAGATGTAGACTAAATCAACTTCATCCAGTGGAAGCATTGTGGTGGACCTGTTATACACATTAGTGCTTTAACCGTCACTTAATTATTGAGCAGTTTATTATGTGTTAGGTACCTCTTTGGTTGGTATACCCGGAATAGAAAGGTCCATTATAAGTGTTTACAAAGAAAAGAGCATTTTTTGGAAAATAATTCCTCCATTTGCTGTAGAACCAGACTGTCAAATTCCAAGGGTTTTGTAATTCTTTGTAAATAAATTATAAGCATTGTATGATGAGAAACTTTCTTATATACTATCAATTCTTTGTAGTTTTGGAAACCTCTACTTCCTGTCATTTAAAAGGAACATTCTAGTTTACATTCTGAAGCTGAAGCCCCAGTCCTCCTTTGTCCTGCTTACACAGCTGGCTCACTATAAGAACTCTGATGTACTAAGGGGCCATATACAGATATTTAGTTGCTTCATATTGTTATTAATTTTCTAACGTAACTATAAGTTTAGTTTTCAGATCTCAAAGAGCTTTACTGAATAAATGCAGGAAAGTCAAAAAGATTAATTATTGGTATAAACTTGGTCATAACTAAGTTTGACATTGATGTACCATTGCAATCCTGTTCTCGCAATCAAATGATTCCTATCTAGGAACATTACCACATTATTACTTAACCCACAATTGTAATAGTCAGAGGTAGGGAGATATCACAGCAACCATTCTACTGCTGCGAAGTTAAATGGTTGTTATGTGGCAATTGATCTGTTCCATGGTGTCAAAATTTTTTGGGTACTCTAGCGCCTACTGTGCCACTGACATCTCAATGTGAAGACAAAAAGTAGATAGGGGGCGCAATGGTGCGATATCCACAAGTATATTGCAAGGGTGATTTATATAACGTAGTTACTAACCTATATTAGTTGTGCTACCCATGCACAACTCTGGTGTGAGCCTAATGGTTTATACGTCCTCTCCTGACCCGAGTAATTAGATGCAGCGGCGATGAGCTGCGGCTCCAGACACTCGCAGCGTCCTCGCTCCCCTCGTGTAGTTTTCCGGACTCCGCCCCCTCGCGTCCACGTGACCAGTCCTTTAAAGGTCCTTTAGCTAAAATGAGCAGCGCCTGCCGTGTCCTCCAGGGAGATGTAGAATATAATGCAATTACCACGGTCTGGTGGGCGCTCTAAAGTAGATCCAGGATCTTGTTAAGTATGAAGTCCTTTATTCTAAAAACCTCCTTCCCCACAACATGTTTCGACGGTATAGTGCCGTCTTTCTCAAGTGGAATCTATACACTATACCGTCGAAACATGTTGTGGGGAAGGAGGTTTTTAGAATAAAGGACTTCATACTTAACAAGATCCTGGATCTACTTTAGAGCGCCCACCAGACCGTGGTAATTGCATTATATACTGACATCTCAATGGCAGGGAAACGGGTGTTCGTGGCATGCTCACCCCTCCAACAGCCCTGCAGCATCTGCCCATCTCCTGCTTCCTGCTCCTGGGGCCTGCACACACCGCACAAGTTTCCTGGAAGAGTGCTAAGGTTTTGGGTGTGACACGCCCATAAGTATTAAATGGCCAACACGCCCTACCCTTAAGGATGAGAAGCAGGGTATTCAAGGCATCTTCCCCATATGAGAACTGTAGAACATTGTGGACTATTTCTAGAGACATACTGCTAGTTGTCAGGTCTTCATTACCCTTGCTGTTCCCTTTTCCTTTGCCCTGCCTAAACTGTGTCTGTTTCCTAATTCTGCTACATTTGCAAGTACCGTACCTGTCTGTACCAGTCTTGCTGCTGTACAATCAGTGCCAGCCTGAACCAGCCTTGCTGCCATTTCCTCAGTGCCTGCCTGAACCAGCCTTGCTGTCAAGCTTTCTATGTCAGCCTGAGCTAGACCAGTTGCCATATCGGCTGCAGAAGCTGAACCAATCCTGCTGCCATGCCCACTGCACCTATGCTCCCAATCGTTTGGCTGCACCCACCTACCCAGAGACTTTAGCAGTCAGCATCCAGGTGTCCATTCTGCATCTAACTAGAAACTGTCCATGACAAGGTAGTTGCTTAGGTACACTTCTCTGGGATGAGATCGGTGCCTGGGCCCAGTGGGTCCACTCCCCCCTGCTCGCCCCCGTGAGTGTTACAGGTACTTTGTGTTAGGAAATGTATAATTCATTATATGTGCATACGTTTACTGTGCATTGTGCTTTGTACTTGCTAGAATCTACTGGCCGATGTATGCATAGGAAAGTTAAGGGTTCAATCACCTCTTATTGACTACCATAGAAAAAGCGTGGAAGAGCTCAGGGCTGACACTTCCTGTAAGACTGGTTTCACCCTACCGATTTTCAGTATCTGTGTGAATCCAGCTGAAAATAGATGCATCCGCATCCATTTTTGGCCCTATTAGGGGGAACTGTACAGAACTGGATGAATCACAGGATTAATTAGAATGTGGCTCTATGGAACTCAGATCCGTCGGAGTCCAGTAAGATCCGGCCGCTGGATCCAGGTTTTTGTATTGAGCATGCCCAGAAACCAGTTTTGAATGACACGCCCACTAGGGGGAGTATCATTTTCCACTGGATCCAGCTAAAAAAGGTACACAACCTGAAGCAATGGGATGCTCACGTACTGGTATTGTCACTGATCCGTGTGACAGATCAGTGATAATATCAGTTGCATCATGTTTTACAATTGCACGGGAATCCGGGGGAGATGCAGGTTTTACCTACGTTCCCCAGCATTCCAAAAAAACATAGTGTGAAACCAGCCTAATCTGGTAAAAATCAGTGCAGTCTTGTTCAGGGAGGGGAAGCAAGCACTTCTACTCCCAGAATCTACTTTCAGTTCATGCTGATTACTGATATGACATCTTGTTTCATATAGCTGCTTCCAGGAGTGAAGTTTTCTATAGTCAGAGATAAGACTTGACAAGGGTTTTAGTGTTTTCATATGCCTTCACCAGAAACCAGTGCTACATGATTACCATGCCACAAACTGTGTCTACCTTATCAATAGCAATAGGGAATGGTAGCAACGAAAACCGTGATTAACTCCTAAATACTAGTTTGTCAAAATGAGGAGTCAACCCATGGAGGCCCTTACTTTCATAAAGCATTATATGGTCTGCACCTTCCTATAATAATTCATTAAATGGCAAGTGAAGTGAACTGAATTCCAACCACCCTAAGAGGCCTGAAACCTGTGCACAATACTCAGGGACACAAACCTCCTGTAACGTGGTATTTCCCTCAGTAATGAAGTGCTATATACAAGTTCACACATCTATCTAGTTTCTTCCATTCACACTGACTTTTACAGGAACTGCAACATCTGCACCCAGACATCATCTCCATAGGAGTGCCCCCTAGAGTCACATACTGTCTCCAAAAGTGCCACCTTCCGTTATTGTCAAATTTTGTTGATACCAGTAAAGTGTTTAGTAGTCCAGGAGCCCATTTAAGCTACCATAACACTGCCATCTGCTGCCAGTGACAATACATGTCCCAGTTGGCGACTTTGCAACATCTGATGCCTCCCCTATGGCTCACCACAGTAATATTTTTCTTCAGCCTCACATTTAAAGGGTTTGTCCAGCATTAGAAAAAAATGGCTGCTTATTTCCAAAGCAGATTTACACTTGTCTGCACATAATATTGCAATTCTTAAACCACTGAAGTAAATGCAGTTGCTTTACAACACCACACAGCCTCTGGACAGGTTTGATACTGTTTTTAGAAGAAAGAACACGTTTTTCTAATCCAACACTTTAAAAGGAAAGTCCCCTCCAGTACAATCACAGTTTAATCAATTCAGAACCCCAAGTAAAATAAAAACAATGCATACTCCCTCCGACAGTGGTAGTGTTCCAGCAATACCAGAGCTACTATTTCCAGAGAGCAAAGTGACATTATTGGGTCACAAATCTGCTGCTCTAGTGCGAGCTCATGATGGTCCCTGTAGACGAAGTCTGCATTTCTTGGTCCCCGGCATGCTACATGAAAGAGGGGGTCCTGGTTGGGTGTATGGACTTCCTCTACGGAGGCAATATGCAGTCACATAACTAGAGTATGATGGCCGCCATGCAAAATGTAGACCTGGGCCCTTCTGTATGTTGCTCAGATGTATGGGTACTTGTTGCATTCTAATCCTATAAAGCCATATGAGTTGCCCTCCCTCTCCCTTCATTATGTAGTTTTTTCCCCCATATTGTACTAATGGCCCCATCCTGAGCCCCTTCGTGGTAAAGCTATACCTCATCCTGGGAAATATGTCACCCTTCCTGATATATATGTCCACCATTGTGATATATATGTTCCAATCCTAGACCCATCCTGGTATATTTGTCCCCCATCCTGGTAAATATATTTTTCATCCTAAGAACAATCCTAGTATATCTGTCCCCCATCCTGGAATATTTATCCCTATTCCAGACCCATCCTGATATATATAACGACATCCTGGTATATACAATCCTTACATTAATTTCACACAAAACTCTATAAATGGGCCTGACAAAATTGTTTGCACCCTCAACTTAACATTTGGTTGCACACCCTTTTGAATAAATAACTGCAATTAATACCTTCCTATAACCTTCAACAAGCTTCTTTCTCCTCATAGCTAGAATTTTGGACCACTCTTCTTTTTCAAACTGCCCAAAGTCTATCATATTTGAAGGCATCTTCTTCCAACAGCAATTTTAAGATGTCATCATAGATGTTTAATAAGATTTAGATCCGGACTCATTGCTGCCACTTTACAGCTCTCCATTGCTTTGTTTCCATCTATTTCTGGGGGCTTCTTGAAGTATGTCTGGGGTAATTGACATGCTGAAAACCCATGACCTAGGACACAAACCCAGCTTTCTGACACTGAGCATTACATAACAATCCAAAATCCTTTGGTAATCTTCAGATTTCATGATGCTTTGCACACAGTCAAAGTATCCAGTGCCAGAGGCAGCAAAACAACCCCAAAATATTGTTGAATTTCCACCAGATTTGACGTAGGTCCTGTGTTCTTTTCTTCGTAAATCTAATTTTGTTTTCAGTAAACAGTAAAATGATGTGCTTTACCAAAAAGCTCTATCTTGGTCTCATCTGTCTGCAAGACGCTTCCCAGAAGGATTTTGGTTTACTCACATATATTTTGGCAAACTGCAGTCTAGCTTTTTTATGTCTCCGTGTCAGCAGTGGAGGCCTCCTGGGTCTCCTCCCATAGCGTTTTATTTCATTAAAATGGTGACGAATAGTTCACCCTGACCAGGGGCGGGCTGGCCCGGGTTTCTGGGGGGCAGTTGCCCTCCAGGCCGCCGGTTTAGTGACAGTTCAGGGCCGCCCGATACTGCCGGCAGCCGCCCTGAACAGTGAAATGATGTGAGAGCGGCCGGCTGTCAGCGCGGTGCGGCCGCAGTGGGACCGCTCCAGGCTTGAAATCGTAGCAAGGGCTGCGTCGTCCTGGCAACCGGCGGGACGCCGGGCGGGCGGGAGTGAGTCACTGACTCACTGACTGAGTCACTGCTAGCGGGGCGGGCGGCCGTGACGTCTGTCGGCTCGGCGCAGAGCAGAGCTCTCAGCTCTCTGCAGGCAGCGCCACCGCGGGACCGGTCCGGGCTTCCGGGCAGCAGCGGGTGCGTTGTCATGGCACCCGGCCGGCCCGCGGGACGTACCTACCACGGTCGCAGCGGTTGCGCCTCCACGCGGGTGGGCCTGCGCCTCCAGCCGCCCGCCGCGACCGCGGGTGTCCAAGGCGAGGAGGGAGGATGTGGAGGAAGTGAAGCGGCACTTCCTGTAGCTGTGCCCGCCCCTCCACTCACCTTTCCTCTCCTCCTGCCTGTCAGCGGCTCTGCAAGTAAGTGCGGTGGCTCCCCACACCTCCACTGTGCTGTCAGGCTGAATGTTCCTGACAGCACCCCCCATCATCCCCATGTGTTTATGTGTATATGTGTGTTTATATGTGTATATGTGTGTGTTTATGTGTGTGTTTATGTGTGTGTATATATATATATACAGTTAGGGCCAGAAATATTTGGACAGTGACACAATTTTGGCGAGTTGGGCTCTGCATGCCACCACATTGGATTTGAAATGAAACCTCTACAACAGAATTCAAGTGCAGATTGTAACGTTTAATTTGAAGGGTTGAACAAAAATATCTGATAGAAAATGTAGGAATTGTACACATTTCTTTACAAACACTCCACATTTTAGGAGGTCAAAAGTAATTGGACAAATAAACATAACCCAAACAAAATATATTTATTTTCAATATTTTGTTGCGAATCCTTTGGAGGCAATCACTGCCTTAAGTCTGGAACCCATGGACATCACCAAATGCTGGGTTTCCTCCTTCTTAATGCTTTGCCAGGCCTTTACAGCCGCAGCCTTCAGGTCTTGCTTATTTGTGGGTCTTTCCGTCTTAAGTCTGGATTTCAGCAAGTGAAATGCATGCTCAATTGGGTTAAGATCTGGTGATTGACTTGGCCATTGCAGAATGTTCCACTTTTTTGCACTCATGAACTCCTGGGTAGCTTTGGCTGTATGCTTGGGGTCATTGTCCATCTGTACTATGAAGCGCCGTCCAATCAACTTTGCAGCATTTGGCTGAATCTGGGCTGAAAGTATATCCCGGTACACTTCAGAATTCATCCGGCTACTCTTGTCTGCTGTTATCTCTTCAATAAACACAAGTGACCCAGTGCCATTGAAAGCCATGCATGCCCATGCCATCACGTTGCCTCCACCATGTTTTACAGAGGATGTGGTGTGCCCTGGATCATGTGCCGTTCCCTTTCTTCTCCAAACTTTTTTCTTCCCATCATTCTGGTACAGGTTGATCTTTGTCTCATCTGTCCATAGAATACTTTTCCAGAACTGAGCTGGCTTCTTGAGGTGTTTTTCAGCAAATTTAACTCTGGCCTGTCTATTTTTGGAATTGATGAATGGTTTGCATCTAGATGTGAACCCTTTGTATTTACTGTCATGGAGTCTTCTCTTTACTGTTGACTTAGAGACAGATACACCTACTTCACTGAAAGTGTTCTGGACTTCAGTTGATGTTGTGAACGGCTTCTTCTTCACCAAATAAAGTATGCGGTGATCATCCACCACTGTTGTCATCCGTGGACGCCCAGGCCTTTTAGAGTTCCCAAGCTCACCAGTCAATTCCTTTTTTCTCAGAATGTACCCAACTGTTGATTTTGCTACTCCAAGCATGTCTGCTATCTCTCTGACGGATTTTTTCTTTTTTTTCAGCCTCAGGATGTTCTGCTTCACCTCAATTGAGAGTTCCTTTGACCGCATGTTGTCTGGTCACAGCAACAGCTTCCAAATGCAAAACCACACACCTGGAATCCACCCCTGACCTTTTAACTACTTCATTGATTACAGGTTAACGAGGGAGACACCTTCAGAGTTAATTGCAGCCCTTAGAGTCCATTGTCCAATTACTTTTGGTCCCTTGAAAAAGAGGAGGCTATGCATTACAGAGCTATGATTCCTAAACCCTTTCTCCGATTTGGATGTGGAAACTCTCATATTGCAGCTGGGAGTGTGCACTTTCAGCCCATATTATATATATAATTGTATTTCTGAACATGTTTTTGTAAACAGCTAAAATAACAAAACTTGTGTCACTGTCCAAATATTTCTGGCCCTAACTGTATGTGTGTGTGTTTGTGTGTGTGTTTGTGTGTGTATGCAGTGGCTTACCAATCGCGGTCGCAGGGGTCGCGGTTGCGACGGGGCCCGGGCCACCTGCAGCCCCCTGCGACCGCTGATACCAGCGCCGAGCCCCCGCTTCACATGGATGTGCGTCTCCAAGGACGCACATCCATGTAACTGCATGGCCAGTGTGTTGGAGGGGGGGGGAGGTGGCAGTCCTGGCGCCGGCCTGCGTTTAAGCAGGCTTGTATCGCCGATGTGTGTGGCCGGCCGCTTCTGCACTCTGGCCCTGACACTATGAGGCAGCAGCGGCAGCTGCTTGTTGCCTCCAGCCGAGAGCAGGGCCGTGTCCGCGCCTCCGCTCCTCCTGTAGTGCTGCTGAGAGCTGCTGCCTGCTGGGCAAGTACAGCCCGGCTCCCGGGGGCGGCAGTGAGTGCCGGATGTTGGAGCAGACAGGCAGGAGCTAATCTGTCTGCCGCAGGAGTTTCAGGACATCACCCCGGTGGTGGTGTGCACAGAGGAGCAGGTGCGGGTGCTGGGGGCCAACCGCTGCAAGCTGATCACCAGGAGGGACTTGCAGATCCTGTAACAGGTCAGACACAGTGTTCTGTGCCCCTGCCCCATATACTGTGTTCCCTCTCCATATACTGTACCCCCATAAATTGTGTGCCCCCTCCCACTATACTGTGTGGCCCCTATTCTGTGCCCTCCCCATATACTTTGTGCCCCCTCCCCATACTGTGCATGCCCACCCCACATACTGTACCCCCTATACTGTGTGCACCCTTCCCAGTGGCGTAACATCCACGGTCGTAGCTGCGACCAGGCCAGAAGGTACAGGGGCCCGTCGACCCCTGGCTGCATCCACTTTACATGGCTGTGTATCCCTAAGGACGCATATCCATGTCCCCAGGCGGCTGATCACAGCCGCCAGATGTATAAAGTCCAGCAGCACCGTTCTCTCTCTGCCCCTGCCACTGTCCTGGCCAATCACAGGCCAGTCGGCGCATGACCTCAGCTACTTGGCTGCCCAGACGGCTCGTGGCATGTGTTTGGCCAGAACAGCGGCACTGCAGTCATCTCCTTGCCTCAGATGCCGTTAGTGTACGGTGCTGCTGTGTCTGTGTCCCTGTGTGCGTGTCTGTGTCCCTGTGTGCGTGTCTGTGTCCCTGTGTCCCTGTGTGCGTGTCTGTGTCCCTGTGTCCCTGTGTGCGTGTCTGTGTCCCTGTGTGCGTGTCCCTGTGTCCCTGTGTGCGTGTCCCTGTGTCCCTGTGTGCGTGTCCCTGTGTGCGTGTCCCTGTGTCCCTGTGTGCGTGTCCCTGTGTGCGTGTCCCTGTGTGCGTGTCTGTGCGTGTCCCTGTGTCCCCATGTGCGTGTCTGTGTCCCTATGTGTGTATGTGTGTTGAGAGGATGTATGCTATATGGAGGGTTATGAGGCTGCATTATTGCATTATACTATATGAAGGGCTGTGACGCTGCATTATATTATGTGAAGGGCTGTGAGGCTGCATTATATTATTTAAAGGGCTGTGATGCAGCTTTATACTATATGGCGGGCTGGGACGCTGCATTATACTTTATGGAGGACTGTGAGGCTGCATTTTACTATAATGTAGGACCATACATACCATGATAAAGGCATATTCCAGGAGGGGGACCATACATACAGTGGCGTACCACCCACAGTTGCAGAGGTCGCAAGTGCGACCAGGCCCGGAAGTTTAGGGGCCCGGCGCCTGCCAACCCCTGCGACAGCTTTACATGGATGTGCATCCCTAGGATGCACATCCATGTCTCTGCATAGCGCTCTGCCAGGCCGGTCCCCAGGCGGTTGATTCCGGCTGCCGGAGGACAGGAAGGCGCGGTGGCGCGGCTGCTTCGTCACGTGCTGCATCTTAGGACAGAGCCGTGAGCTTCTGGAGGTCCGGAGAGTCTGGCGGCAGCCTCCTCAGTCTCCCGCTGTGTGTCTAGTCCTGGCCGCTCATCCAGAAAGTGAGGACACTCTGTTGCTGAATACTCGCAGAAGAGAAGAAGAGAAGTGAGAGGAGGAAAGCGCCGGGGGACACAGGAGGGGGAAATCGGGGGAGACAGAAAAAGGGGACAGAGGAGAAGGAGAGCGGGGGACACAGGAGGACGGGGGATAGAGGAGGAGCAAAACGAGGGATGCAGGGAGATGGAGGAGGAGAGTGAGGGACACAGGAGAGCGGGGACACAGGAGGAAGAGAGTGGGGATCACAGGAGAACTGGGGACAGAGGAGGAGGAGAGCGGGGGACACAGGAGGAGGAGAGCAGGGGACAGAGGAGGAAGAGAGCAGGAGAACGGGGACAGAGGAGGAGGAGAGCGGGAGACACAGGAGAACGGGGGAAAGAGGAGGAGGAGGAGAGCGAGGGACACAGGAGAGCGGGGACACAGGAGCAAGAGAGTGGGGATCACAGGAGAACAGGGGACAGAGTAGAAGGAGAGTGGGGGACACAGGAGAATGGAGGACACAGGAGGAGGAGAGCGGGGGACACAGGAGGAGAGAGCGGGAGATAAAAAAGAACGGGGGACACAGGAGAATGGGGGACAGAGGAGGACACAGGAGGAGGTGGAGAGTGGGGCACAGAGGTGAAGAGCGGGGGACAGAGGAGAGCAGAAGACTCCACCACTGGAATAGGCTAACATGTGGGGTGACACTGGGTTTTGGAGTGGAGGAATATGGGAGTTATAATAATTGGACGCCTATCATGGTGGGACGAGGAAGACCATATATACTAAAAAGGGGAACATATATATCAGGATAAGGGCCATATTCCAGGAGGAGGACCATACATAGCAGGGTGAGGGACATTAATACATAGAGGGGTCAATTTGTGAGTCTTTATAGAACTTTGAACGTTACACGGGACTCAAGCATCCGACCAATGTGTGTGCGTGGGGGGGGGGGGCCAGGTCTGAATTTCGCACCGGGGCCCACCAGACTCTAGTTACGCCACTGCCACTGCGCCAGGCAGCCCAGCAAAGACAGGGAGGGAGGGAGGGTGGGTTCAGAGCGGTGTGTAGTGTCTCAGTGAACCTTGTGTGAACCCACCCACCCGGTCCCTCAGAGCGGAGCGCAGACAGACAGTGACGGCCGCCATACTGTTTGAAATTGTGATTGTGATTTGTGACACTGTCTGGCTGCTCTGCTGACTGCTCTGCTGCCGGTGAGACTGCAGTCTGGTGGCCCCACAGGATTGACTGAGGAGGACTGTCTGGAGGAGGCCAGGCCAGTCCGAGTCCCCCACTACCTCCCTGCCTGGTGCTGCTGCTGCAAAGATGACAAGTAGTGCACTACTGCTGCCTGCCTCGCCTGAGTCGTGCCCGTGTAAATGTAAGTGCACTCATGGCTTGTGTGTGTGACTTTGAGTTTGGTGTCCTGCTGCTGCTAGTGCTATGTGCCTTCACACTGGCATTCCCCTCCGCAGCGTTCTGCGGAGGGGAACCACCATGTGTGCGCAGCCAGCACAAGCCCCTATCTTTATAATGGGAGTGCACGGTGCTGCGCTTGACTGCGCATGACCGTGTGCTCCCATTCACTGCCATATGTGATTTGTACGCAGCAAATGCAACATGTCGCGTCCCTGGTGCTGAGGAGAGTGTGTGATTTGTGCGCAGGCGTCCGCCTGCGTACAAATCACATATGGGAGTGAATGGGAGAGCACGGTCATGCGCAGTCAAGCGCAGCACCGTGCGCTCCCATTATAAAGATAGGGGCTTGTGCTGGCTACGCACACATGGCGCTTCCCCTCCGCAGTGTTCTGCGGAGGGGAATGCCAGTGTGAAGGCAGCCTAAATGTAAGGCTGGGTTCACATTTACAGATGCCTCCACAGCGTTCTGTGGAGGACATCTGCAAGGAGCCGGCAGCCCTATCTTTTATAATGGGACGCACGGTGTCTGTCTGCAGATGCTTGCAGACAGCCGTGCGCTCCCATTGCCTGCCATGAGTGATCTGTGCGCATGCGGAGGCATGCGCACCGATCACACACTCCCGTCCGCACCGAAAACCCGACCTGTCGTGTTCCCGGTGCGGACGAGAGTGTGTGATCTGTGCGCATGTCTCCGCATGCGCACAGATCACTCATGACGGGCAATGGGAGTGCACGGCGGTCTGCAAGCATCTGCAGGCACCATACGTCACATTATAAATGACAAGGTTGCGGTCTTTGCTTTAATGTCACTACCGGGCCTGGGCAGCAACTACAGGGAGGAGGGAGCGCAGCATCAGGATTGTGGAGCGAAAGACACAGGCGGGGAAACCTGCGGTAAGAAGAGGACTTCTGCACCGGTTTTCCTGCTTTGTGCTTCGCTCCCCGATCCCTGATGCCCCCTCCCCGCTCCTGCTCCTCACCCGCGGTAGCACCCCCCCCGCTCCTCACTTGGCCTCAGGCGGCAGAGGGGCTGGCGACCCGTCATAATGGGCCTCTGCACTGTGCTTGCCACCCAGGCTGAAATCTGCCAGCCAGCCCCTGACCCTGACACTGGTGCACCCTAAGCCTTCAGGACAGCTGGAATTTTACTGGCACTTGATAGAGACTGCTTATTCATCATCCAGGCTATCCTGCATTGCAACCTTTTCTCAATTTTGTTCTGCCATCGAAGTCTTAGCTCCAGTACTGTGGGTTGTACACTTCTTGAATATCCAAGAACATTCAGATCTCTGGAGATGGACTTGTAACCTTGGGATTGTTGATATTTTTCAACATTTTTTGTTCTCAGGTCCTCAGAAAGTTCTCTTCTTTTCTTTCTGTTCTCCACGCTTTGTGTGGCACACACAGACACACAATGCAAATGTTGAGTCAATTTCTCTCCTTTTTATCTGGTTTCAGGAGTGATTTTCATATTGCCCACACCTGTTACCTGTCACAGGTGAATTTAAGCCGACCCGTGTATAAGCCGACCCCCCTACTTTTGCCCCCAAAACCTGGGAAAACCTATTGACTCGTGTATAAGCCGAGGGTGGACCCCAGCACAGGTATACAGCCCCCAGCAGTGTGGTATACAGCAGACCCCCCAGTGGTAGTATACAGCAGCAGCCCCAGTGGTATATACAGCAGCAGCCCCAGTGGTAGTATATAGCAGCCCCAGTGATATATACAGCAGCCCCAGTGGTATATACAGCAGCCCCAGTGGTAGTATACAGCAGCCCCAGTGGTAGTATACAGCAGCCCCAGAGGTAGTATACAGCAGCCCCAGAGGTAGTATACAGCAGCCCCAGAGGTATATACAGCAGTCCCAGTGATAGTATACAGCAGCCCCAGAGGTATATACAGCAGCCCCAGTGGTAGTATACAGCAGCAGCCCCAGTGGTAGTATACAGCAGCAGCCCCAGTGGTATATACAGCAGCAGCCCCAGTGGTAGTATACAGCAGCCCCAGAGGTATATACAGCAGCCCCAGTGGTAGTATACAGCAGCAGCCCCAGTGATATATACAGCAGCACCAGTGGTAGTATGCAGCAGCACCAGTGGTAGTATACAGCAGCCCCAGTGGTAGTATACAGCAGCCCCAGAGGTATATACAGCAGCCCCAGAGGTATATACAGCAGCCCCCCCTCCCATATCAGTATACAGGCCCCCCCCCCCTTGTGTAGCAATCCTGTAAAGGAAGAGATTAGTATACTTATCCCTGCCGCTATCCCGCTGCCGCTATCGTGCTTCTCCGTCTTCATCCAGCGTCTTCCGGCTTCCTCCTCTGGCGCGCAGACAATGATGTCATTGCCTGCGCCCACCGGAGGAAGCCGGAAGAAGCCGGAAGACGCTGGATGAAGCCGGAGGAGCGCGATAGCGGCGGCGGGACAGCGGCAGGGATAAGTATACTAATCTCTTCCTTTACAGGATTGCTACACAAGGAGGGGCCCTGTATACTGATGGGGGGGGACTGTATACTGTATACACTGTATACAGTGTATACAGTATACAGTGACTCGCGTATAAGCCGAGGGGGGGACTTTTCAGCCCAATTATTGGGCCGAAAAACTCGGCTTATACGCGAGTATATACGGTACTATGGTAAACCGTGTAATTGCAATAATTGTCTGGTAGAAATATTTCATTTTCTGGAACAATTTCAAGAGTGCTAACACTTACGCCCATAACTGTATGTCCCCATCCTAGTATATATGTCCTCATCTTGGACCCATCCTGGTATACATGTCCCTCATCCTGGTATATATATGTCTCTCATCCTAGGCCCTACCCTGATAAATATGTCAAAATATGTCACCCATCCTGCTATATATGTCCCAATGCTGATATACAATGAAGGAAATAATTATTTGATCCCTTGCTGATTTTGTAAGTTTTCCTATTGACAAAGACTTGAACAGTCTATAATGTTAAGGGTAGGTTAATTTTAACAGTGAGAAATAGAATATCAAAAATAAAATCCAGAAAATCACATTGTCTAAATTATATAAATGTATTTCCATTTTGCAGAGAGACATAAGTATTTGATCCCTCTAGCAAACAAGACTTAATACTTGGTGGCAAAACCCTTGTTAGCAAGCACAGCAGTCAGACTTTTTTTGTAGTTGATGATGAGGTTTGCACACATGTCAGGAGGAATTTTGGTCCACTTCTCTTTGCAGATCATCTCTAAATCATTAAGATTTTGAGACTGTCACCAGGCAACTCAGAGCCTCAGCTCCCTCCATATGTTTTCTATCGGATTAAGGTCTAGAGACAGACTAGGGCATTTTATGACCTTAATGTGCTTCTTTTTGAGCCATTACTTTATTACCTTGGCTCTATCTTGCCTTGGCTCTCACTGTTAAAATTAAATTACCCTTAAAATTAAAGTATAATACTCCATCCTGGTATATATGTCTCCATACTAGGCCCCATCCTGGTAAATATGTCCCCATTTTGGTATACATGTCTCCCATCCTGATATATATGTCCCCATTCTGGTATATACATCACCCATCTGGGGCCTTTCCTAGTATATATGTCTCCCACCTTGGCCCCATTTCTGTATATATGTCCCCATATTGGTATAAATGTCCCCATCCTGGTATATATGCCCCCATCGTGGTATATATGTGTCAGATTCTAAGCCCCATCTCTGTAAATATGCCCCCATCCTGGTAAATAAGTCAACAGTCATGGTATGTATGTCTCCCTTCCTAGGCCCCTCCTGGTAAATATGTCGCCTATCCTAGTATATATGTCTACATCCTGATATATATGTTCCCATCCTGGACTTATTCTGGGATATATGTCCCCTATCCTGGTATATAAATCTCCATCCTAGGCCCCTTCTGGTATATATTTACCCATTGTGTTATATATGTCTCCCATCATAGTATAATGTCCTCCATCCTGATATGTATCTCTCCAATCCCTGGGTAGCACAGGGGCTTAGTGGATAGCACTGCAGTCTTGCAGCGCTGGGGTTCTGGATTCAAATCCCACCAAGACAACATCGGCAAAAACATCTGTTATCCTCATGTTTGCGTGTGTTTCCTCTGAGTACTCTGGTTTCCTCCTACACTCAGAAGACATAGTAATAGGGAATTTAGATTTTGAGCCCAAGTGGGGATTGTAAAGTGCTGTGGATCAATTTGGTGCTATATAAGAAATACATAATAAATAAAAGTAATAATAGGCCGCATCTTAGAATATATGTCTCTATCCTGGTATACATCCTCATCCCGGGGCCCTCCCTGTTGCTTATGTTATTATCCTGTGTGTCGTCCTGTTATACATAGTCCCTATATAAAAATCATTCTACTCACCTACCCTGGCTCCAACGACACATAGCGTCCTTTTGTCATGTGCCCATAGTCACTGTTGGCTACTTTTTGGCCACCAGTGAGTATATCAGCGCAGGGACCCAATGGGTGTCTGTACTGAAATTCATTTCAGCTGGATGGACATTCTCGGACGCACATCCAACTGAAATAGAAACGGATTGGCGGGCCCCCTTAAACCCAAGTTCTGGTCGCAGTCCCAATCTCTGAGACCTTGATCGTTACACCCCTGGGGATATGCCTTGAGGCTGAAGGTTCCGACTGGCTAGGATCAGATATTGCACAGGTAAATGAAGGAGACAACCAGTTCTTCAAAAGCTTTACTTTGGCTAGACTTAGCTTTAAGCTTTCTGACATTAAAGGAACTTCCATCCTGAGCACTCTCTTTGTATCACGTCGTGTTAAGTCCTGGCATATTACCTTTACAAGTTTTAATCTCTGGGCCATCCTGTTAGATATCCTCTCTCAGGACCTGTCTCCATTCAGTTCTTTAGCTACTCGATCAGTACTCTGACCCATTCCCACCAGCTCACTCTGTCCTTCAGTTACCCTCTGTAGGATTTTGCTATTCACCACTCCAGAAACAGCCACGTCATGCAGAACTTCAGAATGGGGTCTCTCTTGGCTAATATCCCTTTTCCTCAGTACTTCATCTGTTCTCTGGAATTGCACAGCACTGGGTGGGTGCTTTCTTTCCACTTCACCCTACAAAGGCAGGCACTTCTAGCTGGAGGCTCACACTTTCAGGAGTAGCACTACCTTTGATAGGTGTAACCTCTGGGGGGCTGGATGTATCCTCGCACCCTTTCATGTCTTCCACACCCATGGTGCACAGAATCTCCTTCTCTTACTGCACCATTAACCACCATCTTACAGTTTGTACTCAGCATTATTTGAGTCTGTGTAATGGTCGCTATGTTCTATGTCACTTGAGCCTTTCCCACATTATTTTGATCTTCTGTCAGCAAGTCTAGATCCTGCCAACTCTGCCAAGTGTAGAATGGCGTAGGGCGGTAACCGTGGGCAAAGTCTGTTTCTTGCAGCCCGACACACTACATGAAAGAAGGGGTCCTGGATGGGTGTATGGACGCCTGCTACAGAAGTGATACACTATTGCAGACTACATGATGCTGCTGGCTTACGCTGGCCAGGACCAGATTTTGCACAGTTCATCCAGGGAGATCACCAGTTCTTTACAAAAAGTAATTTATTCAACATCAGTTTGATTGCAAATATGTAGATTACATAGTGAACACATATCTTCTGGTACGTTTCATTAACAAAGGGTATATTTATACACAGTCTTTTTACTTTTTTCACTTCTTGTTCCAGCATTCTCGAGTTTAACTTGTTTCACCACTTTCCCAGCCTAACTCCACAGCAAAATCTGAGAAGGTCATTTTCTCCTTTTGCGGTTCAGCATCTTATTTTGCTCTTAGGCTACCTTCACATTACGATTTTTATGCTGTCCGATATAAATCGGACATCATCGGCTCCCTTCTGATGCCTGGAATCGGATGCCAAATAGGCATCCGATTCCGGCATAAAATTGTTGCCTCCGGGCTGAAAAAAAAAAAAAACCTTATGCTCACCTCCGCACGAGCCCCCGCCGTCTCCAGCCGTCTTCCTAAAGGCTCCCGGTGTCAGCAGAGGTCTTCTTCTGCTGTTTAGGACCTGCGGTGATGTCACAGTCACGTGACCGCGGGTTCACCATGGTAACCCGTGGTCACATGACTGTGACATCACCACAGGTCCTGTACAGCAGAAGAAGACCTCTGCTGACACCGGGAGCCTGCGGGAGCCACCGGGAACCTCCAGGAAACGGCTGGAGACGGCGGGGCTCTGGGAGGGACAAGTTATTTTTTTTATGTTTATTATTTTTTTTAACCTGGCTCCGTAGGAGCAGTTACTGTACGAGCATGCTCAGTAAGTAAAATCGTGGTTTTTGGAGACATTCATTATTTTTCCTCGACCCTTCTCCATAGGGCCCATGTTATTATGGGATCGGTCAGATCGAGTGCACTAAATCATCCGATGGTCCGACCGATTCGTCAGATTTTCTTTCGGACAAAATCGAGCAGGGCCCATTTTCACCGATAATAAATCGGATCAAAATCGGATTCGAGGGACCAAATCGGATGGCATTTAGTGCACATCCGATTTGGTCCGATGCCCATAGGGCTGCATGGGGCCAAATTCGGATCCGATGCTGTCCGATTTTGATCGGACAGCATCGGATCTGAAAAATCCGTAATGTGAAACCAGCCTTAAAGAGAATTTGTTGCAATTTGGGTGGACTAAGTTTCAAACTTTATGACAATCAGGGAACTTACTCTTCGGGAACTCATTTTGTTTGATGTTTTGTCCCATTCTGGACTGTTACCTTTACAAATTATGAGGTCCTGATAGGCATCCTCTCTTACAACCCTTCTCTAATCAGTCCCTTAGTCACTCAGTACAGTAAGTACTATCATCCATCTTTTCTGTGTTTTATTTTTAGTAAAGGAATTTTCTTCGTATGTGTGTTTATTAACTAGTCACTTACTGGATTGGTAATGGATTGTTATCAGAAGGTGCTTGACATTACCAATCATCAGCTGTCATTAACCCTTTTATTACCCAGTTTGCCAACGGCACCAGGACAACTCGAAAAGTCAGAGTACAGTGCCAGAAAAAGGGCGATTCTAATGAATACGTGCATTTCTGGAGTGGTTGCGGGCTGCAATTTGCAGTGGGAGGGGAGGCCAGAACGCTTAAGCCTCCCCTAGCTGTCTAGTTGTACCTGGCTAGCAACCAAAAATATGGTGAAACCCCACATGTCTTTTTTAATCATTTCTTGAAATGATTTAAAAAATCAATTACGTGGGGCTTTGCCATACTTTTGGTTGCCATCCAGGTACAACTAGACAGCTAAGGGCTGGAATCCTCAGCGTGGGGAGGCCAAAGCATTCTGTCCCCCCTCTGCAAATTGCAGCCTGCAGCCGCCTTAGAAAATGGCGCATTCATGAGAAGTACCATTTTCTGGCACTGTACCCTGACTTTCCCAGTTCCCTTGTGCCACTGGCTAACTGGGTAATAAAGAAGTTAATGACAGCTGATGATTGACAGCTTGTCATTAAGCCCTGTATTGGTAATGTCTAGCGTCTTCTGATACCTGCCCATTACAAATCCAGTAAGAGAATAGTAAATAAACACACACACACAGAAAATTCCTTTATTAGAAACTAGATGGCGGCCCGATTCTAAAGAATCGGGTAGTCTAGAATCCATATATAGTTTATTTACTAATGGGGAGTGCGGTGAAATGAATTGTGTGTATAAATGTATCTCAGTGGGTAGCAGAGTATACGGTGGCTCAGTGGTTAGCACTGCGCGGTGGCTCAGTGGTTAGAAGTGAGTGCGGTGGCTCAGTGGTTAGCAGTGAGTGCGGTGGCTCAGTGGTTAGCAGTGAGTGCGGTGGCTCAGTGGTTAGCAGTGAGTGCGGTGGCTCAGTGGTTAGCAGTGAGTGCGGTGGCTCAGTGGTTAGCAGTGAGTGCGGTGGCTCAGTGGTTAGCAGTGAGTGCGCTGGCTCAGTGGTTAGCAGTGAGTGCGGTGGCTCAGTGGTTAGCAGTGAGTGCGGTGAGATTGGTCAGTGCAGCGCCGTGGCCAAAGTGGTCAGCGCAGCGCCGTGGCCAGAGTGGTCAGCGCAGCGCCGTGGCCAGAGTGGTCAGCGCAGCGCCGTGGCCAGAGTGGTCAGCGCAGCGCCGTGGCCAGAGTGGTCAGCGCAGCGCCGTGGCAAGAGTGGTCAGTGCAGCGCCGTGGCCAGAGTGGTCAGCGCAGCATCGTGGCCAGAGTGGTCAGCACACACATACACACACACACATACACACACTCCGCTATAGTTACCACCGACCCTGCGCCTTCCTCGCCGCCTGGATCCTGAGTCAACATGTCGCCGCCCCCGGACGACTGGATCCAATATGGCGTCTGGGAAGTTTGGCGAGACTTCTTGGACGCTATATTGGATCCGGTAGTTCGGGGGCGGCGACATGTCGACTGAGGATCCAGGCGGCGGACGCAGGGCCGGTGGTAAGTATAGCGGAGTGTGTGTGTGTGTATGTGTGTGGACAAAGTGAGGGAAGTGCGGACAAAGTGAGGGAAGTGCGGACAAAGTGAGGGAAGTGCGGACAAAGTGAGGGAAGTGGGGACAAAGTGAGGGAAGTGGGGACAAAGTGAGGGAAGTGCGGACAAAGTGAAGGAAGTGCGGACAAAGTGAGGGAAGTGCGGACAAAGTGACGGAAGTGACTACATACACACATATATACACATACTGTACATTGTATATGGAGGGGTGAGGAGAGCGGAGGCTGGAGGGGTGAGGAGGGGTGGGGAGAGCGGAGGCTGGAGGGGTGAGGACAGGGGAGGCTGGAGGGCAGAGGACAGGGGAGGCTGGAGGGCAGAGGACAGGGGAGGGCAGAGGACAGGGGAGGCTGGAGGGGAGAGGCTGGAGGGGAGAGGCTGGAGGGGAGAAGCTGGAGGTGAGAAGCTGGAGTGGAGAGGCTGGAGGGCAGAGGCTGGAGGGCAGAGGCTGGAGGGCAGAGGCTGGAGTGCAGAGGCTGGAAGGGTGAGGAGGGGTGGGGAGAGCGGAGGCTGGAGAGGCTGGGGAGAGGCTGGAGGGGAGAGGCAGGAGAGGCTGGAGGGGCAGAGGCTGGAGGGGAGGGGCAAAGGGGAGGCTGGAGGGGCAGAGTGGAGGCTGGAGAGGCTGGAGGGGCAGAAGCTGGAGGGGCAGAGGGGAATCTGGAGAGGCTGGAGGGGCAGAGGCTGGAGGGGAGAGGCAGGAGAGGCTGGAGGGGCAGAGGGAAGGCTGGAGGGGCAGAGGCTGGAGGGGCAGAGGGGAAGCTGGAGGGGCAGAGGCTGGAGGGGCAGAGGGGAAGCTGGAGAGGCTGGAGGGGCAGAGGCTGGAGGGGCAGAGGGGAAGCTGGAGAGGCTGGAGGGGCAGAGGCTGGAGGGGCAGAGGGGAAGCTGGAGAGGCTGGAGGGGCAGAGGGGAAGCTGGAGAGGCTGGAGGGGCAGAGGCTGGAGGGGCAGAGACTGGAGGGGCAGAGGGGAAGCTGGAGAGGCTGGAGGGGCAGAGGCTGGAGGGGCAGAGGGGAAGCTGGAGAGGCTGAAGGGCAGAGGCTGGAGGGGCAGAGCGGAAGCTGGAGAGGCTGGAGGGCAGAGGCTGGAGGCAGTGGCGTAGCTGGGCGGGGGGTGCATACTCACCGCGGCCGCCGTGCATCTGCTGTAGGAGGAGAGGAGGGGCGGGCAGAGCTGCATACAGGAAGTCCCGTCCTCCTTCCTCTCCGGCCGCGCGGCGGCCGCTGCTGGTAGCGCGGGGCCCCCCCCCCAGATGGCGGGCAATGGGCCCCCCTGCCCCCCCCGGCTAGGCTACCGGCTGGAAGGCAGAGGCTGGAGGGGAGAGGCTGGAGGGAAGATGGAACGTCCGAGAGTGGAACGTTCCTCTGCCGCTCCCTGTAGCCGGGCACCGGCCGGCTACCCTGCACTGGATGACGTCGCCACCATGGTCCGTAGGCCATCACGGAAGTAACCTTCAGGTTTTCCGGAAGTGGCCTTCGGCTTTTATATTATAGATAAAACAAAGAAAAAGATCCTTTAAAAAAAAATAAAATTCACTGACAAGCCTTATTCTCTATTTATTAATCCCATCACATACCCTAAAACGATAACCCAACAGGAGGTCCCACATTGCAATCTAAACTCTGCTGCATTAGATGCCAGTGTAGAAGGATCCTCCTACCATTGCTGCCTATGAACACAGACTCAGAGAGATAAGAGCTGTTGTTGGGTGAGCACAGGATACATAGCAGTTAGCTTGGTATCAGAGATGTATACTGAGATGAGTCAGTGAGGTCACCCAAGGACACAGTTCAGGTAACCATGGTGTTAGGTCCCCTGGCACTGCTCCCTAACTCACCTCTCCTGGGCCTGCATCCTCTGCTCCTGTACTGATCGGGCATCCGGCATCCAAGCGTGCTGTGTCTCGGAGCCATCGCCGGGTCCCCTTCCTGTCTGCTGACCACCGGGCTCACACATCAGCACAGTCATTAATCTAATCAGCGGTGACCTAGGCGCGGCCGCGCTCCTCCCCTGTGAATCTAGGGACCGGCACGGCTCAACCTGACACTCCCCTTGACCAATATCTGTCCATCCTCCGGTATGTCAGGCAACCTCTATTGCTGGGAGGTGCCTGATTATTGAGTTAGTAAGCTTCTGCTTCTCTGGCTGTTAGTCAGGCCTTCCTTGTGCTCTCCTCTGGAAGAACCCGTTCCAGCTCTCCTTTAGCCGGGCTCTGGTGCCTCCTTCTCTGTTTGGCCTTACCGTAGTATAGGCTAACCCTACGAGCCGCCCCCTGGTACTAGCAGCTGTGGTATTTAGACCCCCTGGGCTTGCCTCTGACAATCCCTGTATAGGGGTTGGCTAAACTAGTTGCCTGTTAGTTCACTGAATATGTATGAAGGTTAATGAGCGGCACTGGAAGCAAGCAGTAGGAGAGTGGGAGACTGGTAAGCTGAATCTAGCTATGCTATCCTCTATCTATCTATCTATCTATCTATCTATCTATCTATCTATTATATAACAAAATTATAGCAGCAGAACACTGTTGGTGCCAATAACATGCAAACAATGATGTTTTTAAGTGATAATAATAGATGTTTTTTTGAGAAAAAATTAAAAAGTTTTTTTTAAAAAAACTCAGATGGAATATTTTTGAGGAAATATACTTATCTTGTAATAAAGTTCTTAGCATATGTATTGACCAATAGATGCCTGCCCATCAACCGCGGCAAAGTGACCTTAGATCTGATGGGTTCCTGACTACTCTAAAACCTCTCTCGTTGATGTGACGGGGGCTTTACTGGAGCAGAGGCTACATGGAGAAAATTAAGTTATATTCTCCCTGCAGCCACTTGATTCCAGTTATTGGGGAAACGAACACACATATGCTGCAATGTAAGCTGTCAATCATTGTTCTGGGAGTGTTTAAAGTAGGCTCACTGCATAGTAAATAGTCACTATTACTGCATTATTTGAGCAGTGGCTACAGAGAGAAGATGAAGATATATTCTCCTTACAGCCATTTACTTCTAGACATGGGGACAGTGGAGGAAGCTGTAAAAGTCACTTTTCACTTTATATTGAGAGCAGTAATTACTTCCTGAAAAATTGACAGCCTGCTATACAGCATAAGTGTGTGCATCGTCGCTTGCACCACAACAATAACTGCAAACAAGCAGCTGCAGGGAGAATATAACTTCATTTTTTTTCCTTTACTCATTATTCCAGACATGATTTAAATGCTATTCACATGTACATTACCATCAGTGGCGTAACTAGAGTCCAAAGGACCCCGGTGCGAAATTTGGACCTGGGCCCCCCCTTCCCTCGCGCGCTCATTGGTCAGGTGTACGGGCCCCATGTAATGTTCTAAATCCTATAAAGTCTCACAAGTTGACCTCTCTCCCCTTCATTATGTATCAATGTCCCTTATCCTGCTATATATGGTCCTCCTCCTGGAATATGCCCTTATCCTGGTATATATGGGCCTCCATTATAGTATAACGCAGCCTCATAGCCCTATGGATAATATAATGCCGCCTCATAGCCCTCCATATAATGTGATGCAGCCTCATAGCCCTACAGATAATATAATGCAGTATCATAGGCCTTCAGATAATATAAAGCAGCCTCATAGCTCTCCAGATAATATAATGCAGCATCACAGCCCTTCATATAACATAATGCAGCCTCATAGCTCTCCAGATAATATAATGCAGCATCACAGCCCTTCATATAATATAATGCAGCGTCGCAGCCCTTCATATAATATAATGTAGCGTCACAGCCCTCCAGAGAATATAATGCAGCGTCACAGTCCTTCATGTAATATAATGCAGCGTCACAACCCTTCATATAATATAATGCAGCATCACAGCCCTCCAGATAATATAATGCGGCATCACAGCCGTCCAGATAATATAATGCAGCATCACAGCCCTTCATATCATATAATACAGCGTCACAGCCCTTCATATAGTATAACATAATACTGCAGCCTCATAGCCCTCCATATAGCATACATCCTCCCCACAGACACACTGCCACCTGTACAACCTGCCCACTCAGCCAGTCACACTGCCTTCTGTAAAGCCCTCCCCCCACACACAGACACACTGCACACTGTACAGCCCCCCACACCCAGTCCCACTGCCCCCTTTACATTCCAAACACACACATACTCGCACAGACACAGACACACACAGTCACACACCGTCAAACACACAGTCAAACACACGGTCACACACACTGTCAAACACACAAACACAGTCACACACAATCACACACAGACACACACAATCTCGCACACACACTCACACACCCTAACTAGCAGCAGCCTGGCACTGGCACACACTGGCACTGCCTGGGGCCCCCCCTCACCTGCTGCCAGTCACACACCGTAGCTTGCGGCAGCCTGGCACTAGCACACACTAGCACTGCCCAGGGGTCCCTCACCTGCTGCCAGTCACACACCGTAGCTTGCGGCAGCCTGGCACTGGCACACACTGGCACTGCTCGGGGCCCCTCCTCACCTGCTGCCAGTCACACACCGTAGCTTGCGGTAGCCTGGCACAAGCACACACTAGCACTGCCCGGGGCCCCCCTCACCTGCTGCCAGTCACACACTGTAGCTTGCGGCAGCCTGGCACTAGCACACACTAGCACTGCCCGGGGTCCCCCTCACCTACTACGAGTCACACACCGTAGCTTGTGGCAGCCTGGCACTGGCACACACTGGCACTGTCCGGGGCCCCCCATCACCTGCTGGCTACTGCTTGTCCAGCATAAATCTTCACTTTTGCCTCTCTCTCTCCTCCTCTCCTCCTGTGAGGCTGGGAATCAGTGCAGACTGCAGAAACATCACACACACAGTGTCTGAAGGAGGCGGAGCCCAGCAACTCCTTTCTTGTAGTTGAATTGAGAAAGTGAAGCTGTCTGAGAAGCAGCTCGCTCTTGCTGACAGACTGCTGCTTCTTTGCTAGACCTAGACTGGGCGGGCGTCGGGCCCCCTGAGCCGCCGGGTCCGATCGAACTTGCGACTGCTGCGACCTCGATAGTTACGCCACTGATTACCATTATATTTGTAGATACATGACATTCATAGTAACATAGTAACATAGTTTTTAAGGTTGAAGGAAGACTTTAAGTCCATCTAGTTCAACCCATAGCCTAACATGTTGATCCAGAGGAAGGCAAAAAAAAACCCCATGTGGCAACACTAAGCTCCACATTGGGGGAAAAAATTCCTTCCTGACTCCAGATACGGCAATCAGACTAATTCCCTGGATCAACGCCCTATCAAAGAATCTAGTATGTATAACTGGTAATATTATAGTTTTCAAGAAAGGCATCCAGGCCCTTCTTAAATGTTAGTAGTGACTCACTCATTACAACAGCATGTGGTAGAGAGTTCCATAGTCTCACTGCTCTTACAGTAAAGAATCCGCGTCTGTGATTATGATTAAACCTTCTTTCCTCCAGACGTAGAGGATGCCCCCTTGTCCCAGTCTCAGGCCTAAGAGTAAAGAGATCATTAGAAAGGTCTCTGTACTGTCCCCTCATATATTTATACATTATTATAAGATCACCCCTAAGCCTTCGTTTTTCCAAGCTAAATAACCCCAAGTTTAATAACCTGTCTTGGTATTGCAGACCCCTTAGTCCTCTAATGACTTTTGTCGCTCTTCTCTGGACCCGCTCTAGTTCAGCTATGTCTTTCTTATACACCGGAGACCAGAATTGTACACAGTATTCTAAGTGTGGTCGCACTAGTGACTTGTATAGAGGTAAAATTATGTTCTCCTCATGAGCATCTATGCCTCTTTTAATGCATCCCATTATTTTATTTGCCTTTGCAGCAGCTGCCTGACACTGGCCACTAAATGTGAGTTTGTCATCTACCCATACACCCAGGTCTTTTTCAGTGACAGTTTTGCCCAGTGTTTTACAATTAAGCACATAATTATACCTTTTGTTTCCTCTGCCCAAGTGCATAACTTTACATTTATCGCCATTAAAGCGCATTTGCCATTTAGCAGCCCAAGCTTCTAGTTTACATAAATCCTCCTGTAATATAAAATTGTCCTCCTCTGTATTGATTACCCTGCAGAGTTTAGTGTCATCTGCAAATATTGAGATTCTACTCTGTATGCCCCCTACAAGGTCATTAATAAATATATTAAATAGAAGCGGGCCCAACACTGACCCCTGTGGTACCCCACTGTTAACTGTGACCCATTCTGAGTGTGTTCCATTAATAACCACCCTTTGTTTCCTATCACTAAGCCAGTTCTTAACCCACTTACACATATTTTCCCCTATCCCCATTGCCCTCATTTTATGTATCAACCTTTTGTGTGGCACCGTATCAAAAGCTTTTGAAAAGTCCATATACACCACATCCACTGCATTTCCTTGGTCCAGTCCAGAACTTACTTCTTCATAGAAGCTTATCAGATTAGTTTGACAGGAACGGTCCCTCGTAAAACCATGTTGATAATGGGTCATGAGGTTATTTTTCTTCAGATACTCCAGTATAGCATCTCTTAGAAAACCCTCAAGGATTTTACCCACAGTAGAGGTTAAGCTTACTGGCCTATAATTTCCAAGTTCAGTTTTTGTCCCCTTTTTGAATATTGGCACCACATTTGCTATACGCCAGTCCTGTGGTACAGAGCCTGTTATTATGGAATCTTTAAATATTAAAAATAATGGTCTATCTATGACAGTACTTAATTCCTGCAGCACTCTGGGGTGTATCCCATCCGGGCTCGGGAATTTGTCAATTTTAGTGATTTTTAGACGATGCCGTACTTCCTCTTGGGTTAAGCAGGTGACATTTAATTGAGACTTTTTGTTATCACTGATCATATTGTCTGTCATGGGATTTTCTTGTGTAAATACTGTTGAAAAAAAGTCATTTAGCATATTGGCTTTTTCCTCATCCTCATCCACCATTTCACCCAGACTATTTTTAAAGGGGCCAACACCATCATTTTTTAGTTTCTTACTATTTATGTAGTTAAAAAATATTTTGGGATTCTTTTTACTTTCTCTGGCAATGAGTCTCTCTGTCTCAATCTTTGCTGCCTTGATTTGCTTTTTACAAATGTTATTTAATTTTCTGTATTTATTTAATGCTTCATCACTACCTACTTGCTTTAATTCCCTAAATGCTTTCTTTTTGTCACATATTGCACTTCTTACCACTTTATTTAGCCATAGTGGTTTCCTCCTATTTCTAGCATGCTTATTCCCATAGGGTATATATTGTGCACAGGTCCTATTCAGGATGCTAATAAACATCTCCCATTTGTGTTGTGTACTTTTATGTCTCAGGACATCGTCCCAGTTTATTGCACTAAGATCATCTCTCAACCATTGGAAATTTGCCTTCCTGAAGTTTAGTGTCCTTGCAGCCCCTCTACTACACGTCTTAGTAAAGGATACTTGAAAGCTTATTAAGTTATGATCACTATTACCCAAGTGACCTCCAACCAAAGGTAACTTGTCTCCTTAAAGCGAATCTCATAAAATTTTTTTAAACAACTGAAGAAATGTAAACGTATTAATGTTTCAATTAAAAATACATATACTGTTCAATTGGTATAAAATATGCAAAATAAGTTAAAAAATGTTGATATTTTCTACTGTTAAACACTAGGGGGGAGCATCTGCTAAAATTTGCAATGAAAATCTAGTATAGTGCTAAATTACATTATGATTGCAGTAAATGTGGGCTGGACTTGATTGTGTGTGTGTGTGTGTGGCATCACTCCTCTCCTCATTTTCTAAAATTTTGCAAATGAATAAGAGAAAATCAAGTTAAGGATTACAGTACAGAGACTTTTTGTTGGTGACTGCAGTGTCATTATGACATGTGTGGACGGTAGCAACTGGCTGCACCAATTATTTTGACATCGCTCACTGTATGACCCATTGTGGTTAGGTATGCAAAGTGTATCACAAAACTATGAGTAGATATGTGGAGTGTATAACGCGCTGGGATTAGATAAGGCCCCTTTCACATCTATGCGTTTGCTGCGTTTTGCTTCATTTGCGTTTTTTATGCGTTTTTCATGCGTTCCCATTAAAATCAATGGGGACAAAAACGCATGCGTTTTGATGCGTTTTTGCGGTAAAAACGCATAAAAAACGCAAATGAAGCAAAACGCAGCAAACGCATAGATGTGAAAGGGGCCTAAGTGGAGGTGCATCACACCTTGAGGTTAGATACAAAGGGGGCATCTCATGCTGTGGTTAGATCTACATAGTGCATCATGCACTGGGGTTTGATACATGGAGTGCATCTGGTGCTGGGGTTAAATACCCTGACAAAGGCATGCTGAAGCATGCATTGCGAGTGGTTGCTGCGCATATGAGGTGGAGTGCCATTAGATAACTATTGTACCTTTGCTTTCCTAGCCTTTGTTTACTGACGTTTATACCTAATATCTACATATCACTATTATGTGAGCCTATTTAAGAATACCTTGGGGTATTATCTGGCTTTTGGATTGGTTACACACATTATATAGGCACATGTACCCCCTAGCATTTTTTTTTTCTACTTCCAATTATTTGCATTTTTGCACTTTCCCATATCTACATTATTGTGCAATATTTTTTTGTGATATTTCTTATGATAATGAAGAGGAAGAATTCCTGTGGCACATGTCTAAGGATGAGCGAGTATACTCATAAGTATTTGTTACTTGGTGAGTAATGCAGTACTGGAGACATAGCGAGTACTTCACTACTCACCTCGCAATATTTGTATCTCCCACCCAACATGTTTTGTGCCTGATTTGCAGCCAGTAAACATACTGGGCTTGCTAGCCAATCACAGTAATGCCGCAGCCATCTTGGTTGTGGCATTACTGTGATTGGCTGGCTACGCAGCGTCATAGATGACTCATAGGCTCTATATCAGCCCTGCTGCCGCCATCTTGTGCACATTGTATCCAGAGCACAGAATGGTACTAGCGTAGGGAGAGTGTGAGCAGCTGCTAGGGAGAGTGTTGTTGTGTGCTTGAAATCTTCTACCAATCATCTCAAAAACACAAAAGCTCTTTTTAGAGCTATCTGAAGTAGTTTAGTTCTAGGTGACTGTAGTGCAGGGAGACAGGCAGGAGCGTTACAGTAAATACATAGTACCTCCATATCTCAACTATTCTCAGAAAGTACTGTATAAGGTCAAGGAATAGTGACAGTTTACCCAGCTATTTTTGGGGTCACATTTAGCTCTGCTGGGCAATTTTTTGCCATTACAGTGCTGTTTGCATACCAAATAGCACGCATGGTACTGCACATCTTAGATGCAGCCAGCATCGCTGTTTTTGTGGTGACTGGTCATTTACACATTGACATAGAGGATAATTAGCCTTCCCAGACCTCTTGGTTGGGTCCAGCTGAAAATTACTCATGTCTCCTATTGACTTGCATTGTACTTGCTAATCGCAACAAATACGCAAGTATTAGAACCTAATTATTACGATTCCAGCGAGTCCAAATATTTCACTACTTGCTCATCCGTACACATGTCTACCTAAACTTCATGCTTTATTGTGTAATATTAAAAAGTCCAATGACATGAAGCAGAACAAGTCAGTACAGGGGAGAGAGCTCAGGTGCGTGAGACACTGGAGGCTACAACAGGCAACGGCCGTTTCATGCTTGCACGTGCATCAATGGGTCTGTGCACAATTAAGCATTAAGTTTTAAGGAGACCTGTGCCATAGAATTTCTTCCTTTTCATTGAATCTGCCCAGAGTTGGGCTTCCCTGGGTGAGCACTGTTATCTGTGGTTCTTGGATACAAGAGTCCTCTAAAGAATTCAAGGTGAAGACGGTGGTAAGGCTGCTTTCATATATGTGTATTTGAATGCAGCATACTGAGTGCAGCCAAACGCATGTGCACTGCATTCCTATGTTTAACATGGGAACGCATAGTAGCTGCATCTGGCTGCATTCGGTTGCAGTTGCATTTTGATGCTCATAATTTATGCGCCCTCCTCTGCCCTCCGAACTCAACATGTTGCATTTTTTGTGATTTGGCGGGCATTTGTTTTATCAGGAATTGACCGCAAACGCACAAAAAATGCATGGAAGTCAATGCATCTGCAGTGTCCTCCACATGTCAGCGTAGGAGAATGCTGCGGTTCACATTTAAATCTCTCCCGGTGGCCGTCGCTGGTCTGCAAGGGGACACCACTGATCTGAGATCTGAGATCAGCGGCGTGCCCCGGGAGATCAGTGGCGGCCCCCGGGAGATCAACTGGAGCAGCCGCTGATCTCCCGGCAGCCGCCGCTAATCTCTCGGTGGTGTCGGCGCGGGAGATTTGAAGAAACAGCTGATCTGACAGCTGTTTAAATTTCCCACACCTACACCGAGTAGGTGATGTCGGCACGGGAGATTTAAACAGCTGTCAGATCAGCTGTTTCTTCAAATCTCCAGCGCCGACACCACCAAGAGATTAGCGGCGGCTGCCAGGAGGAGGAGATATCCGCTGTTGATCTCCTCCCGGCCGCCAAGACAGTTGATTGCCTGGGTGGGTACCATACTGATATGAACGCATTTGGAGAATCTCCGCTGTGTTCACATCAGTATATCAGCTTTTGCACTGCATTTGCATCTGCATGCCATAAGCATGCAGACACAAATGTGGCACCCCTGCAGGTGATTTCCACAGGATCCACCGATGCAAGGAGGGAATTACACCTTGGTTCACACAGGACACAACACCTTCCACCCCAGACCTTAAGTGGGAGCTCTACTGGCTGCCTTAACACTAGGAGTCCCAGAGACGGGTCATTTGACCTTTTTACCATTGAAAACCAAGGATCCTTTAAATTCCCGGGACTTCTAGTGTTAAGTCAGTTCCCTTTAAAAGATCCAGGCCTGAGGGGAGGAGTCAGTTAGGCCCAGTATTTAGTTCCACTTAGTCTGAGGAGAGAACTGGAGTGAGGAGCTGGTCGCTGGGAAGGATCCAGGCACAGGACCAGGGAACACTGACCCAGCTGTATTGCACCTTAGGGAGAGGGTCGGAGGCAAGTGGAGGAAGCAGGGAATTAAAGAAGCGAACAAAACCGGTTTCCTTGTAGTACACCCGGACACCGGAGTCCGTCACTGCCAGCATCCACTGCAGCAGTAAAAGCCTGGGAGAACCAGGAGGACCAAAAACCCTCTGAGGTAACATACAAGAGACACTCAAACTGACCAAGTACAGGACCAGGGGCCATAGGAGGAATAGGGACCCCGCAGAAGGACCTAATTGTCAGTTTAGAGCAAATCCCTGAGAGGGAGAAGGAGCGGTGAGTTCAGTCACAGGCAGGACTTATCCCAAACCATAGAGCACAGAGACAGAGGAGGCCTCATAACTTTCTTGTTCAAGAATTTTTATTGAATTTAGTATTAATATCATTACAATAGCATAAACATTTTCATACGTATATAGTTTAAACATTTAAGATCAATGTTAATAAGTCAACATTTTAAACTGACAATAGTAAACTATTATAAACAGATAGAAAAAAGTAAGAAAAGAAGGGAGGAAAGAGGGGGAAGGAGTGGTGAAGTGACTCACCGTAGCCGGGGGGTACACGTAGCGGGCGTTGTTTCTCCTCCAGTCACGGAACCGCGCCTGCGGTGGTGTAGGCCCGGTGGTCCAGATCAATAGGGGAATGGCGGAACAGTGGGGGTGATTTGTCTTCGTGACGCCACCTGCGGGTGTTCTGGTAACTTTACCAGCGCTGTTCGGGTCTCCGGGGGATGGTACACAGCGAGATGGAACGCTCCCCACAGGATGAGCGGGAATCCCCGGAGCCGGGAGCTGCGCAAGATGTTGTGAGGCAGCTGCGGGACGCTGCGCTGAATCCAGGAGTAATGCACAACCACACAAAGTCTCTTTTAGGTACCTTTACTGGATGGTAGTCAGGTACACTCGGACCGGGATAGTGAAGTTGGCACTTATGGAGTTTCACTGCAAGCAGTGTTAGGCTTCCTTTCTCTACTTCTGGTGCTAAGGTCGGGTGGATGTGGAATCCAGCCGGACCGGGCAGGGTGTTCAATGGAACTTGCTTCACCTGGTTATCAGCACTGAGGGCACTGTAAAAGGGTCTGAGCAGGATCAGTACTCTTCCCTGGGCTCTCGTGGATGGGTGCATCAGGTGGAACAGGTGGCTAAACCTCCTGTTGGATGTGCTGGTTCTCTGTGAGGGCTTTGTAGCTTCCACAGCTTCGGTTCCAGTAACCGGATGGTTTGGAAAGAGTTGGATTAACTCTGTATTCCTGAGAGGTGATCTCCTTCTTCCTATTATCCCAATTGCAGGGATCTCCACTGGCTAACAGGCTAGCAGGGCCTAGTGTGTTCCTCATAGGGTGGAGGTTTCACACAGGCAGGCAGCTCTTGTAGCGTCTACCACACTCTGAAGTTTCTCCCTCCAAGACTCTTTTTATAGGGGGAACTGGTTAGAGGTCACCAGTGTTAGCTCCCCTAGAGGCTCGGGGTGAAACCAGGTGTTCTAAGTGTTGTTTGCGTTTGTGGGTTTTGCTGTGCTGTTACTTACTCCATTTGTACCTAAGGATTTCTGTGGTGCCCAACAGGTGCCAGGGTGCCACATTCCCCCTTAGTTAACCTCAGTTCTCCCGGCTGAGCAAAAGGTTCTTTTTACAACTTACCACTAAGCATTTATAACATTCAATTTACAAAGTCTTAAAGAAAGCACAGAAATCACTGAAAAGGAAGTGAAAAATGTGGAAAAGGTGAAAAGCAGTCCGTACGGCACTAGTCCATCTGCCGCAGGCTGGAAAAAGGTAAAGTTAGTGGTCACACAAGTCCTGTGACAATTGTTCAAAGTTTATGGAAAGGGAAAAAGGTAAAGTCCAGGGATACATGGTAAACTTTATACATTCCCTACGGGTGTCTCTGCTTGGGAGGCCGGTACTAACCTTCTATACCTTACCAGGCGCTTTCTGTCCCCAACTTAGTATACTTGGGACATAGCCCAGTTCCTCCACCCTTCTGTACACTACTTTTTACAGGTTTTGAAAAACAGTCTTATATACAAACACTTACAGGTTATATTTTCCACTACATTTTAAACCCATTCTCCAAGTTTATGTGGGGGTTGACCTAATGTACTACGTGTGGATCTGCGTAGTGTGGGTGTTTCCAAAGCTGTTGGTGTAGTGTACGAAGTGGTTGGTACTTCTCTATGTCTGCTTTGTGTAAGACCATAGTAAGTGCGGAGTCTATCAACTGGACTGACCTCTGTAGGTAGTTGATTAGGAATGGCTTCTCTTACTGTGGGACTAGCAGGCTGACCGATTACAGGAATCTCAGGTTCCATGATAACAGGCTGCAATTCTTGCACTTGGACTTCTTCTTCTTGGACTTGTGGAATTGGATTAGGCTTTGGCTGATCTTCTACAGGTTGGTAGAAATGCATAACTGGTATGAGGAATGCATCACCTATTTGTGGCCAATCAGCTGGTAAGTATCCAATTTCTGTAAGGACTAGATTTTCTTTTGTTTCTTCATCTGTAGTTACTGCAGGGTAACTGGTTGCTTGTGGGATTAACTGTGGCGGACATTTCTTCAAATGATCCCTTGAGACAGTCGCAATAGTATTCCCATTGTCTTTGCTAATAACACAAGTTTTTGAGTTATCAAAGTGTGACGGCATAACGGTGTAGGGTATGGATTCCCAACTGTTATCCAATTTGTTAGTTTTTCTTTTTCTTTTCAGCACTACATCACCTATAGCTAGTGGTTCAGCTGAGGCGTGCTTGTTGAAGTCTTTTTCTTGTTTGGTTCTACTGATTTCAAGGTTCCTTTCCACGCTTTCCTGTACTTTTCTGTACTTTTCTTGGCGTTGGCTGACCCAGTCTTCATCAGAAGAATCTTCTGTGGGTTCAATGGTTCCCATCTGCAAATCAATAGGCAGTTTACCTGGTCTTGCTCTCATCAAGTAAGCAGGTGTGTAATTTGTCGAACTGACAGGTATGTGGTTGTAGATGTCCACGAGATCTGGAAGTTTCTCTGGCCATTGATTTCTCTCTTCAACTGGTAAGGTCTTGAGCATGTCAATGACTATGTGGTTCATCTTCTCACATAAACCGTTCGTCTGAGGATGATAAGGTGTGGTGCGGATTTTCTTACACCCATACAGCCCTAAGAATTCTTGGAACAGAGCTGATTCGAAGGCTGGCCCTTGGTCAGTTAAGACCTGGTCTGGATACCTATGGGGGCGACAGAAGTAACTCTGGAACGCTTTTGCTGCTACCTCAGCAGTTAAATCCTTAACTGGAACGACTACCAGGAATCTTGAGTAGTGATCAACGATGGTGAGAGCGTAGGTGTACCCGGTTCGACTTGGGGTAAGCTTCACGTGGTCGAGAGCAAGTATTTCAAGAGGTTTGGTGGTAACAATTGGTTGCAACGGAGCTTTCTGAGTTAGATGGTCTTTTCTTCGAAGGTGACATGGTCCACAGTTTTTACACCATTTGTCAATGGAACCTCTCATACCGACCCAGTAGAACCGATCCTTCAGGAGTCTTTCCAGCTTCTTCCATCCAAAGTGTCCTGCATCATCATGGTATGCTTCAAGGATCATTTGGACTTCAGTCTTGGGAACTACAATCTGCCAGATGAGTTCATGGGTTCTTGGATTGAGGTATCTTCTGCATAGTTTACCTTGGTAGACGAACAACCTTCCTTTCTCCTTCCACAGGCGTTTAGCAGTTGGTGAGGCATCAGAGTCCATATTGGCGTGCTCTTGAGTGATGAGATCCCTTACCAGGCTGACATCTGGGTCGTTGGCTTGAGCCTCCTTCCAGTCATGGTGAGGTAACGGGTTCACGGTCCTCTCTACACGTGTCTGGTTTCTCTGATGACATGTTGCTGTACCGGAACGGTGGAAAGCAGGTAGTTCAATCTCTTCTAGGTCATCTATGTCTTCTCCCTCTTCAGGAAGGTGGGGCATTCGGGACAGGGCATCAGCATTGCCGTTCTTGTGACCTGCCCGGTACTTTACAGTGAAGTCGTAGTTAGCGAGTCTTGCTACCCAACGCTGTTCTAGGGCTCCCAGCTTTGCAGTCTCTAAGTGTGTTAGAGGATTGTTGTCTGTGAAAGCTGTGAACGGGACGGAGGCCAGGTAATGCTTGAAACGCTCTGTGATCGCCCAGACCAGGGCCAGGAACTCCAGCTTGAAGGAGCTGTAGTTTTCCGGGTTCCTTTCGGTGGGACGGAGCTTTCTGCTTGCGTAGGCTATCACCTTCTCCTTGCCCTGCTGACGTTGAGATAGGACTGCTCCTAAACCTTCATTACTTGCGTCAGTGTACAACAGAAACGGTAGATTGTAGTCAGGGTAGGCCAGGATTTCTTCTCCAGTTAAAGCATCTTTTAACGTTTGGAAGGATTTGTCCTGCTCTGGGCCCCAGTGGAACGGGGGTCCCCTGATCTTGCCGTTTTTGGATTGACCTACTAGGAGATCTTGCATAGGTGCGGCTATCTTGGTATAGCCTTTGATGAATCGTCGGTAGTACCCGACCAGTCCTAGGAATTGACGTACCTCCTTGTGGTTGATGGGTGCTGGCCAGTCCTTGATGACGGTTACTTTATCCGGATCCGGTGCTACGCCTTCGGCGCTGACCACATGTCCTAGGTATTGGACCTTGGGTTTCAGCAGGTGGCACTTGGACGGTTTCAGTTTCATCCCGTACTTGGACAGTGACTCGAACACTTCACTCAGGTGTTGGAGGTGATCTTCATAGGTCTGAGAGTAGACAATGACATCATCAAGGTATAACAAGACAGTCTCAAAGTTCTTATGGCCCAAACAACACTCCATAAGTCTCTGGAATGTTCCTGGGGCATTGCACAAACCGAATGGCATACTGTTGAACTCGCATAAGCCCATGGGAGTAGTGAAGGCTGTCTTCTCACGATCCTCCTCTGCAACGGCAACCTGCCAGTACCCACTAGTAAGATCTAATGTGGAGAAGTAGTTGGCAGATTTGAGTGCAGCTAGTGACTATTCTATGCGGGGTAACGGGTATGCATCTTTGTGTGTGACTTTGTTGATTTGCCTATAATCTACACACATCCTCATACTACCATCTTTCTTTTTAACCAGGACTAGTGGTGCGGCCCAGGGACTACAGCTATCCCTAATGACTCCTGCATTCTTCATGTCCTGAAGCATCTCTTTTGCTTTCCGGTAGTGTGTGGGTGGTATAGGCCTGTACCTTTCTTTGATAGGTGCATGGTTGTTTGTGGGGATATGATGTTGTACCCCTTTAATCCTCCCAAAGTCAAGTGGGTGTTTGCTGAACACTTGCTCATACTCCCGAACTACCCGGTATACTCCATTTTTCTGGTGAGAGGGTGTATTGTCAGTCCCTACACTGAGTTCTTGACACCATTTCTCTAACTGATCTTTGGAGTGAGGGGGTTCATCAGTGACTATTTGGTTTGAGGATTTTACATCAATCACAGCATCATCTTTTACTTGGTACAATTTTGCAACAGTTGCATATCTAGGTAGTCTGACTTCGTCATCACCATAATTCAATATGCGTACGGGGACTCTCCCCTTTCTCACATCGACTAACCCTCTGGCTGTCAAGAGCGTAGGACTACTGTCAGACATTACAGGTTCTACTACAGCTTGGTAGTCCTGCCCTCTGAGGCCTATGGCTGCTCGACACCAGATCATCATTTCACTTCTGGGTGGTACCACAATTGGAATGGGATCTGTGACCCTTACTCTGCCAATCTCACCATTTGACAAGGTTACCTGTTGTTGATACACCAGAGCTCTGATCTGCTTTTGGATAGCCCTCTTTTCTCTGGGTTTACCGGCTTCAGCACTCTGTTGGAGCAAAAACAACACTTCATCGAGGCATTTGATCATGACATTGGTACCCAATATGACATATGGATCCTTGTGGTTAGGCTTATCCTGAACCACTAAGATACCCTGGTTTTTCAACTGCACCCTCCCCACCTTTACTGTAGCTTCCCACTGTCCCTCTATGGTAACCGGAATACCATTAGTGGCTTCAAGGTTCATCTCGGGATTTGGGGGTTCTAGCTTAACATCTGGCCAGAACTGCTTGTAAAGGGTAATGGGGATGGATGTCACCTGGGATCCAGTGTCTATCAAGGCGGAGATAGCGATGCCATCGATGACGATTGGTAAGTATGGACAGTCTCCCACATACTTGTGTCCCCAGCTGGACGTAGGGCCTGCACAGTCTACTCCTGGGGTTGGCCCTTCTCGCCCAGGGGTCGCTCGTTTAAAGGACGGGATTGCAGGTTGCGTCCTCCTAAGTCGTTCTGCTGACTGTTGCGGCGTCTGTCAGGACTGCGGCGGTCTGCAGGTTTTCCTCGCGACGGCTGTGTCTTTCTCCTCATCCAGGGGACGTCATCCGGGCTGTCGGCGAGTTGAATCTTGTCCGATGGCCTTGCATCTGTCTTGGGTCTTCTCCCAGCTTGTAGCTTGGCCACGTCCTTCATCAGCTGTTCGACATTAGCACACAGTTGATCAAACCGGTCAGGTGTTACAGTCTGTGCACTGGACTGAATCGCAGGGGTTGGAGATGCTGCTGCCGGCACGGAAGGGGTGTCAGTGCACTGCTGCTGCGGTGAAGCGGGATCAGGTACTTCAGCGAGTCGTTGTCCCCAAACTGTTAAGTCTCTCAAGGTATCAAACTCTGCGCCTGGATTTTGTATGGACCACCAGCTTGCTTGCTTCCTATCCTCAGATAGTTTAAGGCCCACAATAAATTGTCCAATTAACGCTTTGTTCTCATCTCGAGCACTGTCAGGATCGACTTGTTTTAACAGTCTGTATGCTTCTTGCAAGCGCAGTGAATAATCAAGGACAGTTTCTTGTGCCCCTTGATTACAACGATAGAATGACAGTCTTAATCCAGCTTCGGTATGGCACTCAAAGACCCGAGTTAATCTAGCGAATATCTGCTCCACAGATTCCTGAACTTCTACAGGCCAGCTGCGGCTCTGCAGTTCGGCTGCACCGGTTAATTGTCCCATAATAACTGAAGCTCTTTGCTTACCGGTCATCGGGTACATGTCCAGGGCTTGGCATATCTTCCTCTGGAAGTTTTCCAAGGTGCTGGGTACGCCGCTGTACTTGGGTAACCAGGTCGCACTAGGAACGTAGGGTAGAGACATCGGCATAATCGGAGCGGGTTGCGGTAGCATACCGCCGACTTGTTGCTGTCCATCAAGTTGTATATTTTGAGGTGCCGCTTGGTCTAGCGGGGGCACCGCGTGATCGGGAGCCGGGTTACTCATGGTCGCTCCCCCTTAGTTAAGCGTAGCCTTTCCCTCGGTTGCAAACGGAAGTGTCGGCCTCGCGGTGAGGAGTGAGGCACCACGGGAGTTTCCAGTTCCTGCTGCGTACTGAGGAAGTCGTCAGAGCGTGGGGGTGGGGCCAATCTTCGCGCCCTCTGCACAGTCACGCCCCTTCTTTTCCCGCCTTTTCGCGCAGCAATGGCGGACCAAATGTACAGTCCGATATTTACAGTCAATAAATAGCACACAATACCCGTGATAACGGGCCTGCTCGTATCCTGTTCGTGACGCCAAATTCTGACTCACCGTAGCCGGGGGTACACGTAGCGGGCGTTGTTTCTCCTCCAGTCACGGAACCGCGCCTGCGGTGGTGTAGGCCCGGTGGTCCAGATCAATAGGGGAATGGCGGAACAGTGGGGGTGATTTGTCTTCGTGACGCCACCTGCGGGTGTTCTGGTAACTTTACCAGCGCTGTTCGGGTCTCCGGGGGATGGTACACAGCGAGATGGAACGCTCCCCACAGGATGAGCGGGAATCCCCGGAGCCGGGAGCTGCGCAAGATGTTGTGAGGCAGCTGCGGGACGCTGCGCTGAATCCAGGAGTAATGCACAACCACACAAAGTCTCTTTTAGGTACCTTTACTGGATGGTAGTCAGGTACACTCAGACCGGGATAGTGAAGTTGGCACTTATGGAGTTTCACAGCAAGCAGTGTTAGGCTTCCTTTCTCTACTTCTGGTGCTAAGGTCGGGTGGATGTGGAATCCAGCCGGACCGGGCAGGGTGTTCAATGGAACTTGCTTCACCTGGTTATCAGCACTGAGGGCACTGTAAAAGGGTCTGAGCAGGATCAGTACTCTTCCCTGGGCTCTCGTGGATGGGTGCATCAGGTGGAACAGGTGGCTAAACCTCCTGTTGATGGAGCTGGTTCTCTGTGAGGGCTTTGTAGCTTCCACAGCTTCGGTTCCAGTAACCGGATGGTTTGGAAAGAGTTGGATTAACTCTGTATTCCTGAGAGGTGATCTCCTTCTTCCTATTATCCCAATTGCAGGGATCTCCACTGGCTAACAGGCTAGCAGGGCCTAGTGTGTTCCTCATAGGGTGGAGGTTTCACACAGGCAGGCAGCTCTTGTAGCGTCTACCACACTCTGAAGTTTCTCCCTCCAAGACTCTTTTTATAGGGGGAACTGGTTAGAGGTCACCAGTGTTAGCTCCCCCTAGAGGCTCGGGGTGAAACCAGGTGTTCTAAGTGTTGTTTGCGTTTGTGGGTTTTGCTGTGCTGTTACTTACTCCATTTGTACCTAAGGATTTCTGTGGTGCCCAACAGGTGCCAGGGTGCCACAGAAGGAGGGAGTGGGGGGGAAGTTATTTCCATTGTAAGCATTAGTTCAGTTCGCCTCATAACTTTCTAAGGTGGAAGTCCCAAGTTGCACCGGGGACCTGGTTATTTCTCTGGACTGTACCTGTTACCCTGTCACCAGTAAAAGGTACCGAAACAACGATCACTGTGTGTGTGTGTGCCTGCTTAACCGCCACTATTCACCACCTTGTCTGCAGAGACGCGACTACTACTCCCCTCATCCATCCCCGCTGCCCTGAGGTAAAGCTCCACCTGTGGGGAGCTGTACTACACTCAGCTGCACTTCCATCACCTCAGCGGCCGGCTGCAGCGCTGGTATACCCGTTACCAGGAACTTCAGGTGGCGTCACGTTACCAATCCCCTTATCTCCCACCGTTCCCCCCCATTGAGGGTCCAGGGCACGGGAACGGTAACCGAGTACCCCCTACCCTGTCGACCGTCTCACAAATGCTAGTGTGAAAGCAGCCTTAGTGTAAGTGACGTGTATATATATATATATATATATATATATATATATATATATATACATACTTGCTTTTGGCTGCGCTATAGCAATAATGGTAACATTACATCTTATTTATTTATTTATTTTTTGTATGTGCTTGCTTACCGAAGAATACCAAAGGATTCGTTTCACGAGACAGCAGGTCACAGATCAGAAAGAAGACCAAATAGGGAATTTGAATACTTTTACTAGAGGGTGATGAATAGTGAACTCCAATAAAACAACAATGGTAACCCGTCAAAGTGATATCACATACACCTGGTCATAACTGAACAGGATCACCATTCTGCCCCAATTACACAGACCAATGATGTTACTGAAAATATGCAGCAAATTTAGCTGTGATACGCCCTGTATGTATACAGGAGTGTGCAAACTACTCTAGCAACACGGTGTAAATTACTGGCGGCATGAAGAGGCCTGTCGGTGCGACACCACAATAGTTCACAAACTTATGCAAAACTATACCTGCCCCACAGACACCCAAACACAGTCAAAGGTTAACCAAATACAAAACTTGAACACTGACTGCATTCTGTACTAATGAAAGGTTTTGTTCTCCTCAGTGGCTGCAGCCTCTCTAACATGGTATGGTGCCAACAATACCTTTGCGTGCAAGCTTCCCACTACAGATGTTCACAGCAGGGCCTTAGCTCAGGACTTACTGTCATTCCGTGGAATAATGGATAAAGGGGTTAGGTAGTAGGATGGCAGTCACGGGCAAAAGGTGAACAGAGGAACAAGTCTGACCCATAGACTGGGGGTTTCTGGCTGACCCTGCGCCCAGAAGTACCTCTAAAGGTGAGGATGTCTGGGCTGTCACCCTTGCCCTGTTTTTGACCATCCTTAGGCTATAACCCCCTCACCTCCACCCAGGGACCGGGATAAGCACACAAACTCCAGACAGATGTCAATCTACCAAATTCTGCACGCAAGGTTTCAGCACAACAGCACACGGCGTCTACATAGCACTTGGTCTTTGCAGAGAATGCACTCTTTTGCTAACACAGGCTGATGGGTAATGGGATTACTTAAGGGTTAGGGGAGTGGACAACTGCATCACCTGACACACACACAGCAGCTTAATAAACTAAAGGAAAGTAACTCCATTACTGCAAAGTCACAGATACTACAGAACAGTCTACATGTGACATTTACATGGGGAAGAGTTCAGCAGGTTCTTTATTTGTCCAGAAACTGTGGAACCAAACTACATTATATATTTTATACCAAGATGAGTCCCTTTGTAATATTCTTAAACAAGGTTTAAGAATCATTCCTAGAAAAGGCAAGGATATTGCCAGCAGTAATTCCCCAAGTATATTTTCTGATAGGAAAAAATCATCTACCTGGTTAACATACAAAGGGATGTATAAATGTGGTAGTTCAAAATGTGGCATGTGCAAATATGTAGCATCCGGCTCAGAATTTAAAAACTTGCATACAGAGGAAAAACACCAATTTAAATCCTACATAAATTGCAATAAAGCTGCCACTACCTAGGCCAGCTGCCTATGCTTACAGACTGTGTTGTACTCTGAACTGTGTTTTTTTTAACCTGAACTGTTACAGTAAAGTACCCGGGAGAGTGACTTTGCCTCCATGTCTTTTTGCTAACCAAAATCCACCTTTTGATATCAGCAACACTGCCCCGGAGTACCAGCTCCACCTGTAGGGAGCTTTGCCATCCTTGCCGCAATACCATCGCCCTCCGGAGGACTGTGGCGGCGCTGGTGACTCATCACCAGGTACTACAGTTGGCGTCACGAGATAACAACTCTTTTCCCTTGTACATAACCCCTCTTTGAAGTGTCACCCAGGCCACGGACTCAGGCACTGCCACCAGTGACATCCTCGTGAACCCCTCTAAGCCTGATACCCGAGTACCCCCCCCCCGGGCCAGGGGCTCGACATAATTTCTGGCGTCACGAACAGGATCCCGTGCCCGGTGTTACCAGGTACTGTGTGCCTTCAAACTCTGAACTGTTTAATATTGAAAAGAACTTTTCCCGCCATTACATGGCGCCAAAAGCGGGTTCCCGCCATTTATACCGGGGATCCCAAGATGGCGACGTAGCCATGTGAAAAGGACAATGTGCAGGCCTATGGGTGTGCCTCAGCCCCTTGCTATGGGAGGGCCTAGACAGAGGCACGAAACTGTTTGCCTGCCCCAAGTGCCAGCAAACAACCAAGGGGGCGGGCCAAAGACTAAACGATCACTGCCAGGATCAAAAAATGGCGGCAGGGACGGAGCAAAGCAGTGGAGGTCCAGCAACCCGGAGCTGGAGCCGGGAGCAAGAGACCGGTCCACGGTTGAGCACCCGGTAACCAGTGAGGACCCGCCAGTCGAGATGCAGCCCATCATCACTAGTGTAGAAGTCAGGGCAGAGCGAGATGACCCTGAGGCCCTACCTGATGACAGCGGCAGCAAGACCAGAGCAGAGCCCTAGGAAGCTGAGGAGCCATCCAACCAGCCAAGCTCCGAGGAGGAACATCAACCGCACGGACCGGCTAAACAGGTCGGTGTAGCCGTCATGAAAGGTGAGCATAACTGTGCCCCAGCTCCGGCCCTGGGAACAGTACCAGGATGACCGGGCTGGCTATGAGCAGCATGCAGGGCCAAGAGGATGGTGTGCCGTGTGTGTTCACAAATGTGTGGACTAAAGACTGCTTTCCCTGTGGACTCATAGACTTTCATGAGGACTTTTGTGTGTGTTTGAGCCTGGACTGATGATACAAGTAGCCAGAGACTCTTGTGTATCTTTATGATAAAGCATAGTGGTGATAACTCACACTGGACTGTGCTGGATAATATGTTACCGCCGGAGCTGCACAGTTAGTACCGGTCCCCGTTGGGCCGAGGTGGACTCTAAATTTAATTATATGCAGAATGTTAACCGGAGAGTAAGATCTTCTACAACAGGTGACCCAAGGACCATGAAGTCTATGATAATAGCTAACTTTTGTGTTTGTTTGTTAGTAATGTTGAAAGAAACCGTGCCTCCCATAAAGGGAAGAAGAAGAATGCGTGAATTGTAAATATGTTACCTGTTATTATTGTTTATGAAAAAGGAAATTTTACTCTCCAGGTGTACCAGGCGGAATACTCGCGGACGAGTATGTTTCACCAAGGAGGAATGTGGAGCCCAACTGGTCGGAGCCCCACTAAAGGGTACTGCACCCAGACCAACGTGTGTGATATCCCTGTGGTAAGTGAATGAGGAGGTTAATATGTGGCTTAATCCTCACATCCACACACACCCTTAGCTCAGGGACTACAGGGTTAAATCCTTTACTAGGAGACCCAGCCCCAGAGAGAGGAGTGCAGGCCAAGCAGTGTGAGGACGGGAGGAAGTTAGAGTCAAAGAACGTCTGAGGGAGAGACAGAGAGGAGGAGGAGTAGGGGTCTTCCAGGGAAGAGAAGCTGTTTGGGGTGAACCTTCATCGGCTCCTCGGTTACCAAACAGTACACCGGACACCGAAGTCCGCACCTGCTGGAGACCTCCAGGCCCAGCAGAGAATCCAGATCACCGGAGAGACTACAGACTCTCGGGCACCTGCGCAGTCAATATCAAGGAAGCCAGGCACCTCATGACGAGAGATAGTGGCAGACCATCAAGGGTTATCCCGCAGACAGGAAAGATGAGAGAGCACAGGAGGCCAGTCCAGGTTTCAGACAAGCCAGGCTTCACACAGACTGGAAGACTAGTGAAGTAGAGACATCTAACAAAGCCACGTGGAGACACCCCGTTCATTTGCCACTACCTAGGCCAGCTGCCTATGCTTACAGTGTTGTACTGTGAACTGTGTTTTTTTTTTACCTGAACTGTTACAGTAAAGTACTCGGGAGAGTGACTTTGCCTCTGTGTCTTTGTGCTAACAAAAATCAACCTTTTGCTATCAGCAACGCTGCCCCGGAGGACCAGATCCACCTGTAGGGAGCTTTGCCATCCTTGCCGCAATACCATCGCCCTCCAGAGGACTGTGGTGGCGCTGGTGACCCATCACTAGGTACTACAGATGGCATCACGAGACAACTCTTTTCCCTTGTAAATAACCCCTCTTTGAAGTGTCACCCAGGCCACGGGCTCAGGCACCACCACCACTGACATCCCTGTGAACGCCTCTGAGCCTCATACCCGAGTACCAACTGGGCCTGGGGCTTGACAGGTCCAGGCATGGAACTGGGAACCAACCAGCCATGATCCCCACCGAAGCAACCCCCTGTCCCGGTATCCGAGTACCCCATACCCTGTCGACCGACTCAGTTCCCCAGTCTCAGGTAAGATGGGGCACAATGTCGAGACCCACACACTTTGCATCCAGCACCCACCCAATCCCACAGGACAGGGAGATTGTAGGGCATAGCGGGACCAGTGGGTAGGTAGCCACAGAGTCACAACACTGGCTGGGGGGAGGAGAAAGTGAAGGAGGTGGGGTCAGAACACACAGAGAGAGCAGAGTAGTCTGCAAGAGACAGAGGAATGAGGAGGATTGTCAACAGAAAGATGGAGTTCTCGGGGAACTTTGGTGCTGGGGAAGAGTGGGGACCAGTGGGTAGGTTGCCCATGGAACCCAGGCCAGCGACCCCGAATTCACTACAACTTCCAGTCATGGTGAAGGAACTGGTTGCAAGAGGGACCAGCCCCCAATCTGGCAACAATACTGCAAGTTTGAGTCAGGAAACCGAGTGCTACTGAACTTTATGTGCAGTGGCCAACTATCACGGACAATCTGCAGAATGGTGGCTAGACCTAGAACCAGAGGACAGGTCGACCGTCGCTCGACAGGGCCCACAGCCACCTGCTTGGGACCCTGTAGCACAAAGGCACAGCACAGAAAAGGGCAACCTGGAAAGACATTTAAGAGTGTGTCTCAGTGGAGTGATCCGGGACTGCCTGGAAGTTGACTGGATTGCTGACCCGAAAAACCGAGTACCCTGACTGGGTGTGTACTGCTGTGAACTGCAAGTAAAGGTAAAAGAACTGCACCCCTTTGTGTCCTCCTGCTTAATTCTTGCAGCCTCCTTGCCGCCTCCCACACCATAACCACCACCACCATCATTCCCCAAAGACTCTTACATCAAACCTCAGGGGTCCGCTCTTTTTGTGGGGAGTGTCACCACCCCGGCTGCCACTACATCTATCCCCTGGGGGGCTCATCTAAACAGCGCTGGTCACCCTTGATCAAGTACTGTAAGTGGCGTCACATAAAGACATTATAATCCCCTGTAAATTCCCCTTTATCTGCTCGATCAGGGACATGACCGCCGGGACTGTCACAGTGACATCCCCCTGACTACGCCCAGCTGGTTAAGTACCCCAGGCCCTTGAGGCCGTTGCATCTAGCAACACAAACCTCCTATCATTGGCAGGACTGACGAATGGCGCCAAAATCAACATCCACCACCTGCATGGACTGTAATCCATCATGATAAGCCAGTGATCTAAACTGCTCCACCCCCTGGTGTGGCCGACAGCACAGAGAGCGGAAAATGTGAACGAAAGGGTGGAGCTGAGCTGCAGAACAGCACTGCCGAGCTGCAGGAAGAAAGCTGCATCTGGCAGAGGAGATCGAAAAAAACATGGAGGGAGAGATGGCGGATGGCAAAAGGAAACTCCTAACCCCCAAAACCACAGAAGCACCATTACCAGGCAGCCTTTGGATGTCGCCGGGTCCACTGCTACCCATGGCCCCAGGCCTCCTCAGTGCAGAGGTGGAGGAGTTGAGCCGACAGCTTTAGCGGATCCAAGTGGTGGAAGTCCACAAGTGGCAGCAGGCCCTGCACAAAATGATTGCCCGGTCATCGGCCATGCAGAACCCTGAGCCTCACGCCCTGGAGGAGACTGGTGCCAAATCGGAGACAACAACCTCAGGTACAGGCTCTGCCCCAGTTAACATTGCCAAATTAGTGCGGACCCTGAAAACTTCTCCATTCACTACCCGCAGCAGGGCCACCCCAAAGCTAGACTGGCAGAGTGGATCAGCCCCGGGAGAAAGGCTACCGGCCTTGCTAGAACCCATGGCCTCATCTAATGCTGGGGGGACCCAGGCAGAGACTGTTTACTTTGAATGGGTTCACTGAGGAGATGCTCTGATGGGGTTCCCTGAGGGTAGCCATTCTGCTTCAGCAGCATCTGTGGACTTGCTGAAGGTCATATCAGAAGGGGAGTACCGTCGCTGATGGCATGAAGCGAAAAACATCAGCGAAAAAGAGACCCAGGCTAGGCAACGGGTTCTAAAAGACACACATTTTAAGGTCAAAAGTCAGACCCGCAAAACCCAGGATAAGGAAGAGCCTGAAAAGAGAGGTTCCGTCCTTAACTTTGATCTGTATAAGGGGTGGGGTTTCATCAAGGAACCACACATGATAAATTACATCTTTGTCAATCGCAGGGATGTAGAGGCCAACCTGCCAAAAGGGTCTCCTGGCTGAGACCTTTACCCCAGGGAGTGGGTGGAATATACTCGGCATGTAGGTCACCTAGGTCACCGTGGGTTGTATGCCCTCAATGTACGAAAAGTGCCGGCTGTAGTGGAAACTCCGAATCCTCTTACATCTGGCCTTGTGGCAGAACCACCTGCTACTGCACCAGCAGCGGCATCAACATTAGCGGCACCATCTCCAGCCACACCACCCTGAGCTTCTGCACCCTCCTCCTCAGCACCACCTGTTGCTGGTCAATATGAACAGCCCCCACTGTCTCCAGAAAGTGTCAGGATAGCAGCCCATTTCAGGAAGCGAGAGGTAATCGTAAACCCGCCTCGCCAGAGGCTGTGGGAGAGGCATCATGTGGAGAAGTGAGCCAGGAGGAGTGTTACAACTGATACATGGGAGTGGAACCTGTCAGTTCACTAATCTCCCGGCTGACCAACAGAGGAAAGAGTGAGTCTTTTTGTGTAGTAGAGTAATGTAAATAGTTAATCATTGGTGCAACCTGTGCAGCCGCACAGGGGCCCACGGGGTGAGGGGGCGCTTTTCCACCTACACAGCTGATCAACTTGTTCATTTTGGTGAGCTATTGGACAGCAAAGGGCCCCATATTCTGTTCTTACACAGGGGCCCTTATCTGTCTGTGTCCACCAGTGCAGGGCCGCACTGTCCATTGGACAGCATGAGCATTATGCTCAGGTAGCAAGGAGGCATGGGAGCGGCAGTGTTGTAGGGGAGTGGAGCTCTGCACACAGCGCTCTCCTGTCTCCTCTCTGCTTCCTTGTTCGCCGGGCAGGCTGAAAGGTAAGTTAACAAGGACGCCACCCCCTCGCTTCTCACTCCCGCCGCCAGCACTAACACACAACCCCCACCCCCGCTCCTCACTCTCGTCGCCAGCACCAGCACCACCCCACCCTCAACCACCCCCCACCCCGCTCTGCAGCTGGCTTAGGCGGCGGGGATGCTAAGCCACCCCTGGGTGTATATAGTATAATTATTGATAGAATTGTTAGACCATAGTGTTTAGTTATTCTGGCTAGCCTTTGAAATAATGTAAAAATGTATATAGTTGTCTTAGATTAACCGGCCAGGTACTGTGAATTTGATAATCATGGACGATGTGGTCATAGGACTATGATGTGACCAGGACATTCGTATAAATAAGTTGCACTTCTTAACGTGCCCCTTGTTGTTTTTTGGACCAGCATAGTAGGGTGCAGCACTGGAGCTGTTGCACTTTACAAAATAAGAATTTTCAAAAACGTAACACACCACACCATAGTATTTACTCTCATGGTCACTGATAGGTTACCATATTTGGTGTGTATTGTTATAGGACATTATTGGTAACACTCCAACAAATTATTAAACAAGTGGAAACCACTAAGGAGTTATAGTTACATAAAATATCACCTTTATTTTAGTGCAAATATAAAAGCAGACACATACAGGTTATACAATGAAGTACAATTGGGAGATTCCCACAAATGGCTACAGGCAGATAATCACTCAGTGAGTGAACACATAAGGTATAAGGTCAAAAATCTTTGTGGTGGTAAAATGCAAGAAAATGGGACATATAATCAGGAAGTACCACAAGGCACAAATCACTCACCCAAATCAAGCACAGGTAACAGCCTCGGTCACCCACCCTGAGTCCCGCCAGGTAGCACGCCCCCTATGTCCGTTTCACCGCCGCTTGTTCATGGGGCCAATGAACTTCATTGTATAACGTATATGTGTCTGCTTTCATATTTGTACTAAAATAAAGGTGATATTTTATGTAACTATAACTCCTTACTGGTTTCCACTTGCACTTTACAAAATGTTGCACTTCAAAAGATTTGCTTTGCTTAACCTCTGACCTCGAAAATAACCGTCGGTGTGGCTGAAGAACCAGGTCAGACCATGGTCTTTGAGCCCTGTAGCCACGCCCAGGGATGAAATTTAAGGTGGGTTGGGGCGGTTCCCACCAAGTTGCTCTTAAAAGCCATGTAGTTTCACACACTGAACTGAAGTTGCTGCAGGAAGTGACTAGAGCTGATGCTGTTTTTGTATTTTTTTTTTTATATTTTTCTACTTTTGACATTGAAGTAACATTCAAAGAAAATGTGCCTTCCCCTGAAGGGAAGATGTTATTGTTAAAATTCTGTAGCAAAGAAAAATGTTTTGCATGTTCTTGTTTTAACACCCTTGTACTGTCTTACAGCCCGAGGACATGCTGTGTTTAACGGGGGATGTATGTGGCGCCCCTGTGGTCTGGTTGCCACAGAGGTACTGTACCTAATCAATGGGGGTGGTATCTGACTCCCAGGTAAGATGTGGGCACAATGCCAAGACCCACACATTTTGCTTACATGGAAAACAGAGTACCCCGGTTGCTTGTGTACTGCTACGAACTGCAAGTATAGGTAAAAAAACTGCACCCCTTTGTGTCCTCCTGCTTATTTCCTGCAGCCTCCTTGCCACTTCCCACACCATAACAACCACCACCATCATTCCCCAAAGACTTTTACATCAAACCCCAGGGGCCCACTCTGCCTGTGAGGAGTGTCACCATCCTGGCTGCCACTACATCTATCCCCTGGGTGCTCATCTAAGCAGCGCTGGTCACCCTTGATCAGGTACCACAGGTGGCGTCAAGTAAAGACATTATAATCCCCTGTAAATTTCCCTTTATCTGCTTGGTCAGGGCCACGACCACCGGGAATGCCACCGTGATATCCCCCTGACTACGCCCGGTTGGTCAAGTATCCCAGGCCCTTGAGGCCATTGCATACTTCTCTGCCATGATGAGCAATGACGCAGACTAGGGATGGGCGAATCTATTACTCGGCGAGTAGTAAGGGACTCGCAGGACTCGGTACTCTGCGAGTTTCCCAGTGATTACTCGCACGAGTCCAATGCAAATCAATATCAATCCTAGTTTTGTCAGAAACGCTGACAAAACTAGGATTGCCATTGTTTGCATTAGACTCGGCTACTGTGCCAGTGATAGCAGGGAAACTCGCAAGTAACTGCTGTTACATTGCGAGCCGAGTCCAGCTGTCTTCTCTGTGCAGGCTGCAGCAGCTCCAGGGTCCTAGAGCCCGCCTGCTCACAGACATGATGTAGCAGTGCTGAGATTGTTCTCAGTCTGCTCATTCCCTGTGCATAGACATCTATCTATGCACAGGGGATGTAGCAGAGAGGACATCGCGTTTTGGACTACGTCGGACGGAAGAGGATTTTTTTAATTAAAGATGGAGTCCCTAATGGCTTTTTTTTTTATTTCAAAATTTTCTCTGTGTTTTTTTAACCCTTTATTGGAGATTCTTAGTGGCTGGGTCAAACGTGGCCTGACATTAAGAATCTCGGGCTTAATACCAGCTTGTATAACAAAGCTGGTATTAACCCCTTTATTACCCAGCGTGCTACCGCCACCAGGGCCGCTGGAAGAGCGGGGTTCAGCGCCAGAGGATGGCGCTTCAATGAACGCGCCATCTTCTGGGGCGGCTGCGGGCTGCAATTTGCTGTGGGGGGGTGCCCAGAAAGCTTGGGCCTCCCTGCGCTGCGGATTCCAGCCCCCAGCTGCTTAGCTGTACCTGGCTAGACATAGAAATTGCGCGGAGCCACACGCATTTTTTTTTTATTATTTCATGAATTTCAGAGTCAGAGTCTCAGAGTCAGAGTCAGAATCTCAGAATTTCATGAAATAATTTAAAAAAAATGCGTGGGGCTCCGCGCAATTTCTATTTCTAGCCAGGTACAGCTAAGCAGCTGGGGGCTGGAATCCGCAGCGCAGGGATGCCCAAGCTTTCTGGGCACCCCCCACTGCAAATTGCAGCCCGCAGCCGCCCCAGAAGATGGCGCGTTCATTGAAGCGCCATCCTCTGGCGCTGAACCCCGCTCTTCCAGCTGCCCTGGTAGCGGTGGCACGCTGGGTAATAAAGAGGTTAGGGCCAGCTTTGTATTATCAGCTGGCCCTAAGCCCGAAATTTATGGCGGTCACGCCAATATTAGACATGACCGCCATGAATTTCTATTAAATTGTTTTAAAAAAAAACACAACACAAAGAAAATTTTTTATTAGAAATAAAAAAAAAAGCCATTAGGGACTCCATCTTTAATTAAAAAAATCCTCTTCCGTCCAAAACGCGATGTCCTCTCTGCTACATCCCCTGTGCATAGATATAGATGTCTATGCACAGGGAATGAGCAGACTGAGAACAATCTCAGCACTGCTACATCATCTCTGTGCACAGACATTCATGTCTGTACACAGGGAATGAGCAGACTGAGAACAATCTCAGCTCTGCTACATCATCTCTGTGCACAGACATTCATGTCTGTACACAGGGAATGAGCAGACTGAGAACAATCTCAGCTCTGCTACATCAGGCAGCAGGCGGGCTCTAGGACCCTGGAGCTGGCAGCCAGCACAGAGGAGACAGGATTCTTATCTGTGCGAGTTTCCCAGCGATTACAGTTACAAAGTAAACGAGTCCAATGCAAATAAATGACAAAACTAGGATTGCTTCAGGCTGAAGCTTCCGAGACACATCTGCGATTTGTAAATCTCACACTACTCACTATTACTCGCTTCTCCATTCATTAACATTGGACTCGCTAGACTCACAACGAGTAGCGAGTCCTGTGCTCGGACTCGCTAGAGTCAAGCGATTCCGAGTAATTTAGGATTCGCCCATCACTAACGCAGACCTCTTCCTTACTTCAGTCTTGCACCTGGCATTGCGCTGCCTTTGGCCTACCACAGTAATTCTTGCCAATGACTCTGGCATGCTGCAGTTGTTAATAGTTAATAATATTGCGGGCCAATGTGTTGTACTGAAGGATCAGCCCATTTGGCAATTGCTAAAAGGGCAGTACAGCCTTACCTTCACCTATCAAATAGAGTTGTCTTATTTTATTCAAAATACTCCAAATGCTAACTAAAAATGTTATTCTCCTGTCAACTGTATTCCAACTCTGCTTGTGTATATTTTCGCTATTGCTTAAAGACTGTAGGCTATTATAGCAAGGGTTCTTATCAAATATATCTTGAACACACTGTTTCATTTGCCTATAACTTAAAGGGAACCTGGCAGGTCGTACTACCCCTCTAATCTATTACTACTTGTCCCTGCACCTTCCTATCTGATCCCTAACCATCCCTCACTTTGCTAAAGGGGGCCTATAATGAGGGTGAAAAATAAATTATATACTTACAAACAGTGTCCACATGATCAGCCCCACAATGCATCGGGCCAGATATGACGTTACAGCCTGGGCATCACATGATCACAAGAAGCATGCATTTAGAATAGGAGGTGGCACAGCCCAAGGGAAATTAGGACACCCAGTGGGTTATGTGGACACAAAGCGAGGAGTGGAGTATGGAGCCCGGAGCAGCCTTTCCAGTCTCCAACTGGACACTGTTTGTAAGTATATAAGTTATTTTTCACCCTTATTATAGGGCCCCTTTAGCAAAGTGAGGGATGGTTAGAGATTACATAGGAAGGTGCAGGGACAGGTAGTAACCATGCACTGGGACGGATATGACGTTCCGGGCTGGGCATCACATGATCACAAGAGGTGGACATTTAGAATAGGAGGTGGGACAGCCCAAGGAGAACGAAGACACCCAACGGGGCGTGCGGACACAGAGTGAGGAGGGGAGAATGAAGCCCGGAGCATGCATTTCCAGTCTTCAACTGGACACTGTTTGTAAGTATATAAGTCATTTTTCTCCCTCATTATAGGGCCCCTTCAGCACAGAGGGGGATGGTTAGGGATCTACTTGCTATTATTCGGTACTCGCCAAATAGTAGGGTACTCGGGCTACTCATTACTCTGCGAGTTTCCTTGCGATTACTCGCAGAGTAACAAGTCCAAAGTAAATCAATGGGAAATGCAATTCCTCTGCTGCTGGACCCTATAAAGAGGTCTGGCAGCAGAGGAAAAACCTGCAATTCCCCAATTGATTGTTTAAAAGCCGGCGGTAAAAAGCCGCCGGCTTTTAAACAATGCGGAAGCCCCCTACTGGCTTCCCCGCTGCCTTACAGCAGGATCCTCCGCTCCCCCCACTGCCTCCGCACCCGATTTTGAGTTAGGAGTGGGCGGGGGGAGCAGGGACAGGGAATGGGGAGCGAAGGACCCAGGTGGGAAAGCCGGCGGTGAAGTTTTCTCCTTCTGTTCTGCACTCCCTGCTCCTTCCTGTCCCTCGCTGGTCCCTGGCCCTGCTTTCCCCATCTGGTTCTAACTTAGGATTGGGTAGGGAGGCTGCGGGGGGAGCGGAGGATCGGGCTGTCAGGCAGCGGGGAGCACAGAACCAACCGCGGCACGCAGGGAGCTGTCCGCAGTCCTGAACTGTGAGTTCAAACCGGATTCTCCCGGATTGCCCCAGTTCAGAGCAATCCAGCACCATAGAGTCCCATGTTATGGGGTGCCGGGCAGGGGGAGCAGGGTCAGGGAGCAGGGAGGGAGCAGGGAGCGCAGAACAAAAGGAGAAAGCTGGCAGTGAAGTTTTCTCACCACCGGCTTCCCCGTCTGGGTCTTTCGCTCCCCGCTCCCGCCTGCTCTTAACTCAGGATCGGGTGGGGAGGCAGTGGGGGGAGCGGAAGATCCTGCTGTGAGGTGACAGGGAAGCCAGTAGAGGGATTCAGCATTGTTTAAAAGCCGGCAGCTTTTTACCGCTGGCTTTTAAACAATAAAGTGGGGAATTGCAGGTTTTTCCTCTGCTGCCAGACCTCTTTATAGGGTCCAGCAGCAGAGAAATTACTCACAATACTCACTTTCCCATTGACTTACAGTGCACTCGCTAGACTTGTAACGAGTACCGAGTATCGGGACCTACTCATTACGAGTCTAGCGAGTTCAAATATTTCAGTACTCGCTCTTCCCTAGTAGTGATAGGTTAGAGGGGTTGCGCGACCTTACAGGTTCCCTTTAATGTCTCCTACTCTTAAATCTGATATTGTGCTTTTATAATGATATTAAATTACTGGACCAGGTGCCCAATGATGTGTTAAATGTTGTGCACTGAAAGATTTGTGGGACAGGACACTTTAAGGCACAGGCGACAATACTAGGGATGAAGATTAGACCTTTACTAAAAATGGTGGCTTAAAATGAATGCAATGAAATGTAAAAACAGTTCATGTGAAAGTCCACAACACCTGGCGCACCGAAAAAAAATGTGTTTCTCTCTAGCAGATGTATGTCAGACCTCTCAATCTGTATAATTTGTGAAGACTTTCTGTTTGACTTGCTAAGCATCTCCTAAAACACACTTCGCAACTTGATGACTCCACGCTTGTATCTTATATACTGAAAGCCGATCTACATTGAGGTCATTGCAGCACAAATGTAAAGAATAAGCACTCCTCAGGGGCCATCTCTTCTCTACAGTAGCCACCAGCACCTCCAATTAGAGAATCCATTACTACCTTTACTTTCTTGTTCAAAAGTTTTTATTGAGTTTTATAATACAAGGTAAATGATTAAACATACATATGATATAACTGGGTCTGCGGCAATTTCAGTGTCACACATAAGGTAACATGGTGTTAAATCAATCAAGTTTATTTAGGGTATCACCAGAATAAAAATTGTTACATACTGTATTTGATATTGTTACAAATTATTTAAATAAATGAATAATCAAGGCTTAATGCTACATAATACAGCTCTAGTATAGTAGATTACACCTATGATAACAAAGATGTGTAAAAGTGTTTAGGCCTGGCATATTCAGAGTTAAGACCGACGAAGGTGAAAGTTGCAGGATTGAGTAATTCTTCTGCACGGAATAACGTATTTGCTTGTAAGTTTGGAAGCACTTTATAAAACTAATCCATTCTGGAAGATTTCACATGACACCGGAAAAATAACACCAGTAAATAATGTGAACCAGAAATATGAAGAGTCATGGAAGATACATGAGGAAATATAGTCAAATGAATGAAGACTGCATAACTTTAACCTTACTTCTTACAATGTGAGGGCATGGGGAAAAATTACTTTAAAGCCCCACCGTAGCATTCTTTTTTATTTAACAGCTGGAGTGGTGCTTTTGATCTAAGTCACCTGCCCCTGTCTTATACTCACCCTCCAGCATCTCCATCTGGGATCAGTTCGCTTTCGTTGGTCTTCTGCTGTTTGTGACCCGCCGGCTGCTGCAATGTTTTAAAGTTAGGGTGTTTTCACATCTAAGGTTGGTGTGTGTTTTGCTTAATTTGCGTTTCTAGGCGTTTTTACTGCTAAAAACGCATAAAAACGCTAGCGGTTTTGCCCCCATTGATTTTAATGGAAACTCATGTAACTATGCATGCAAAAACGCATGTGCTTTTTCACATGCGTTTTGGGTTTTGCGTTATTGAAAACGCTCATGCGTTTTTGCATGTGTTTTTACATGCATTTCCATTAAAATCAATGGGGCTAAAAGCGTTAGCGTTTTTATGTGTTTTTAGCAGTAAAAACACCTAGAAACGCAAATTAAGCAAAACGCACTCCAACCTCCGATGTGAAACAGGCCTTACTCTTTAATACAAGTCTATGAGATCCTCGTTCTGACCTCATTCTCGCTTTCATAGACTGTTATTTAGAGCTATTGACCTAATGTTTGACTTCTAGCTAGATAGACGTTGCTAGCACAAAATAATCCCGCAGGATTGGAGCGATGCCGAAAAAAGGTGAAACACCGGAGAGTGAATGTAAGACCGGGGTCCGGAAGCTAAGATTCAAACCCCTGCTGGAGTGGTGTATAAAGTTAATTAAAATGATTACTGTTGACTCTCTGAGGCGACCACGTACAATTGTACTGAAAGAGTCTAAAAAAGCACACCTGGTAAAAACATGGTAAAACTGAAAGTCTGTCGAAGGCAATCTGACCCAAATAAACAAGTTTCAAGGCTGATTATGCCTTTAGGCAAAATTACTTTATTGCCTGAGGTGACCGTCTGAACAAATGCTGCCCCCCAGGAGTGGAACTCGGCTGGTTCTCTAAGCCAGCTGTTATGCTGACAGCCGACTTGGAGAACAGGCAGAACGTCTGTTCCTGCTGTTTATATTCATTTGTATTCATGCCCTACAGACACAAATAAAATTGAAAATATGATCGACTCTGGCATGGCAGGGAGGACCAGCACATTTTAGCCCCCATCCCAATGCAGCAGCGTAATGAGGTTACCTTATCACACTGTTGACAAAACAAATGCTCCACAGAGGTGCCGCAGACCGCAACATGGTAAGTGATTTGAGCTGAAGGCAAAAGACAGAGTGATGTTAGTGTAAGGGTACCTTTACACGCGGCTACATTTCTAGGGTGGCTACAGGTAACTTACTGGTTGCAGTGAAATCATGGAGACAAGGTTCTATCTTGTTGCTGTGTACAAATGGAATAATTTCTCCATGATTTCACTGCAACCAGTAAGTTACCTGTAGCCACCCTAGAAATGTAGCCGCGTGTAAAGGTACCCTAAGAGACAGTTTGAAAGGATAGGTTGCAAGAAAGGCTAGAAATATGAGTGCGCAGTATGTGTGTGTGGGGATTTGAGATGTGTGGGCATAGAATAGTGAGGGGCCATATCTAGGGGACAGTACGGAAAATGGCAACATGTGGGGGACAGCATGGAGAGTGGGCAACTTGTGGGGATAGAATGGAAAGGGGCAGAGTCTGGGGGACAATGTGAAGAGAGGCAGCTTGTGGGGGACAGTATGGCGAGAGGGCATCTTGTGGGTGACAGTATAGAGAGGGGCGGCATGTGGGGGACAGTATGAAGAAGTTTAGCATTTAGTGGACAGTGTGAAAAGGAGCGTGTGGGGGACTGTAATGTGAACGGTAGCTCGGCCTCTGGTGTCCGGGATGCTTTCTGGAGTGAACCCAAGATGGCTCCTCGGTCCCCAATTGGCTCTTGCTATGTTCTCTCCTTGTCTCCCGACCCCACTCTTGGGCCCTGCATGAATACTCTGAAGGCTGTTCAGGGTCACTGGCTCGGGCCTAGCACGGCACCGACCACCATAACGTCTTCACAGCTCTTCTAATGTCTGCACACTCTAACTAACGCCGCCCCCAGCACCAGAGTTTATAGGGGATCTTGCCTAAGAGCAGCAAGTTTAGCTCCCCCTACTGTGCTGGGGTGGAAGGTGTTTTTGTGTCTGTGTAGCCACTGTGGAAAGCCATCCGTGCTGTAGGTGAGTCTGTGGTTACCTGTAGCAACAGGGTGCCACATTTCCCCCAATTAAGATCAGTACTCCTGGATTAAAAAACATTTTTGGTTAACATACATAATAGCATTTTCAACACAATAATAATATATTTACAGAGTCTCAAAATTTAAAAACTTACAAAAACCACTAGAGAAATGGTAAAACCGGTACAGTCCATACGGTGCTACTCCATCCACTGCAGGCTGAAGGCAAGTTTGTTGTCACAACAATCCTGTGACTATGGTCCTTTTAAAGTTGAAAACAGGGGGAAAAAGTTCACGGAAAGCTGTTCGTTAAGAGTCTATACAGTAAAGTTTCTGTACGCTCCGGGTGAAAAGGAGTAAAGTCTTTCAAAAGTTCAACAACGCGTTTTAGCTAAAACATTTAAAAAAAGCCTTCCTCAGCTGAGGAAGGCTGTTTTTAAATGTTTTAGCCGAAACGAGTTATTTAAATTATAATAAAGATCTTTGAGGTAAAACAGAGACCTCTTCTTCATCCTGGGAGCGCTCGTGATCCAAACCGGATGTTTTTTCCTGAATACTAGCATTGGCAATCACTCTTTCCTTGCCTTCTTGCTTCTGGGAGAGTACAGCTCCTAACCCCACGTTGCTGGCATCGGTGTACAACAGGAACAGTAGGTTGTAGTTGGTGTAAGCCAGGATCTCTTCACCTGTTAGGGCCTCTTTCATCTGCTGGAACGACTCTTCCTGTTCCTTGCCCCACTCAAAGGGATAATCTCTGGACTTGCCTTTCCTGGGTTGGCCTACTAGGAGGTGTTGCAGTGGAGCAGCCCTCTTCGTGATCTCCTTGATGAATCTCCTGTAATATTTCACCAATCCCCGGAACTGACGTACTTCCTTTAGGGTCTTTGGTTTTGGCCATTCCCTGATTACAGTGACCTTGTCTGGATCTGGGGCCACTCCTTCTGAACTGACTATGTGTCTGAAGTACTGGACCTTCGGCTTTAACAGATGGCATTTGGATGGTTTTAGCTTCATCCCGTACTTGGACAAGGCTTCAAATACCTCTGCTAGATGGCTTAGGTGTTCTTCATAGGATTTAAAATACACTATGACGACATCTAAGTAAAGCAATACCATCTCAAAGTTCTTATGCCCCAGGCAACACTCCATCAGCCTCTGGAACGTTCCAGGTGCATTACATAGTCCGAAGGGCATGCTGTTGAACTCACATAAATGCCGTCTTCTCACAGTCTTCTTCTGCAATGGAGACCTGCCAATACACGCTAGTAAGATCTAGGGTTGAAAAGTAATTAGCAGACTTCAGTGCAGCTAATGATTCCTCAATGCGAGGCAACGGGTAAGCATCTTTGTGTGTTTATGCGATTTATTTGCCTGTAATCTACACACATTCTCATGCTGCCATCTTTCTTTCTGACTAGGACTAGTAAAGCTGCCCAGGGACTACAACTGTCTCTTATGACCCCTGTGTCCTTCATTTCCTGTAAGATCTCTTTGGCTTTTCAATAGTGTGCAGGTGGAATAGGCCTGTATCGCTCTTTGATTGGTGGATGTGTATCTGTGGGGATATGATGGTGTACCCCTTTGATCCTACCAAAGTCAAGTGGATGCTTACTGAATACCTATTCAAATTCTTGGACTACGCGGTAGACACCTTGCTTTTTATGCATGGGAGTGGAATCAGTTCCTACATGGAGCTGCTGACACCAGTCCTCTAGCTGCCCCTTAGCGTTCTTGTCCTCTGCCTCTTTGGGTGAAGGTAAGGGTCCCTCTGCTTGTATCTCATTGTTATGCACAGTGTACAGCTTAGCAACAGTTGAATACCTGGGTAGTTTGACCTCCTCACCCTCACAGTTTAAGATGCAGACTGCTACTCTTTCTTTGTGTACATCGACTACCCCCCTGGCTGTCAAGAGTGTAAGCCTGTACTACGCCAAATCATCATTTCACTCATTGGAGGTATTACAATAGGAAGCGGTTGCAATTTCACCACCTGCTGATTTTACCTGTTGTTGATGCAGGAGGGCTCTTATCTCCCTCTGAAGAACCTTCTTCTGCCTGGTTTTGGCAGTGTCTACAATCTGTTGAAGCAAAAACAACACTTCACCCATGCAATTCTTAACAACATTGGTACCAAGAATAATGTAAGGGTCTCAGTGATTATTCTTTTCTGCTACCACAATAATCCCCTGGTCTGGTAATTCTACCCTCCCCACCTTTATTGGTACTTCTCTAACTCCCATAGTAAGTGGTTCACCATTGGAAGCATAAATGGTTATGTCTAAGGTGGGTGGTTTGAGTTCAGCACATGACCAGAGCTGCTTATAAAGGATATAGGAGATAGTGGTCACTTGTGACCCAGTGTCCAGCAAAGCAGGTGTTGATACGCTTTCCAGTATGATTGACAGGAATAGTCGCTGTCCAATGTAGGCATCATACCAGTCGGCTGGGCCCTGTAGAGCTACTCCTGAGGTTTGGCCCCAGCCCCCTGGGTCTGCTCGTTTAAAGGACAGTATCGTGCAATGTGGCCAGTCTTGTTGCAGCGACGACAGATGGGTTCTCCTGTGGAGCTGTAGCGGTCGATGGTTCTCCCTCTGGGTGACGTGGTCTTCCTTCCTCTCATCCACGGGACGTCTTCTGGGCTTTCAGCAAGCTGAATCAGAGGTTGTAGTTTAGGCTGTGGCTTTGGCCTCTGCTGCAGCTATAGGGCTTCCATAACTGTGGTCAGGTTTTTACTCATCTGGCACATCTCCAAGCACAAAGAGTCAATTCTATTACAGTTGGTAGACTGACCTCTGCTTTCAGCTGCAGGCACGGGTAGGGGTGTTGTTGTAGCCGGAGCCTGACCACTGGGCCACAGCCGGATGGCAGCTTCAGGAGTCTCCACTGGCCGTAACCCCTTTATGGCCATGTCCTTTAAAGAATTGAAATCAGCGTCCGGGTTGCTTAGGGACCACCAGCGCAGGGTTTTGTTGTCCTCTGGTGATAGTAGCCCCTGGGTAAACTGTTCAATCAATAGTTTATTCTCTTTAGGTTCACTAGCAGGGCTGACTTGCTTTAGAGCTCGCAATGCCTCCTGTAGCCGCCAGGCGTAGGTCCAGATATCATCCTCCGGCATTTGATAACAAAGATAGAAGCGCATTCTAATGTCAGCCTCATTACAGTCCTCAAAAGCAGCTTTCAGCATGTTGAAAATTACAGCTACTGATCCTCGTTCATTGGTGGACATGGATTCAATCTCTCTTTCCGCTGCACCAGTTAGCTGTCCCAATACAACAGCGGCGCGCTGCTTGCCAGTCATTGCATACATGTCCAACACACTGCAGATCTTTCTTTTGAAGGTGGACAAAGTATCAGAGCGGCCATCATACTGGGGTAACCACTTGCCACCCGGGATATATGGTAGTGAGATTGGCATGATCGAGGCTATGGCGCCCGGTGGGTTGGCGGCTCTACTGGTTGCAGCCATGGTCACTTCGGGGTGATTCTCGGGGTCAGCAAATGTGCTGTTGTCATCACTGGACATGGCAGACATTTTTGGGGGCCCCCTAGTGAATCACAACCAGTCTTTAAACAGTTAAACAGTGTTTGAACCTCGTAGGCAGAGGGTTAAGCGTTCGGGAATTTCCGGATTAGGCCGCTGCGCTTTGGAAGTACTCGGCAGAGTGAGGGGCGGGTGCTGGTTTAACGCTCTGCAAGTCATCACACCCCCTTTCTTCCCACTCCGTGGCGCAGTAATGGCGGCTCAGTTTAACAGTCACAAATCACAGTTTTCAAACACGGCACACAGTACATGGTAGCAACGGGCACGGGATCGTGTTCGTGACGCCAGGAAAGGCTATGATGCACCCCAGGGTCATGTGGACTCGGGTACCTGGGCCGTAAGCTGCGGTTGGGAATGTCACTGGTGGCCTGCCCAGACCCGTGGCCCTGGTGGTCTGCTTTAAAAAAGAGGAAAATTAAATGGGAATGGTTATAGTTTGTTGTGATGCCACCTGTGGTTTTTGGTGACTGCACCAGCATTGCGTGGGGCCTCCAGGGATGATGGAATGGTAGTTAGGTGTTGAAGCTCCCCACAGGCGGGGCTGGATCCCTGGGGAGTTTGGGGTAATGATGATGAGGGATGGAACAGGAATTTGGCCGGGCTGTTTGGTAACGGGACAGTCTCTGTGGATTGCAGGGGCAAGGGTTGAGGAATTGACACACACACCGTAAGTTGTTTTTTTAACTTTACTGATGGCACCTCAGGTGAGAGTCCGGTGTACTGTCGGGTGGTCAAGAAGCACTTTAGGATCTCCACAGTGAGTGGGTATAAGGCCTCCTTGTCTCTTTCCCTGTGTGTGTGAAGCCCCTGTCCCATGTGAAACTTGGCTGGCCTCCTCTGCTCTCCTATCACCTGTGCTGTTGTTGGGAAACCCACGATTGTCTGCCGCTATTCCTCTCTCTGCGGTGCCTGGTTCCCTTGTTGGTGACTGCACAGATGCCCAGGAGACTGAAATCTCCACGGTAAATCGGTATTCTCTGCTGGGCTAGGTGTTCTCCCGGCAGACTCGGACTCCGGTGTCCGGGATAGTTTCTGGAGTGAACCCAAGATGGCTCCTCAGTCCCCAATTGGCTCTTTCTACGTTCTCTCCTTGCCTTCCAACCCCACTCTTTGACCCTGCTGTTCAGGGTCACTGGCTCGGGCCTGGCGTGGCACCGACCACCAGAACGTCTTCACAGCTCTTCTAGCATCTTCACACTGTAACTAACTCCGCCCTCCAGCACCTGTATTTATAGGGGATCTTGCCTAAGAGCTGCAAGTTTAGCTCCCCCTACTGTGCTGGAGTGGAAGGTCTTTGTGTCTGTGTACCCACTTTGGAAACACATCCGTGCTGTAGGTGAGTTTGTGGTTACCTGTAGCAACAGGATGCCACAAGCTCACACTAGAATATATTAAAGGCAAGCTTGTAGATGAATTCAAGTGAAAAAGGAGAATGTATGCATCAGTAATGAATCCAGAGCAGAAACAGAATTAAAGACACAAGACTTGCCTAAATATAAGAGCAATCTAAGAGAAATTTCTGAATGTTTTGTCTGTAAAAAGCCTGGCCGCTTTAAACGGACTGCAGAATTTGGAAAGCAAGAATGAGTCAGCTTAAAAAGTAGAACAGTCATCAAAGGGTTAAAACAGCTGTAAGGGTACCTTTACACACGGCAACATTTCTAGGAATTTCACTGGCGACATACTGGTTGCAGTGAAATCATGGACACATTGTTCTATCTTGTTGCTGTGTACAAATGGAACAATGTCTCCATGATTTCACTGCAACCAGTAAGTTGCCAGTGAAATTCCTAGAAAAGTTGCCGCGTGTAAAGGTACCCTAAAGGAAGATTCTGCATGTATTGAAGATGCATTTAATGCCAGTACAGGCCCATCTGCAAAGCATACAGTATATGGTGTATAGACTCTGGTGCTAGCAGCCATATGGCAAGTCACAAGGATTTTTTCACTGACCTTGATGAAACCAAGTCAGAAAAGGTCATCTTAACTAATGGTCACTATATGATTTCAAAAGGAGTAGGAGACTGCTACCTCTACTGTCCTCAGCACAAAGCAGAAAGATCCTAGTAAAGGATGTTTTCTGTGTTCCCAGGGGTGAACCAAGCCTCTCTGCTGCCTGAGGCGAACTGCAAAACGGCGCCCCCCCCCCCCCCCCCCCGCTAGAAAAAATTTTTAATTGATAAAAATAAATCTGGTTCCTACAGATTTATATTTATCCTGTAAAAATGAGCAAAATAGTGGACATTTTAGTTTACAGAAACAGAAAAAAAAGATGTCCACACAAAGATGTCTGCGCCATCACACGCACCACATACAAGAACCACACAGAAGAATCCAGAACAAGGATCATTAATGGCAATGGCAGCATGGCACAAGCATTTAGACACATAATGACAACTGGCAGAGCCGTGGTCCTGCAGGCAGAACTGATTGCCAACCTCTGACACACGCCTGCAAAACTCTGGACAGCTGCCTGGCACTGAATATTCAGACAAGTCGCCATGCCGCACCTTCCACACAACACAGGTAAAGACCTGCAGTCTGAGCATCAACAAGCCGCCACTGCACTAAGTTGGTAAAATGGCGCTTCTTCTCCATCCAACAGACCACACTTACTCCCGAATTGCTTAGCCAATCACAAGCACCACACACGGGGCTGTCTTTATGTAATTAATAACAGGGTCCTTCCTATTGGGTTGAGCAAAGGATAAGGGAGCAGGAAGGGGGAAGAGCACCACCGACCAACCGCTGCTCAGGAGAAAGATGGCTGGATGCCTGAATGTACCGAGGGGCAGCACTGGACCTGGTGTGTAAGGGTGGTTTCACATTTGCATTCGGAACGCAAGCGTAACAGAACGCAGCCAAACGCTGCGTTCCTATGTTTGCGCATAATTTATACACCCTCCTCCGCCCTCCAAATGCAACATGTTGCATTTTTTGTGCGTTCACAGGTGCTTGTTTTATCAGCAAGTGCCCGCGAGTGCACAAACAATGCATGGATCTCAATGGATCCGCACTGTCCTCCGCATGGCGGCGCAGGAGAACGCTGCGGATCACATTGAAATTCCGTCGTCGGCGGCTGGGAGGTGGAGGATCTCCGCCACAGATCTCCGCCTCCCGGCCGCCGTCGAGATCACTGATTGACTGGCCGAGCACCATACTGATGAGAATCTCCACTGCGTTCACATCAGTATGGCAGCGTTTGCCCTGTGTTTGCATGCCCTGCGCATGCAGACACAAATGCAAATCTGAAACCAGCCTAAGTTATGGCCAATCAGTCCTGCAGCAGAGGGACAATGCATCCTGCATCATAGAGATCATAGGGCCCCATAGCAGAAGTTCTAATTGGGCACCCCCCAACAAAAGCAATATTTGGCTGGGTCACATAGGTACATCTCTCACAATATGTCAGCCTTTACAAAGTAATTTTCCTCCTACTGAAGCCCCTAGATTCCCCTTTCATTGCCCCTCTAAAGTGTGATGCCAACAAAAGTGCCCACAAACACTGTATGATCCCCCACAGTGCATTCCTCCACACGCACAGTATGATGACCCTACTGCACCTCCTGCAACTACCCCAGTACAGCACGATCCCCAACTATGACCCCTGCCCAGGCCTCCATGTAGTAAAATGGACCTATGTACAGTATAATGGCGCCCAGCACAGCCCTCAAATAGCCCTTCATAAAGTATAAAGGCTCCCTTGTAGCCTCCAAGTATTATCATGCCTCCCACAGAGCCCTCCAAATATTATAATGGCTTCCATATAGTATAATTTGCTCCATATAATATAATACACCCCCATAGTATTCCACATAGTATACCGCATTCCTCCATATATTATGCACCCCCATAGTCTTCTATAAAATAGAATGCACCCCCACAGTACTCGATATAGAAAAACGCACCCCCACAGTCCTCCATATAGTATATTGCACCCCGTAGTCCTCCAAATAGCATATTGCACCCCCACAGAACTCCATAGAGAACAATTCACCCCCACAGTACTTGATATAAAATAATGCACCCCCACACTCCTCCATGTAGTATAATGCACCCCACAGTCCTCCATATAGAATAATGCAGCCCCACAGTCCTCCATATAGAATAATCACCCCCACAGTCCTCCATATAGATTAATGCACCTCCACAGTCCTCCAAATAGTATAATGCACCCCACAGTCCTCCATATAACATAATGAACCACCACAGTCCTCCATATAGCATACTGCACCCCCATAGCTCTCCATACAGCATATTGGACCCCATAGTCCTCCATATAGTATAATGTACCCTCATAGTCCTCCATATAGTATAATGCACCCCCATAGTCTTCCATATAATATAATGGGCCACAATAGTTCTCCATATAGTATATTGCACCCCCATTGTCCTATATTATATTATACATTACATAGTTTCCCATCAGTGTACTCACTAAAAAAACTATTAAAAAAATAAAAAGTAAATACCTCTTCTCCTCAGCATCTCCTCTGCCGCTCTGCACGTCTCAGCACAGCGGCGCTAAGTGATGACATCATTGTTCCCCGCCGTGCTGAGCTGCAGAGGGGTGGACAGAGGCGGCAAGGACTTGGGAGAAGAATGCTGCCGGCAGAGGCGTCCGGGACTATAGGAGCGGCATGCTCGGGGGGGCCACCACTGGTACACACATGGCTCCGCTCCGTACACCTAGTACACACTCCGCTCCGTACACCACATATGCCTCGTACAGAAGCGGCTCTGCTCCGTACAACTCGTACACACACGGCTCTGCTCCGTACACCTCGTACACAAGCGGCTCTGCTCCATACACCTCGTACACAAGCGGCTCTGCTCCGTACACGTTGTACACATGTGGCTCTGCTCTGTACACCTCGTACACATATGACTTCGCTCTGTACACACCGCACACACATGGCTCTGTTTCGTACACACGTGGCGCCGATTCGTACACCTCGTACACACTGGGCTCCGCTGCGAAAGCCTCGCACACGCGGCTCCGCTCCGTACACCTTGTACACTCTCGGCTCTGCTCCATACACCTTGTACACTCTCGGCTCTGCTCCATACACCTTGTACACACTCGGCTTCGCTCCGTACGTCTCGTACACACGCGGCTCCGCTCCGTACACCTTGTACACTCTCAGCTCCACAATGTACACACGTGGCTTCACTCTATACACCTCGTACACACACGCCTCCGCTCTGTACACCTCGTACACAAGCGGCTCTGCTCCATACAGCTCGTACACAAGCGGCTCTGCTCCATACACGTTGTACACATGTGGCTCTGCTCTGTACACCTCGTACACATATGACTTCGCTCTGTACACACCGTACACACGTGGCTCCGTTTCGTACACACGTGGCGCCGCTTCGTACACCTCGTACACACTGGGCTCCGCTGCGAAAGCCTAGCACACACGGCTCTGCTCCGTACGCCTCGTACACACGCGGCTCCGCTCCGTACACCTTGTACTCACTCGGCTTCGCTCCGTACGTCTCGTACACATGCGGCTCCGCTCCGTACACCTTGTACACTCTCAGCTCCACAATGTATACACGCGGCTTCACTCTATACACCTCGTACACACACGCCTCCGCTCTGTACACCTCGTACACACGCGCCTCTGCTCTGTACACCTCGTACACAAGCGGCTCCACTCTGTACACCTCGTACACACACGGCTCCACTCTGTACACCTCGTACACACACGGCTCCACTCTGTACACCTCGTACACACACGGCTCCACTCTGTACACCTCGTACACACACGGCTCCACTCTGTACACCTCGTACACACACGGCTCCACTCTGTACACCTCGTACACACACGGCTCCACTCTGTACACCTCGTACACACACGGCTCCGCTCTGTACACCTCGTACACACACGGCTCCGCTCTGTACACCTCGTACACACACGGCTCCGCTCTGTACACCTCGTACACACACGGCTCCGCTCTGTACACCTCGTACACACAGGCTCCGCTCTGTACACCTCATACACACAGGGCTCCGCTCTGTACACCTCATACACACACGGCTCCGCTCCGCACACCTCATACACACACGATTCCGCTCCGCACACCTCATACACACACACGATTCCGCTCCGCACACCTCGTACACACACGGCTCCACTCTGTACACCTCGTACACACACGGCTCCACTCTGTACACCTCGTACACACACGGCTCCACTCTGTACACCTCGTACACACACGGCTCCACTCTGTACACCTCGTACACACACGGCTCCACTCTGTACACCTCGTACACACACGGCTCCACTCTGTACACCTCGTACACACACGGCTCCACTCTGTACACCTCGTACACACACGGCTCCACTCTGTACACCTCGTACACGCACGGCTCCACTCTGTACACCTCGTACACACAGGGCTCCGCTCTGTACACCTCATACACACAGGGCTCCGCTCTGTACACCTCATACACACACGGCTCCGCTCCGCACACCTCATACACACACGATTCCGCTCCGCACACCTCATACACACACACGATTCCGCTCCGCACACCTCGTACATACACAGCTTCACTCCATACACCTCATACACACGCACCTCCACTCTGTACACCTTGAACACTCAGCTCCACTCCATATACCTCATACATACACAGCTCTGCTACATTAATTTACACTGTAAATCCTCAGCCCCACACATAAACTTCACCTCATCCAGCACCATGGTGGAGTCCTGGCTGCATACTGAGGAGCTGATCATGTGACCCGCCTGACTCCTCCCCTCCTTTGACATCATCACAGGTCCTGTCAGCGCGAGGCACAGTGAAGCATGAAGCCGGCTCACACAGCCGGCTCACACAGCCGCACGGGGGGGGGTGTTTGGAGACCGCGGCCGCTGCCGCGGCCGCTGTTGCTCACACAGCTCACACTGCCACACTGGAGGGGGGGGGGGTGTTTGGAGACCGCGGCCGCTGCCGCTGCAGCAGGAGTCTGCTGAGCCTGGGGCAGATGCCCCGCCAGCAGCCCCAGATACGCCAAGCCTGGTCGCAGCGTCGGTGGCCAGGACTGTAGGAGCGGCATCTGCAGGGGGCCGCACTACCACCAGGCGCTCCTGAAGATGCCGCCCCATGTCTACCAGCAGGGCCCGCCGCCTGAGACTGACACTTCATGTCGCCTCATGGATGCTGCGGCCCTGTGTGTTCCCAGTCTTGAAAGCAATCTTCTGTCAGTAAAGAAGCTCATGCAAAAGGGGAATGTAGTTACTCTTAAAGATAACAGCTGTATCATATCAAAGAAGGGTCACACTCTTGCAGAAGGAAAAATCCAAAATGAACTTTATCAGCTAAAGTGTAAAGTGCTTGACAAAATCTGCTTAAGGGTACTGTCACACCTGGTGACTGCCACAGAGATGTCGCTGGCGACAGGCAGGAGCGCGCCCGTTTTTGGCGCCCCACTAGCGTCGCCGCCCCTCGTTTAAACGGGGAGACATCTTCGACGATGGGCCGGCGAGCTGAGACGCGGCATCGCCGCCGGGGTGTCTCAAAACCTCAGCGGCGATGCAGGACAATGGGAGCCTATGGCTCCCATCGCCTGTCAGCTCGCCGGCGGCCATTTACATGGGGCGATGTGTACACACTGCTCTGAAACCAGCCAACCGCTCAGAGACGCCAACATCGCCCCTTTAGATTAGGCGACGCAGGGGCGATGTTGCCACCGATAGGCCACGCCCCACGTCGCCTATGTAATTGGCAGCGATGTCACCACGTGTGACGTGGCCTTAAGAACTGTATCCATGTATGGCACAGACGTTTTTGGCACAGAGACCAAGAAGCAGTAAGGAAGCTAGGTCAACTTGCAAATGGTGTTGACATCAACCAATGTAGTCAAATGATGAAGTGCATTAGCTGTCTTAAAGGGAAAATGTCCAGAAAATCCTTTCATAAAGTAAGCAGCACTAGATCTGCACAGCCACTGGATTTGATTTATACAGATGTTTGCTGTCCAATGAGTATTCAAACTCCAAGCAAGAAGAGATATTTTCTCACATTTATTGATGACTACTCCAGATATACAGTCACCTACCTGCTTCACAGTAAAAATGAAGTTCCACAGAAACTTGAAGAATATCTTGCTGTAGTGTTTAACAAATTTGGAAGAATGCCAAAAGCCCTGTGTGCAGATAATGGAACTGAATATACAAGTGGTAAGGTGCAAACCATTTTGAAAAACAATGGAATCATGTTCCAGAGTACCATTCCATACATCCCTGAACAGAATAGCATTGCAAAGAGAAAGAACCGCACTCTCTGTGAAAGTGGAAGAAGTGTGTTGTTTGATGCAAATCTACCTACAGCGTATTGGGGAGAAACCATCATGACAGCTAGCTATCTTCAAAACAGACTGCCAGGTAAAGCCACAAATAAAACTCCATATGAGCTATAGAACTGTGAGAAGCCTAACCTGAAGCACCTCAGAATGTTTGGAAGCAAAACGTTTGTGTATGTTCCCAAAGGAAAACGTTCCAAGTGGAAATCACATCTAAGCAAAGCAAGCAGTCCTGGGGGGGCTATTGCAAAACTCAAAAAGGATACAGAATCCTGCACCCAGAAACCAACAAAGTAACAATCAGCAGAGATGTAGTGATTGATGAAAACTCTGTATCGCTCAAATTCAATGAAGTTACACCAGTTATTCAACCAAAGAAACAAGTACAAGACTCTCAATCACCAAACCCAGACACCAAAAAGAAAAACACTGAAGTCTGAATAAGCTCTGAAGCTACCAAGGAAGAAATATAAGAACTAAGTCAACCTCCAGTCAGGAGATCAGAAAGACGAAACAAAGGAATTCCAGCTAGATGCCTTTCTTATATGGTCAGAACACTTCATGAGCCAGTTCACAGTCATGGCAAGAGATGTCCATGAGAAGCAGAAGTGAATAAATGCTGCTAATATAGAGATGGAGTCCCTTCACCAACTCCAGACATGGGAGCTTATGGAGCTACTACAAGGAAAAGGAGATGTCAGAAGCCAAAGGTATGTCAACACCAATGGATCCATCCTACATAAAGTTGGAAGGAGAAGAAGATCTACTACCCAGCAATGAGAGTTACAGACAAGCAGTGGGGGCGCTTCTGTCCATAACAATCACAACTCGTCCAGATATTACATCTTCAGTTGGAATTCTCTGCCGACATGTAAGCAAGCTACGCCACAGAGACTGGAATGCAATTAAGAGAATTCTACAATTTCGTAAGGAAACTCAAAGGCTAAATTTTAAGATATCTGCATCATGAGATCTCATTCTCAGAGGTTATGTGGATGTAGATTGGGCTGGAGATTCAAGTGATCGGAAATAAACAAGTGGTTATTTTTTCAATTAGGAGAAAATTCAATTTCTTGGTACAGCAGAAAACGAGTGTCAGTCGCATTGTCTTCTACAGAAGCAGAATATATGTCAGCTGCTTATGTAAGTCTAAAATTAATTTGATTGAAACAACTTTTGGAAGATTTTGGCACGCCACTAGCTCAGCCAAGTGTTATCTATGAGGACAACCAAGGATGTATTATACTTGCCAGCAGTGAGAAAATTAGTGCAAGGACTAAGCATATTGATGTAAAACATCACCACTTACGTAACTTAGTGGAACGTGGTGTGTGGAGACACGGGGGTTCTTTGGGTGCTCTCGTCTGCTTGCCTAGCCGCCTTTAGAAAGACAACGTGGACCAGTGCTCATGACCAAACTGAACACCCAAACTGCTTAACCGTGGGCGGAACACTACTCAGACAACACAGGGTGAGGGAACCACAATATTAAGTCTTTATTGGATCCCCAAACAGTTAACAGCATATAACACATAACCAGCAAAACACAACAATGTAACAGGCAACAGAGTCTCACCCTTCTGCTGGCTCACCAGGGATTAGAATATAGCACTGCAAAGTCTGTAGCCAGGTGACTGGATCATCCCAACCTGGGTGGTTTTCTTATGCAGTCTTTGTTATCCCAGCCGAATCTGATCATTCGATGCTGAAGTCCTTGTGGTTTTATAATCCAGGCTCTGATCTCCTTGGTCGGCACGAAATGCTAGGCCTGGGGTTATGGCTGGCTAATCGGATCCGAAGATCCTTGATTAGCTGCCTGTATCCAATCTAGTGCACCTCTAGCCAGGACCAAAATCCCTAGACTGAGAGCACTAGACAGAGAATCTCCAAACTCACCCTGATTAATTCACAGGTCTCCTTATATACCCTCAGCCCTCATTGCAGGATATTGGGGACTTCACAATTGGTGGAATAAAACTGTCTTCTCATTGGCTGAATCTCAAGCCTAAAACATCTACTAGTATTACAGTCCTGTTAAGGGAGAGCCACATACTGATTGACATAGCACCTAGCAGGATACGTTTAGTCTGCAATCCATGCCATTAAACAATTGTGGCTGAGGCCATTTACATGGAGTAAACAATCCACAACGTAATACAATAGCACTCTAACAGGATTAAATTTCTCTGACCTTACATAAGAGAGATAATTGCATTACATAAGTCCACATCACCAAACATCTACAAGACTTGTATTTACAATTAGTTGCTTATCACATGGTGGGAATAACATACAATACAAAGAGGCAAGATACAGTGGTGTTCAAAAGTCCTGCATAGGCATGAAGAAAACTATATATTTCATACTTCTGCATCTCTACAGTGAAACTGGTGGAACATATATGTTTTTGTAATCCCTCATTGTATGCCATACTCATTTTTGAATATCCCAAGTGTATAAATTGTTATGGTATGCACATTTTTGATATTTTTTTTTTACAGCATAACCATACCTACACCAGTACAGTGTCTAGAATGGTGAACAGGTTTCTAAGTTCATTAACTTCCAATGCAAGTTCACACAGACTTAAATTTTACTTTTTAAGATTTATTATTTTTTATTTAAGTCAGAGTCCTGAAAAGGGCCTTTTGAGTGCATCTTTAGCTTCTAATAGTTTATTGGCCGCCTTTGCTCTTGAGCACCAACTTGCATCTCTGTGGCATTGAGTGAACAAGCTTCTGCAGATGTTCCTGAGTGATGATGTGGTTCCAGGCCTGTATCAGAGCCTTAATATACTCTCTCTTGGTCCTTGGCTGTTTTCTAGATATCTCTATTGATACCTTGTGCCACAATTTTTCAGTTGGATTGAGGTCCGGGGACTGGGCTGGCCAGTCAATAGTAGCCACCTTGTTCTTTTTTTTCCATTCCGTTACTGTCTTATCTCTGTGACAAGGAGCATTATCATCCTGGAAGATATTATTCCCTTGAAAACAGATGTTGAGCAGAAGGCAGCATTTTCTTATTAAGGATGTCTATGTATTTTTTTGCATTAACCATACCCTCCACAATATTAAGCCTTCCAACACCATTGGCTGCCATACAGCCCCAGACCATTACTTTCATCGGATGTTTCACAGTGAAGCTCAAACACTCTGGCTTGTACTCTTCATGTGGAAACCTTCTCACATAAGACTTGCCATCATTTCCTAAAATGCAAAAAGTGCTTTCATCACTAAATAGCCCTTTTTCCCACTCCTCCTTCCTCCATTTTGAATATTTCAATGCCCACAGTTTTCGCCTTTGTCTTTGTATGGCTGTCATCAATGACTTCTTTCGGGCTTTGCACCCTCTCAATCCTGCTTCCAAACATCTCTTCCTAACAGTTGATGTTGCTACCTCAATATTGCACTTTTCTTGCCATTCTCGCAGAAGCTGAGGAGAGGTGAGCTTTCGATTGGCAAGGGATGTTCTTATCAGTAGTCTATCCTCCCTTTTAGTTGACTTTCTGGGCCGACCAGATCTGGGCCTGTCCTGGGTAATTCCAAGCTGCTTATGTTTCTGCAAAATTCTTACGACTGTCCTCTGATTACAGCCGACCTTCCTTGTGATCTGGGGGCCAGTATAACCATCTTCATGTAGCACCACAACTCGCATACAATCCGCCGCTGACAAAAATCTGAAGGCTTCCATCATAAAGCTCTACAGTATGAATCACTAGATAGACCAACAGATAAAACACACAAACAAAGCAGCAGATGTGATGCAATGTAATGGAAAGTGATTGGCTGCCATATCCAGGTTATGATTGATCACAAGAACCTCATCTGTGATTGGCTAATTTCGGATCTGAAGCTGTACAATATTTAGTTGTGCTTTCAATTCCCATATTGTTGCAATAATTTCAGGCAAAACTGCTTCAAAAGCTAAAAATATTACAAGGAGAGAATGCAAAATTGTATTCTGAACAAAACCATATATAATATGTCATATTAGCATCGAAGATATTCGACAGAAAACGTTTTAAAACTTGAAAAATCAATTTATCCTATGCCTATGCAGGACTTTTGAACACCACTGTAATTACATTACCCATTTTAAATACTAGCAGGCTCCTAGAAATCTTGTGTAACACTTGAGAGGCATATTACAAGTTTACAAACCAAAATACAGTATTGTCGGGATAAATAAGAAATCCTCCTACATTATATATTAAAGGTGTCCATTTCGTCACATGGTGTACTCGAGTTTGTTTATTGTGAGATTGACAAGATGATAGCTGATGGAATGACAAAGCCATTATCAAGAGCCAAGTTTGAGGACTTCAGAAACGCAATGGGACTAACAGGATAAGTAGATCTTGAGTGGGGATGTTGGAATATGTTTAATGTAACAACTCCATTCCTGTATATGATAGTTCTATTGCTAGGTTTGTATGTTGTAGATAAAGTTAAAAAAAAAAACTTAGCATGTGACTGTATCCAGTTTCCTGTGTCTGTATAAACCAGAGGCTAGTGCAGAGATGCCACACAAGAAGAACATGTTTTACTAGATGGTGGCGCGATTCTAATGCATCAGGAATTCTATAATATGTATGTAGTTTATTTATGAAGATTTAAGAATAATACAATGTGAAGCTGGGTTTAAATCCAGTGTTAATATCGCTGATTGATCAAGGGCGGCTGGGGCGACCAATCAGCGACGCGGGATTTCCGTTACAGACAAACAGACAGAATTAGATGATTATATAGTAGATACCTACAGCAGTGTTGGTGTTCGGCAGTGTCGGTGTGCGGCGGTGTCGGTGTGTGTCGGTGTCGGCGTGCAGCGGTGTCGGTGTGCGGCAAAGTCAGTGTGCGGCAAAGTCAGTGTACAGAAGTATCAGTGTTGTGCGGCGGTGTCAGTGTGCAGCAGTGTCGGTGTGCAACAGTGTCGGTGTGCAAACAGCGTTGGTGTGCAGCGGCCAGGGGCAGGACACAGTGGGGCAGGACACAGTGGCGCAGGACGGAGTGGGGCAGGACAAAGAGGGAGCAGAGCAGGGGCAGGACGGAGTGAGCAGGAAAGAGTGGGACAGGACGGAGTGGGGCAGGATGGAGTGGGGCAGGATGTAGTGGGAGCAGAGCAGGGGCAGGATGCAGTGAGGCAGGACGGAGTGGGGCAGGACGAAGAGGGAGTAGAGCAGGGGCAGGATGGAGTGGGGCAGAATGAAGAGGGGCAGAATAGAGTGGGGCAGAATAGAGTGCAGGCACCCCCCTCTATTCTCACCTATAGGGTCACAGCATCCAATTGACAACCTGAGCTGTAAGCTCAAGCGGCAGTAGAATAGGGGAGCAACAATGCGACAGGGGGGCGGCACACAGAGCCTCCGCCGCCCAGGGATTATATACTGCCGCTGCCTTCTCAGCTTCCGCCAGCACCAATACCACAAAACTCGCCGGCCCTGACAGTACCCCCTGTCACCTTATCACCCTCCTCCATCGCCCCCTTCTGTTTTCACCTGTCCCTGGCGGTTTCAGGTACTGGGTTTCACTCAGTGGAGTGTTCATGTGACAGAGCCCTGTCACATGACCACTCCAGTGAGTGAAACCCGGTTAGGAAAGCGGAGACCTGGGACTGAGTGTGATCGGGGAGAGAGCGGCGTCCTGTGCTTCAATGGGGAACAGCCGTCAGATATAGCGGGGGATTCCACAGCTCCATCCTCCTCCAAATCACAAGGAACAGCGATGGGATGTGCAGGGGCTGAGTACAATGCTGTGTCCTCACACTGCACCGGAGGAGCGGGGCGGCTGTGAGGAGAACTGTGTGGCTCATTTGCATACTGGCCACTTCCGTCTGCGGCGTGTGATTTCGGCCTCAGACGGAAGTGGCCATTAGACAATTATATAGCAGATTCCTGATCTTTAAGATGATCATATCTGTTCCTGTTTATTGCTAAATAAAGAAGCTCTGTTGTCACACACTTGGAGAGTATCCTGAATATCCACTGCCAACATGGTGACAACGATTATCAGCATTAAAAAAAAAAACAATTCTGCCATGTTTCCTGTATAGATAAATATGATCGGTGTTTGTCCACTCAGTGGTTGTGACGTAAATTGAAGCCAGTTTTGCTAGATGTGTAGTAAGAGTAGATTCCCCATCTAAAAAGGGGTGACTTATAATAGAGGTCGCCAGAGGCAGCAGTCTTGGTGGCCTGTGAAAATAAGATATAATTTTAAATAAATTAGGGAGATTTATTGCTTAATACTTACATTCATGGTTCCAAGTTTACATTTTTAATACCTCATTGAGCCAAATAATGGGAAAAAATAACATACTATATTTAGAGTTTTTAGTGTATGCTAGATTTACATAAATGATTCTAATTGAAATGAATGATTATGCTTTTTCCTTGCTTGCCTCAGGCTCCAGGTTAACGAGATGTAGGCTTTGTGTTTTTAAGGTCCCAGTCTTACTTTTTATATGGTTCCCCACTAAATTAAATAATAAGAGAACATAGGAATATGAGGAGGCAGACCTAATTTGTTGCATAATCTGCATACTGTATAATAGCAATTTTTAAGCTATCCTCATATTATATGCTCATACAGCGAGAAGTAAATAATAGCTGATACTCATTTCCTTGCATTTAAATATATTATGTACAGAAAAACATTATGAATGAATTAGGAAGCCAAGAAAAATAGACTCCATAACAAATATCTTTGAAAACATATGAGCAAACACACATAAAAATATTTCTGAAGGAGAAAAAAGAATTAAACATGGAAGTTTATTGAGTTTAGAGGTTGGAAACAATAACAGCTTAGCCACAGTGAACATTTGGTTTTGGCCAGTTGAAAGTCAGCACGCTATCATTTTTTAATAAGTTTTTTGACATCTCTCACCATCTGAAGACTTGGCATGGACTGCCTAAAGAACATGTTGAAATTAACATGTTGTTGCTATCATTACATCATTTAAAGTGGTTTAAGGTAGCTTGATATTTTTGCTTTTATGCTCCAGTGATCATTAAAGTTTGCTGTAGATTAATTTACCGTAATTGTTATTTGAAAGTGGAAAATCAAATATCCTACGACACTGTCTTTACTGGCTACAATCCAGCTCACTAAAGTCCATCACAAGGTAGTGCGGTAGGTGTCAACTCTGCTGGTATGTATGGAAGCCAAAATGGTAGAGGTTAAAACCTAACTCTGCTGTTATGTAGCATAGTAGGGAAGGTCAGAGTTAAATCCCTGTACTGCAAGTGTTGATTGCAAATGCACCTGAAATGTTTTGTACAGAACCAGTCATAAATTCTCTCAGGCAGATGGAGATTTCTCTTTAAGAAGGCTTCATGTAGCAGCCGGAACAGAGTGTGTCCTGATGAAGTCTCAGAAAGAGGGAGTCTATGAGGTAGTTGCATGTGGTATCTGGTGACAATGAGTGTCCAAATGAAGTCTCAGGAAAAGGAAGTATCTGAGATAGTTGCATGTGGTGGCTGGTGACAGAGAGTGTCTGAATGAAGTCTCAGGCTAGGTCCACATCACGATCGACTCTGCAGTCAGCAATCCGCTTGGAGGTCTGCTCTTGTCATCATCATTAACGCAATGAAACATCAGTATTTCATTGCATTAACATTGCCATAGCAATGCATGAGCATTAGATCCAAAGCGCATTTAAATGTGGGCACAAAATTGCTTGCGCTTGAATGTATGCGTTTTTGAAAGCGCACAGCTAAACACAAGCGTCTCTCTCTCTCTCCCAGACCTAACATTACCATTTTTTGCAGCTGTAGCGATTGCTCATGCCTTTCTCAGGAGAAAACGGATATGTCAAAAACAATGATCTGGGAGCATAAGTGCCATCCGTTTGCACACATCCATGGCTGTGTGTGGTCCTTTAAATTAAAGGATCCACATGGACAGGCAAAAAACGTGATGTGAAGGGGGCCTAAAATGAAGGTAGTCTCATGTTCAAAGCTTTAGTGGATGGTGAGCCTGAAAGTCAAAAGTTTAAAACATTGTTACCCTTTTGCTCATTGGTGTACGTCAAAACATAACACTTTACTTAACAGTTCTTCATTATCAAATTTATACATGAGATGGCAGGCACATAACTTCCAGCACATTTCAGTTGTGCAGAGCATATTAAGACACACTTTCAATTCCATCTGAATTGTTTCCATTCTTACAAGTTCTGAGAGTGCACACACGACTGGCCTAGTACCAACGTTCATTTTGTGACAGTCACTTTTACTTTCTGTGGTTCCACGTCTATTCTCCTATGTAGAGGAGGAGCTAAGGGGTTTTCCAGTAGAGCTGGAGTAGAGCCTTGTTTAATCCATGTAACTTCTAGCACATTTCAGTTGTACAGAGCATATTCAGACACACTTTCTGTTCCATCTGAGTTGTTTCCATTCTTACTGGTTCTGAGAGTCCAAACCCAACCGGCCTAGTACCACAGTTCAAACTTTGACAGTCACTTTTCCTTTCTGTGGCTCCACATTTATTCTACTATGTAGAGGAGGGGGTAAGGGGTTTGCCAGTAGAGCTGGAGTAGAGCCTTGTCCTCTCAGAAACTTGGGCATACTAAGCCTGTGAAAATCGTCTAAATTCACGCACCAATCCATCTTGGCCTGTTAACTTGTAAATAACTTAGGGTCTTGCTGCTAAACGTCTGTCCTCTGGACCCTTCTGCCATGGGGCCACTATATTGATGGTCTGTGTCTAGACTAGACAAAGTCCTGCACTCTGTGCTTCAGTCACCAGTTTGCCATAAATAAAACTAAATGCCAGCACAAATTTTAAAGTTAAACTAAAGCTTTATTTGGAAATATGTAGGTTGTAGAGAGGAAACTCTTGCTTATTGGGAGACCGTATTATGGAAGATTCAGCACAACTGAATATTACATGATTACTTGTTTTTTTCCAAGGATTGCCATTCAATACAGCATCTTTTGAACCAAATCTCACCCTGGTTCACCAGACTAACAGCTTGTCACAATCCTCCACACAGCATATCTTGGTCTTTTTTTATGTTGCTGTTTCTGGTATCTGGGTATATGTGGGTATGACTGAGTTGTCAGTCTGGCTTTGTTCAGAGTTATTCTCCATGCTGGTTCTGGGAAGGGTTGGATCACTCAGGTGATTCTACTTCCAGGGGTTACTTTTCTTTTTAACTTAGCAGCTTTCCCAAGTTTGCTGCCAGTCATACTCTTTGCAAGAAGTGCTGTGTGGCCTGTACTCCTGTGCTTATCCTGATCTCTGTTACTGACTCAGACCTTTGTTTACTCTTTGCCTTTTTCATGTACCTGTTATCTTTCCCCTGGTTCTGATCCCTAGACTGAGACCAGTTTAAGCCTCTATTTATTCCCTGGATCCTCTTCTCACTTATCTGGACTACATGACCTTGGACCGCTATTTTCCATATCTATGTCTTTTTCTGATGTACAAAAAGGTCTGAAACTGGTCTAGATCGCCTGACCACTTTGTTGGCTCTATTCCTGTAAGTAGGGACTGTGTCACATCTTAGTCTTTTTGTAGTGACGTACTTCAGATTCTGTGTCACAACACTGCTACCGTTGTGACTAGTGTCACACCACTACACTGTCTGCAGAATTATTAGGCAAAAAAGTATTTTGATCACATGATACTTTTTATACTAGTTTTCCTACTCCAAACTGTATAGGCTTGAGAGCCAACTACCAATTAAGTAAATCAGGTGATGTGCATCCCTGTAATGAGGAGGGGTGTGGTGTAATGACATCAACACCCTATATAAGGTGTGCTTAATTATTAGTCAAATGCCTTTCCTTTGGCAAAATGGGTCAGAAGAGAGATTTGACAGGCTCTGAAAAGTCCAAAATTGTGAGATGTCTTGCAAAGGGATGCAGCAGTCTTGAAATTGCCAAACTTTTTAAGCGTGTCACCAAACAATCAAGCATTTCATGGCAAATAGCCAACAGGGTTGCAAGAAGCATGTTGGACAAAAAAGGCGCAAAATAACTGCCCATGAATTGAGGAAAATCAAGCGTGAAGCTGCCAAGATGCCATTTGCCACCAGTTTTGCCATATTTCAGAGCTGCAACTTTACTGGAGTATCAAAAAGCACAAGGTGTGCTATACTCAGGGACATGGCCAAGGTAACGAAGGCTGAAAAATGACCACCTTTGAACAAGAAACATAAGATAAAATATCAAGACTGGGCCAAGAAATATCTTAACACTGATTTTTCAAAGGTTTTATGGACTGATGTGACTCTTGATGGGCCAGATGGATGAACCAGAGGATGGATCAGTAAAGGACAGAGAGCTCCACTCCAACTCAGACGCCAGCAAGGTGGAGGTGGGGTACTCGTATGGGCTGATATCATCAAAGATGAACTTGTGGGACCTTTTCGGGTTGAGGATGGAGTGAAGCTCAACTCCTGGACCTACTGCCAGTTTCTGGAAGACAACTTCTTCAAGCAGTGGTACAGGAAGAAGTCAGTATCGTTCAAGAAAAACATGATTGCAGGACAATGCGCCATCACATGCATCCAACTACTCCACAGCGTGGCTTGCCAGTAAAAGTCTAAAAGAAGAAAAAATAATGACATGGCCCCCTTGTTCACCTGATCTGAACCCCATAGAGAACCTGTGGTGCCTCCTAAAATGTGAGATCTACAGGGAGGGAAAACAGTACACCTCTCGGAACAGTGTCTGGGATGCTGTGGTGGCTGCTGCATGCAATGTTGATCGTAAACAGATCAAGCAACTGACAGAATCTATGGATGAAGGCTGTTGAGTGTCATCATAAAGAAAGGTGGCTATATTGGTCACTATTTTTTTTGTGTTTTGTTTTTGCATGTCAGAAATGTTTTTTTTCTAATTTTTGTACAGTTATATTGGTTTACCTGGCGAAAATAAACAAGTGAGATGGGTATATATTTGGTTTTTATTAAGTTGCCTAATAATTCTGCACAGTAATTGTTACCTGCACAAACAGATATCCTCCTAAGATAGCCAAATCTAAAAAAACACTCCAACTTCCAAAAATATTAAGCTTTGATATTTATGAGTTTTTTGGGTTGATTGAGAACATAGTTGTTGATCAATAATAAAAATAAACCTCTAAAATACAACTTGCCTAATAATTCTGCACACAGTGTATTTTCTTTGGTGTTTATTGGATATTGATCTGAGTTCTGGCTGTTTGTCTAATTGCTTAAGGTACCGTCACACGCAGCAATTTTGCTAGGCAATTTCACTGGCAATTTGCTGGTTGCAGTGAAATCATGGACACATTGTTCTATCTTGTTGCTGTGTACAAATGGAACAATGTGTCCATGATTTCACTGCAACCAGCAAATTGCCAGTGAAATTGCTAGCAAAATTGCCGCATGTGACGGTACCTTTAAAGCTGATTACGGGACACACGTATTTTAGAGAGGAAAAGAAAGAAATATTTTTTTTTGCTCACCCCTTTGTGCCCTCCATGCTCATATACGCTCCTCCAAGCAAGCAGATCCTATTCCAGGCGGTGCATGGAATCAGATGTGGACAATCCGATGTTTAATCCATGTAAAATGTGTTTTTCCAACAACTCGTCCAGTCTCCAGTGCTTTCTCTCAAACCATTTTCTAGTGCTTTTTGAAGTGTGTTTTGGGTCATTGTCCTGCTGGAAGACCCATCACCTCTGAGGGAGACCCAGCATTCTCACACTGGGCCCTACATTATGCTGCAAAATTTGTTGGTAGTCTTCAGACTTCATAATGCCATGCACACAGTCAAGCAGTCCAGTGCCAGAGGTAGCAAAGCAACCCCAAAACATCAGGGAACCTCCACCATGTTTGACTGTAGGGACTGTGTTCTTTTCTTTGAATGCCTCTTTTTTCTCCTGTAAACTCTATGTTTATGCCTTTGCCCAAAAAGCTCTACTTTTGTCTCATCTGACCAGAGAACATTCTTCCAAAACGTTGTAGGCTTTCTCAGGTAAGTTTTGGCAAACTCCAGCCTGGCTTTTTTATGTCTCGGGGTAAGAAGTGGGGTCTTCCTGGGTATCCTACCATACAGCCCCTTTTCATTCAGACGCCGACGGATAATACGGGTTGACACTGTTGTACCCTCGGACTGCAGGGCAGCTTGAACTTGTTTGGATGTTAGTCGAGGTTCTTTATCCACCATCCGCACAATCTTGCGTTGAAATCTCTCGCCAATTTTTCTTTTCCGTCCACATCTAGGGAGGTTAGCCACAGTGCCATGGCCTTTAAACTTCTTGATGGAAGACAAAGGAACCTTGAGGTCTTTGGAGATGGACTTGTAGCCTCACAATTTGGTTTCTCAAGTCCTCAGACAGTTCTTTGGTCTTCTTTCTTTTCTCCATGCTCAATGTGGTACACACAAGGACATAGGACAGAGGTTGAGTCAACTTTAATCCATGTCAACTGGCTGCAAGTGTGATTTAGTTATTGCCAACACCTTTTAGGTGCCACAGGTAAGTTACAGGTGCTGTTAATTACACAAATTAGAGAAGCATCACATGATTTTTCTAACAGTGCCAATACTTTTGTCCACCCCCTTTTTTATGTTTGGTGTGGAATTATATCCAATTTGGCTTTAGGACAATTCTTTTTGCGTTTTTTCATTGAAGACAATTTAAATGAAGATAATAATACCAAAGAATTTGTGATTGCAATCATTTTCAGGAAGAAACTGAGTATTATCTGACAGAATTGCAGGGGTGTCAATACTTTTGGCCACAACTGTAAGTGTGACTGAGTGGCAATTATATTTTAGAGGAAAAGGAAGTGAAGCAAAAGGGAGTGTCTCGTAGTAATTTATATATTTGAATATTTAAATACAATTAACTCTTCAATTTACGGTACTCTACTGCAACATAAAAAACTTTTTTTTTTTTTAATTCTGTTTAGAAAATATTTTTTATTGCACATATTACCTTTTCTTTTTAAATAATAGGGTATAGCCAATACATGTTATGCTTAAGTGGAAAAATAATATTACTTGTCATATACAGTAGATACTACATTAGTAAATATATGTCAAGTCTGTCCTGAGATTCATCTCATCTGGGTATAAAGTCCCAATTTTCAAAATCCACATCACTTCTCTTTGTGCATTAGCGATTTTATGTCACATCCCCTGGGAATCATAATAGACTCTATAGCGTTCACGTTGAATGCACTCGTGTCTACTCCGTGTGCTTGTTTAAAGTGCTGTGAGGCACCTGATGGACTGCGGGTGCTCCTGTTGTTCACGTCATAGAGTTGCTCTAATATCCATTTCCTAGGTGTCGTGCTGGCTCCCCATATATTATTTTAGAGAGAGTATTGAACAGGTGTGAAAACTCCTTAAAGAAAATCTGTTCATCTGACTTGCTTAAAGGGTACCTGTAAGCTCGTTTTAGCCCCCTATCCTACTACTACCTGTCCCTGCACCTTGATAGCTCATTCCTAACCATCCCTCTCTGAGTTAAAATTGCACTATTAAGCTTTATAAAAATGACTTAATAGCTTACATATTCCTATGATAATGAGGGCTCCAGAATATGGCGTACACTGAGATGGACGGTCTCCAGGTCTCCATTCTCCCTCCCTCATAGGCTCTTATCATGCCCCGCTGGGCATCATCATTCCTTCTCTTGTGTGTCCACTATGTTGAAATTCCCACTTCTCATAGTATGACGCGGAGCCAGATGTCAGTGCATTGTGAGGGCTTATCTGATGTATGGCCGGGCTGCAATGTGCACACTACGCATGCGCCAGAGCCGGACCATACAGCCCATACTCCCGCACACTACACAGGACTGGAACTGACATCCGGGTACACGTCATACTATGAAAAGGAGGCGGGAACTTCAAAACTGGGGGCAAGAAGAGAAGGAATGATGACGCCCATAGAGGCATGATAAGAGCCTGTGAGAGGGGGAGAATGGAGACCTGGAGACTGCTCATGTCAGTTCATGCTGTAGACTAGAGCGCTCATTATCATAGGAAAATGTAAGTTTTTAAATAATTTTTCAGAAGCTTTATAGAGCAGTTTTAGCTCAGAGAGGGATGGTTAGGGATGAGCTAGCAAGGTGCAGGGACGTGTAGTGGTAGGATAGAGGGCTAAAACGCGCTGACAGGTTCCCTTTAAAGGCATTTTCACACAAAGAAAGTTCATTTTAAAGTTAATTTTAATTAATAGATATTGTAATAATAATAAGTTCCTCAATTTCATGTGTTTAAAAAAATGTTAACACATTAATGTTCCACAGCCTTGAGGAATGGTTCAAAATTCTTTCAAACAACTTTGGTTCTTATTTTTGCTGATGCCACATGTCAGGTTGTTTTGTTGGTTAAATAAGAATGAAAAATAATATTTTATAAACAGCACTTTCCAATATTGAAACACTAAGTATTTATGCTGCTTGCAATTAAACAGAAAAAAATGTTGAACAGAATATTTACGGTAGAAATGAAAATGTACATGCATTAATAGATAGTCCTCACGGTATGGTCACCATCATCATACGTACTGTAATGCAGGTCCAGTGCCTCCAAAGCATTTTATTGTCTTTACAGCATTTGTTTTCGCCATCAGGTGCCAATCATAATTCTATAAAGTTCACAGGAAACTGTATATTAATGTGCAGCTTAGAGTATTGAAGCCAGCTAAATCAATCTTTTCACTACTTGGCTTTGCCTGTATTATCTCACACCTCATTGCATGCATCATACCATATTTCTAACCATAAATGTGTTTTTGATTTTTTTGCTTTATTTTAGCTTGATGTTTAATTTACAGAGTGCTGGATGGTGTGACATCAGACAAGAAAACAGCACACATAGTAAGTATGCATTCATAAAGTGTCCTAAGTTTAGGTTCTGATCTAATACTATAGAAAAGGAGACACTTCCATTCTTCCAGATAGAGGCATTCAAAGAGTAGTAGAAAGCCCCAAGATAGGTCAATCATCTGGTACAGGTTAATACAACTGTGCAAATTTTTTTACTTTATGTACAGCATACTTCATGTACATATCGTACTACTATAAATAATAGTGGTATAGAGTGGGAAACAAATTTTCCAGAGGTTCCATATGAGAGACCATAACTGTTGTGGAGGGCTGAACCAATAGTCTGAAAGTAATTCTGCTCAATATTAATACTACCAAATTAATAATAATTATTGTTTAATGTTAATATTAATTGCATCACTTAATATTGAGCAGAATTAAAGAGAATCTGTCAGGTCAAAAATCCATATGTAACTGCTATCATTTTATAATTCCTTCCTCTAAGCTCGCTCTATTGATGTATGTCTTTTATTTATATTTCCCTCCAATCCTCTGAAAACTTCAAATAAAGAGATTCATTCCATCTGTCTATCACAGTGAAGGATCCACTTGGTTTTCTGCTGTCCATTCACCATAGGATGAATATTCATGTCACATATTCACATCACTGCAAAGGACATCAGTGGGGATGGCTGTATCATCATCTCTGCTCTTTGTGTTTGCAGCAACACAAGAGGTCAAATATAACATAAAATCTCTCACAGCATAGCAGGTATACCTGCTTAGGGTGGAGGCACACTAGCATGTGTGCAAATCAGAGCATTGTTGATGCATGACAGTCATGCGAGTGCTTTCCATATAGTAGTGGAAGTGTGGTGCGAGACCAATGAGTGTGGTATTACTGTGGTGCAACTGTAGTCAGTGTGCAAAGCGTTTTTAACATGGTCTTTCACATGGTGTATAAAGTGAGAAAAGAGTAGCTAGACAGAATAGGTAGATCTGGCTTACCAGTCTCCTGCTGCTACTTCCAGGGTCGCCTATTAAGCTAATTGCATTTTCACTGCACTGTCAGACAAACAGCCAATCACAGATGCCCACAGTCTGTGAGAGCCTCTGTGATTGGCTGTTGTAGTCAGACTGGATTTCCTCAATCTGTAGAGTGATTCTGCTTGGTTGCCATACATATTAGTGTATGGCACCCAACCTGCCGTTATAGGTTGTTAAATAAATAAATAATTAAAAAAATACTGCATGGGGATTCACAGCATTTTTAAGTCGAGCCCAATGAAAGCAGACAACTGCGAGCTGCAATTTTCTCTTGGCTGGCAAAAAAGAAAAATCATGGGCTCTGCCCTATGTTTAATTGTCAGCCAAGGTAAAAGTAGGCAGCTGAGGACTGGTATGACCAGCAAGGTGAGGACCCTTTCTTTTAGGACCCCACACGCTGAAGAATTGCAGGTTGTAGCCGCTCCTGAAAATGGTGCATTTATAAGAAGTAACATTTTCAGGCGCTTTACCAGGCTCTTCCAGTGGCCCTAGTCGCAGGTGGCAAGCAGGGTA
>JARQOC010000002.1:126662323-126811313 GCA_033576535.1 Allobates femoralis | reverse complement strand
GGTGTTACGGGTCAGGGTAGAGTTTGGGATTAGGTGTTAGGCTTAGGTGTTGGGTTTATGTGTTGGGCTTAGGTGTTGGGCTTAGGTGTTAGGTTTAGGTGTTGGGCTTAGGTGTTGGGCTTAGGTGTTAGGTTTAGGTGTTGGGCTTAGGTGTCTTACTTAGGTGTTAGGCTTAGGTGTTAGGCTTAGGTGTTGGGCTTAGGTGTTGGGCTTAGGTGTTGGGCTTAGGTATTAGGCTTAGGTGTTGGGCTTAGGTGTTGGGCTTAGGTGATAGGGTTAGGTGTTAGGTATTAGGGTTGCCTGTGAGAATTTTTTCTTGTGGGCATTTTTCAGGGAACACTAAATTGCATAGGAACATAAAGATTACATGTAAACCTGGAGTATCTATAGATATACTGTATTCAGTATTTCATTCCAAGCAAAATATCACAGTTATTGAACATTAAAGTTTGGCTAAAAATTTACCTGATGGATTTTTAGAAAACACACGGTTTAAACAGAGAGTCTGCATCTTTTCTTTATTTCAAAGCTGTAATTCTTGAAATACTTGCCATTTATGACACATGCAGAATCCAAACACGAGGTGGGAGTGTATTCCTTGGAAATCTTACATTTGGATAAAATTTACTACTGCAGATTTTCCAATCAAAAAAGCACAAACGTATGGTGGACACATTTTTTCATACTACTTCAGCATCATTTTAAGTTTATGAATGTTTTATGTTATTATATGTTCTTCTTTATGTATTGAACGTTTTTGTGTATAGGAAGGAATAGAAACGGATGTAGTTTATAATGGGTGTCCTATGTATCAGGGTCCCCAATCTTCTCTTAATTTTGTTTGTATGAAATTTATTGTTTTCAAAAAGTGCCTGATAAAGCACATGGTTTTGGTTTATACCCTAACCATTGACCTTATGGGTCTTTTTTTACAATAGATTCAAGTGTTAGATATAGCCTATTGTGTATACTGGAAATTAAAATATAACTTTTAATATTACCATTTAAAAAGTGGCTAAGTCCTCGCCACCCTTTGGACAAACACACATATACACCGTGAGAATATCACCCACAAACTAACAAACACTTATGGATTACTATTTAATCAGTGATTCTCATCAGGGATAGTTTCTTTTGACACCTTATCTGTGCTGGGTCAAGCCCACACTTGTTCACTCAGACCTGCTGAATAAACTTAAAAGAAGTGTATCCCTATTTCCCATAACACACAAACAATGGTTTAGTATGAGACAAGCGGGTCCTTCCTAGAAAAGATAACACTATAATCAGAACGATCTCACCAAGTTCACGGTGGGGCGCCGCCACTGCGTCCTTGAAGTGCTCCTTGCTCACAAGTATGTCAGAGAAGAAGAGTAGGCATAAAATAGACTTGCCCTGCCAGAGATTTGTCTGCCACCTTACGTTCTCACTCCCGCCCTGACAAGGGCAGTCCAATGCTCACCCTAGCTGTCACTTGCCCTATGTAGATGCCAGGTGCCTCCCGACATGTTTCGCACATCGGGCTCTTCAGGGGTATCAGAGCACCCTATCACTTACTTGGCTGCATAGTACAATAGCCTCTCTTCTATAGTATGGGACCGGTATAGTACAGGCCCCCCCCTCAGCTGAGTGCTTATATCCTCACATCCCCCTTAGGTTAACCAATCAGGGTCTGCAATTAGTGAGTGCCCATATGGGGCTGTTCAATCCAAATCCTTCTCACCTGTGCGCCATTAGGAGCTCATCCAGCGGCTGTACACCGCTCTACATTATTCAGTCCCCTGTTACTGACATCAGGATACCTTCCAGCGGCATTCTGATGACTACTTCCTGTATTTGGAACGCAAACACATCCTGGTTGCACTCCTGTGGAATGCAAATCGGAAGTACCTTCTTTTTTTTTTTCTTTACCTTTGCGTTACACAGCACACTCGGCGGCATAGTAGATCCACCTCAATTTGTTCTAAATAGGATCTGGAGCAGTACCTGGCTCCATATTAACCGCTATGCGATACCTAGGATTTTTCTACTTGTCACATTGAGGATTCTCATCATGATCCCCTTACCTATTTGTAGAATTTTCCTATATGGGGTATGGCCTATGAAGCAAGTACCACAGTTTTACCATTCCTGGATGTTTTGGTAAAGAAAAAGGGAGACGGGACGTTGCACACCAGCACGTACCGTAAACCAACCTAAATCAACTCCCTACTAAGGTGGGACTGCCATCATCCCCACGCGCAAAAGAAAGGGATCCCAAAAGGGCAATATCAGCGCATGAAGCGGAATGGGGGCTCCTTCAGGGTATAGGTGGCCGACCTAAGGGAAAGGTTTAAACAAAGAGGATATCCGGATGGTATCCTGAGGAAAGACTTTAATGAAAAAAAAAAAAAAAAACAGGAATGACTTACTAAGCACAAATAAAAATTCCAAAGATGGTGAAGTCACTAGGTTTATCACAACTTTTACAAATGGGTCAAGGGAAGTCAAAAAGATCTTGCAAAGGCACTGGGAAATTCTAAAGATGTGCACAAGTAGGAGAATATAGGAGAATATCCATATGAGACATATAAGAAAGGGAGATCTCTAAGAGATAGGCTAGTGCATAGCCACTTTGTGGCACAAAAAGCAGAAACATGGTTAAAATCTGAGGTGAAAGGGTGCTACAAATCTACAAAGCAACATGCGTCTATGGTATGGAGTATGTGGGTAAAACCAAGCAAGAGAGCCGCAGACGTGTAGGGGAACATCTTGATGATATAGAGCATGAAAGAGATACCCCCCTGGCGAGACATATATGGGAGATGCACGGTGGTCAAAAAAGTGCCATATCCTTCATGGGCATTGAGATGATAAGGAAGCCTGTAAGAGGAGGTGACTGGGATCGTAGGATACTTCAGAAAGAGACAAGGTGGATCTTCTGTCTTGATACGATAGCCCCAAAGGTCTGAATAAACCTGAGAAAAAAGCCAGGAATGACTGTGTAGATGACTCACCGTGGCCGGGGACTCCGGTTTAGACAGGCAGTAGCTCCTTCCTCCTTGTCACGGGTGGACCGCGCCTGCCGGTAGTGGGGCCCGGTTGAGTGCAGATCAAAAGTTCGAAGACGTCTTGTGGGAACAGATTAAGGGGTTAATTGCTTCATGACGCCACCTATGAGTAGTTCGGTAAGTCTTACCGACGCTGCGAGGCCTCCGGGGGATGGATAGCAGCAAGATGGAACGCTCCCCACATGCTGAGCGATGATCCCCGGAGGCTGGAGCTGCTTAAGATGTTGTGCGGCAGCTGCTGTTACCTTGTGTGCAGGCGGACGTAACCATAAGGAAGCACGGACACTGGAAGTCTCTGTAACGGGTCTTCACTGTAACCAGCAAGCAGTACATGGCATACAGTTGTAGGTAGCAGACCTGGTGGACTCAGCAGTGATAGGTGTCCATCACAGATCCGCGGTGTTCCTCCATTCTAACTAAGTAGGTTGCCGTTGTCGCCCAGGAATACCAGGTCGGGTACAGGGAGGCTGCTTGAATGCCCTATCCAAAGTATACGTGATGGATGTTTTGGGGAGCCTTGGATCCCTTGGTGGGTACACCGCTGGTTAGACAACTGGATTTGGCGGTGGTGGGGTGCTCCTGTAGAGCTGCTCCTCCACTCTTCTGGTTCGCATAGCAGAGCTGAACTGCTGCTAGCTTCGGTACCAGCAAACCGGCTGTATAAGGGCGCGTGGTGGTTTTGAACCCGCATGTGGATGCCCAGGTTCGGTTGGTAATGCACCGGGAGTAATGGTGCTCAACCGTGGTAAGGGTGAGGAGATGGCCGGTAGAAGGTGGCCAGGGGGCTGCACCGGCTGTGCAACCCTCTCTCCTAGGTTGCAGAGCTGGGAGTCTGCAGAGGTCTTCTGAGTTGCTGTTACTTCTCCAGACCCGAGACCAGAACCTTTTAAGCCTGGACTAAACTTCCACTACACGCTACTCTTGCACTCCGCCCACCAGGACCTTGATTGGCCCTCTATGCTAAGTGTGGCATGCAGAGTATGGATCTCTGAGTTAACCAGATGACTGCTGGGTCAGAGAATATTGCTGCTGCATTTATGACTGCAATACCCTCCTGTGACGCACTCGTTGCGGGGCGCCACACTGACATGAGAGGGTCATTACGCTTTTTTAAAAAACAGTCTATAACCAAACTACAAAGACACATGGGGATCTATTTAACAAAGACCCCAATGATCTTTAGAGACTCGCTGTCTGGTGACATATACCCTGAAACAAAGAAGGGAAGTCCCAGTGAGCATTATATTGCACATGAACCCTCGGGCTATAAAATCGGGGATGATTAGATGAACTGATCAGAGTGAGTGAAAACCGATTCCTCTCCCATATATATATATATATATATATATATATATATATATATATATATATATATATATGCCATACCCCATATAGGAAAATTCTACAAATAGGTAAGGGGATCATGATGAGAATCCTCAATGTGACAAGTAGAAAAATCCTAGGTATCGCATGCTTAGCGGTTAATATAGAGCCAGGTACTGCTCCAGAACCTATTTAGAACAAATTGAAATGTAACTACGGTACTTTGTCGCCGAGTGTGCTGTGTAACGCAAAGGTAAAAAAAAAAAAAAGGTACTTCCGGTTTGTGTTCCACAGGAGTGCAACCGGGAAGTGTTTGCATTCCAAATACAGAAAGTAGCCATCAGAATGCTGCTGGAAGGTATTCTGATGTCAGTAAAGGTACCTTTACACGCGGCAACTTTTCTAAGAATTTCACTGGTAACTTACTGGTTGCAGTGAAATCATGGAGACATTGTTCCATTTGTACACAGCAACAAGATAGAACAATGTCTCCATGATTTCACTTCAACCAGTAAGTTGCCAGTGAAATTCCTAGAAATGTTGCCGCGTGTAAAGGTACCCGGACAGGAGACTGAATAATGGAGAGCGATGTACAGCCGCCGGATAAGCTCCTAATGGCAAACAGGTGAGAGGGATTTGGATTGAACTGTGGCACCACAGAGTCACAGTGCCACAGTGTCACCATTGTTAGGTGTCACCAGAGAGCAGTAAGGGGTATTCCACTCAGGCAACACACAAACAATACCAAAACCTCCAGGCCAGAAGGCAGAGACCAAACCCGGTTCAGGGTGAGCTTCCTTTATATTCTGGACTGAGGAGCAACAAGTTCAGTGCAGTTCCTGTGTGGACTGTGAAGAGTAGTAGCAGAGTGCAGTGCGGGGCAGCACTGTGAAAACATCCTGGTGGACTGGAAGCTGCTTAGCTCGGCCCAGGATTGCTAACTTATACCAGGTCTAAGGCTAGGGTGTGAGGGAAGAGGAGAGAGAGAAACCTACCAGGGGCTGCATCACCCGTACTTCCCCTCCTCAGAGGAACACCACAAGAACAGACACCGGAGTCCGAGACTGTGCAGGTTCAGAAACACTGGAAGTCAACACCAGAAAGTGGGGGACTCCAGATTCTCCAGCTACATGGTACTAGGGGCACAGCAAGCCTGCCCTCTGATGACATCCGTCGGGGACGCAACACCCTGCTGCACCGCGGAACTATTCTTGTACACCCCGACGGAAGTAGAAGACCGGAAAAGTCACTGTTAATTAAGGGGTCAGAAAGATGTTGCAGCCAGCGGACCCTGAGTGGACGGAGCACCCAGCGGTGCTGGAAGGTGAGGGATATCACCGATTATGCCGTTCCTGATGCCGTACACCCGGGCGCAACATGGCTGCCACAATACTCAGGTGAGCCCAATACCTTAACTGACTTTGAAGAAAAACTGGACAGTTATTATAGCATATATTCCCTTATGGAGGGCCAGCGTGTCAATATATTTCTGGGACAGTTAACTGCACATGCATAGTGGGAAGTAAACTCCAGGTCAGATGACGATAAAGATACTGTAGAACATGTGATAACCATATTGAAAGCCACTTTTGCGACCAGTGTGGATGCCCGGGCTAAGATGAGATTCTTTGGGTGCCGGCAGAAACCACAAGAGACTGTGAGAGACTTTGCATTAAATTTGCAGGAGGCACTCAGGGCACTCAAACAGGCAGAACCCGCTTGGGCACAAGGGGAAGATAAATTGCTTATAGACCAGTTTGTTGATGGACTATTATTCCCTCCTCATAGAGGACGACTGCGGATGAATGCCATACAAAATCTAGACTTGAACTTTGTGGAGTTTAAAGAGAGGGCAATCTGCATACTGCAGGCAGAAGAGCCTCAAGACACTGACTCTGCCCAATGTTTAATTACAGCGCAAAATCGTCAGCCATGCCAGGGACTACGGTAAATACCCCGGAGCCCATCACTAATGAGGTTCTAAACCAGAAGATCGATGCCCTAACTAAAACTGTAGCTGCCATGGCCAAAGTGATGCAACAGCTGCGTGGATCCAAGCCCGTGGAGAAGGTTGAGCTGGCTACAAGCAAAGAAGATGTCCAGTGGATGAGACCCAGGAGATACCCAGTGACCAGAGGATGACCCAACGACCGCTACCAACCAGATGGACAGCCCATTTGTCGCCGCTGCGGAGAAGCAGGCCATTTTGCCTGGGAGTTTGCTTTAAATGGGGATTCCCTGGGGAAGCGGACCGCTCCTCAGGAATGAACTCTCAAGGCCCCTCAAGCTGGCGGAACAGGTATGTGGGAGGCCGTCCAACAATCCCTGTCATACTGGATGGGATCCCCATGAATGCTTTGTTGGACAACGGCTCACAGATATCCTTCATACCTTATATCCTTTTTAAGCAGTACTGGACTGATTCAGATATTTCCCGTGGCCCAGATGATGACTTTAGTATATAGGCTAGCAATGGTAAACTGGTACCACAAATTGGTTTTAAAGAAATGACTGTTAAAATTGGGAAGGTTGAAATAAAATATTAGGGTATAATAATTGTTGATGTTGACCGGCATGAGCATGATCCAACTATTTTGATAGGCATGAATGTGATGGAACATTGTCTTGCAGAAATTATTGGTGTTTTACAGTGCATGACCGATACTGTCAGTTCCGGGCAACAGCGAGTACTGCAGAAGAGGGCGAGATTATCAAACCCTGGTAGAAGCCGTGTACTCAGACAGTAGGCCCACTGTACTGACAGCCCGAGGAGTAGTTGAGGTACACAGGGGAAGAGTGCCAATACGCCTTCTAAATTGTGGGGAGGAGGAGGTAATCATACGAAAGTATGCCACCATGGCTAAATTATACACTGTGGATAACAATGCCATCACCACAGTGGATTCATTGAACCCGTAAAGTCAGGCGGATTGTAATGGCTCAGAGGGGAAACTGGGGGATTGGTGCCAAAAACTGCATGCAGGTACCAGTTCTACGTCCTCTCACCAGAAGCATGGAGTATACCTAGTAGAGAGGGAGTACGAGCAGGTCTTCAGCAAACACCCTCTAAAATTTGGGCAAATCAAAGGGGTAGAACACAACATACCCACAGATAATCATCCACCCATAAAAGAGAGGTATGGACCCGTACCACCCGCTCACTACCAATGTGCAAAAGACATGCTCAAAGAGATGAAGGAAGCAGGGGTAATAAGAGACAGTTGTAGCCCCTGGGCAGCTCCTTTAGTGCTAGTGAAAAAGAAGGATGGGACCATGAGGATGTGCGTAGACTACAGACAGATCAACTGCATTACACACAACGATGCATATCCATTACCCAGAATAGAAGAATCATTAGCTGAATTAAAAGCTGCTAATTACTTTTTAACCTTAGATCTGACTAGTGGGTATTGGCAAGTTCCTGTGGCAGAGGCTGACCGTGAGAAGACACCGTTCACCACGCCAATGGGCCTCTCTGAGTTCAATTGTATGCCGTTTGGACTCTGCAATGCACGCAGTACTTTCCAGAGACTAATGGAGTGTTACTTAGGACACAAGAACTTCGAAACTGTCCTCCTGTACCTAGATGATGTCATACTCTACTCCAAGATGTAAGAAGCGCATCTACAACACCTAGCAGAAGTGTTTGAAGCCATGTCCGGGTACGAATGAAAATCAAGCCATCTAAGTGTCACCTGCTCAAACAAAAGGTGCAGTACCTGGGACATGTAGTGAGCTCTGAGGGCTTAGCACCTGATGCCAAGAAGGTTACAGTGATAATGGATTGGCCGAGACCCACCAACTTGAAAGAGGTGAGGCAGTTCCTGGGACTGGTAGGCTACTATAGCAGGTTTATCAAAGGCTTCACCAAGCTATCAGCTCCTCTACAAGACGTCCTGGTAGGACAGTCTAAGAAGTCTTCAGCCCCAAGTCCTCCATTCCAGTGGAGTGTTGAAAGAGAAGAATCCTTCAGGAAGCTGAAGTTAGCCTTGATGGAGGAAGAGATCCTGGCATATCCTGACTACCATCAACCCTTCATTCTGTACACGGATGCCAGCAATGTGAGATTGGGAGCAGTGCTATCGCAGATGCAAGAAGGCAAAGAAAGAGTCATAGCCTATGCAAGCAGGAAGCTCCGGCTTACTGAGAGAAACCCTGAAAACTACAGTTCCTTAAAGTTAGAACTATTGGCAGTAATTTGGGCTGTAACAGCTGCAAAGTTTACCATCTACACTGACAACAATCTGTTAACCCACCTGGAGTCAGCAAAAATAAGTGCATTGGAGCAGAGATGCATGGCCCGGCTGTCTAATTACAACTTTAACATCAAATACAGAGCAGGTCGCAAGAATGGGAATATAGATGCCTTATCCCAGATGCCACACTTAGGAGAAGTGGAAGAGGAACAGGAGGAGCTAGAAGAGATAGAGCTACTGGCCTTTCACCGCCCTAAAGCAACAAGTGTGCACCAGAAGAATCAGCATGTGACACTTAACCTCTTATCACATCATGGATGGGCTGATGTACAAGACAGTGATCTAGCTGTGAGACTAGTCAAAAGACTGTTGACACATGAAGGTGCATACTCTTATAAAGATGCTCCAGCAGAAGCTTATCCACTCTGGAAGGAAAGAGTCAGATTGTTCCTGTATAAAGAAAAGTTGTGCAAGACTCATGAGTTGGTCTGGCAGATCATAGTTCCCAAGAAAGACACCAAGATGGTCTTAGAAGCTTACCATGACGGTGCAGGACATTTTGGATGGAAAAAGTTTGAAGTCCTCTCAAGAGAAAGATTCTACTGGGTTGGCATGAGAAAATCAATTGAAGAATATTGTAGAAAGTGTGGCACATGCAACCTAAGGAGGAAGGATCAAGAGAGTCAGAGATCTCCACTCAAGTCCATAATCACCAAGCAGCCATTGGAATTAGTAGCCCTAGACCACGTCAAATTAACACCAAGCAGATCTGGCTACGTCTATGCCATGACAATAGTGAACCACTATTCTCGTTTCCTTGTCGTGGTACCAGTAAAAGACCTTACAGCAAAGACTGCAGCGAAAGCGTTCCTGACTTACTTTTGCAGACCTCATGGCTACACAGAACAGGTTTTAGCAGATCAAGGTCCAGAATTTGAGTCTCAGTTATTCTAAGAATTTTGTAACATGTATGGATGTAAGAAGATTCGGACAACAGCTTATCATCCACAGACAAAATGGCTTATGTGAGAAGATGAACCACATAGTGATCGACCTTTTGAAGACCTTACCTACAGCAGAAAGGAATCAATGGACAGAGAAGTTACCTGATTTGGTAGACTTGTACAACCATGTTCCAGTGTTTTCAACCAATTGTACCTCCGCTTATCTTATGAGAGCAAGACCCGGTAAGCTACCAATTGATTTGGATATGGGAATTGTCAAACCAGATGCAGAAAATTCAGATTCAACCAATTGGGATACCTTACATAAGCAGAAGTATCTATAAGTCCAAGAATGTGTAGAAATAAGTCTCCAGCAAGCAAGAGAGAAGCAAGAAAGAACCTACAACCAACATGCTTCAGCAGCTCCTTTGCAACCTGATGAACAAGTATGAAAAAGGAAAAGAAGGACTCACAAATTGGATGATCAATGGGAATCAACACCATACACAGCTCTCCCATCAAACTTCGACAATACAAAAGTGTGCTTAATTAGACAAGATGGAGGCAAGACATCCTCAGCAGTATCCAGAGACAACTTGAAATTGTGCCCTGAAACCCTGAAGACACCAGAAGTTCCTGTAATTATACCAGATAAACCTAAGAAAGAAGAAGAAGATGTGTTCCAAATAGTCTTAGGAGATTTTCCAAAAACCTGGACGAACTATCATGGAGCAATATTAGTCCCAATTCTTGCATTTCATCAAGTAGTGGTACCTGACCCAGTGCCTGCACTACCACCTGAACCTGTGCAGCAACAAGAAGAAGTCTGAAGATTAGAAGAACTGGAAGTTGAACCCATAGAGGAAGAAAGGGAAGAACAAATTCCTGAGCCCAGTGAACTTGCCAGTCCTATTAGTAGATCCCCATCCCCATCAGAACTAGAAACACAAGAAAGATATAGTTCTGCACATAGCCAAGCACTGAGTACGCCTGGTACACTTGTAGTAAGGAGATCACTACGTAGTACACAGGGTCAGTTACCAGCTCGCTACAAAGACTAAATAGTGAAATTTGAATATACAATGTACATATGTTTTAGTGTAAATACAGTAAGAATAGTAACCGGTAAACATAGTGTACAGAAGGGGTTAGGAGAGAGTAGCGTACGGTGCTAATTATGGAGAGAGAGACCTTAGCCACATTATGTGGTGACCTGAGGACCAAGAGGCCTGCAGCACTTATGGCCAGGAGTGAGACACCCGCAGGGACATTGTTTGTTCATCTATTTATATGTGTAACGTTAAAACAGTAAGCTCAGTACCTACAGAGACTTTCCTGAATGAACTCTTTACATAATCTTGAACTTTATTTAAAAATGGACCATATTACCATTGGACTGGTTGTGGTTAGGGATAAGCGAGTACCTTAATACTCGTGCTCGCTATACTCGCAACGAGTAGGTACCAGTACTCGCTACTCGTTGTGGAGTATAGCTAGTACGAATACTTTCGCAGTGTATCTATAGATACACTGCGAAAGTAGCCTAAAAGTGAATAAAAGTGGTTAAAAAATAATAAACTTACATACTCACCTGTCCGACGCCTGCACAGGGACCGGCAGATAAGACATCTGATCGCTGGACAAGGACCTGTCACTACCAGCCAATCAGATAGCCGGTAGCGATCTGGCCAATCAGATGGCGCCACGTCACAACTACGTCATCGCTAGCGGCCACCTGATTGGCCAGTTTGCAAGGTCCTGACAGTATATCTAGGACCTTGCAAATTGGCCAATCAGGTGGCCGCTAGCGATCACGTGGTTGTGACGTGGCGCCATCTGATTGGCCAGATCGCTACCGGCCATCTGATTGGCTGGTAGTGACAGGTCCTTGTCCAGCGATCGGATGTCTTCTCTGCCGGTCCCAATGCAGGCGTCGGAAGGTGAGTATGTAATTTTATTATTTTTTTAACAACTTTTAATCACTTTTAGGCTACTTTCGCAGTGTATCTATAGATACACTGCGAAAGTATTAGGACTACTCGCTACTCCCGAGTACACATAAGTATTCGGAGAGTAGCGAGTAGCCCGAATACCGCTACTATTCGGCGAATACCAAATAGTAGCGAGTATACTCGCTCATCCCTAGTTGTTGTACAGATTTCTTGTAAATAAATATTCACCAGCTCCGGTGGGAAATAGACTAATCACCGGAGAGACTACTTTTGAACTCATTTGGACTATTTTGATATTTTATTGGTTTTTGTAATTTTTACTTTTAAGACTCTGTACATTTAAATTGTTATATATGGTATTTGTTGAAAAATTACCACAGTCCCAGAGTACTGTCTTTCCTTAAGGGGGAATGTGACACCCCAGAGTCACAGTGCCACAGTGTCACCATTTTTAGATGTCACCAGAGAGCAGTAAGGGGTATTCTACTCAGGCAACACACAAACAACACCAAAACCTCCAGGCCAGAATGGGGAGACCAAATCCGGGTTCAGGGTGAGCTTCCTTTATATTCTGGTCAGAGGAGCAACAAGTTCAGTGCAGTTCCTGTGAGGACTGTGAAGAGTAGTAGCAGAGTGCAGTGTGGGGCAGCACTGTGAAGACATCCTGGTGGACTGGAAATTGCTTAGCTCATCCCAGGATTGCTAACTTATTCCGGGCCTAAAGGTAGGGTCTGAGGAAAGAGGAGAGAGACAGAAACCTACCGGGAGGCTGCATCACCCGTGCTTCTCCTCCCTTAGAGGAACACCACAAGAACGGACACCGGAGTCCGAGACTGTGCTGGTGGAGACACACTGGCAGTCAACACCGGAAAGTGGGAGACTCCAGATTCTCCAGCTACACGGTACCAGGGGCACAGCAACATATAGAATCCAAAAACACTGACTCCCTGGGTGGGGGGGAAAAGTGAAGGACTCGAGTTGCCTGTCATACTGGTAGATGCAGACAGAGACAGGGCCGGCAGCCTAGCTGAAGCAACTGCAGGGGCCACTACGCAAACACAGTGAGGAAGCCAATACGACCCGGCCGGGTGAGAAATACCCTGAACTGCTCTACAGTTTATAACATATGCTCTAACTCCAGTAAACAGACTGAGAAATGGCTATCAGGAGTCTGTGTGTGTTAATTACGTCTATTGCCCTGTGCTCTATAACAGAATCCCACCTGAGGAGCCACAGACTGTCGTCTCTGCACACTGGCTGGAGAAGCTGCAGTTTTGAAGTAAGTGACTGTGTAAACCACAATCCCTCCTAAGACTTATCCAACACCATCCCTCCTGCCCTGGGGACCTTCCAGCCCTACCCGAGGAGTGCTTACCATCCACGCTGCCCCAAGTCACCGTACCCAGCAGGAATACAGCAGCGGTGGTTCTATTAACCCCATACCCCGGGTGGCTTCATGACAAATCCCCTGTAAATACCCCCTTTATGGACTGATCCCAGGCCACAGGACCAGGTCATGACTACCATGATCCCCGAGAGACCTCCACCGGCCCGGTTCCCGAGTACCCCATAGCCTGGGGGTGCATCAGAACAGCCCCAGGTGGGCACTCACTAATAGCAGACCCTGATTGGTTAACCTAAGGGGGAGTGTGCACGATGTGAGGATATAAGCACTCAGCTAGGTGGGGGGGGGCCTGTACTATACTGTCCCATACTATACCTAGTGAGGCTATTGTACTATGCAGCCCAGTAAGTGATAGGGTGCTGTGATACCCCTGAAACATGTCAGGAGGCACCTGGGCATCTACATAGGCCAAGTGACAGCTAGGGTAAGCTGTGGACTGCCCTTGTCAGGGTGGGAGTGAGAACGTAAGGTGGCAGACAAATCCCATCCCTGATAGGGCGAGGCCGTTTTATGCCTACTCTTCTTTTCTGACTTACAGGTGAGCAAGGAGCACTTGAAGGACGCAGTGGCGGGGCCCCACCGTGAACTTGGTGAGATTGTTCTGATTATAGTGTTATCTTTGCTAGGAGGTATCAGCTTGTCTTATACTAAACCGTTTGTGCATTATGGGAAATAGGGGATACACTCCTTTTAAGTTTATTCAGCAGGTCTGAGTGAACAAGTGTGGGCTTGACCCAGCACAGATAAGGTGTCAAAAGAAACTATCCCTGATGAGAATCACTGATTAAATAGTAATCCAGCAGGGAGGAGAGTGACACCATAAGTGTTGTTAGTTTGTGGGTGATATTCTCACGGTGTATATGTGTGTTTGTCCAAAGGGTGGCGAGGACAAAACCACTTTTTAAATGGTAATATTAAAAGTTATATTTTAATTTCCAGTATACACAATACACTATATCTAATTCATAAAGTGTCCCCTAAATTTTGACGTGTGTTATACAAGTAAGGAACTATGATATATTGTAAAGTATACAATAATGCAATACAAAATTGTACAGTGTGTGAACATAATGTTTTTATTTAGTAATGCAGCCCCTTGTTAAGTGGTTTTATATTGATAACTTAAAATATAATTTCAATGTAAGATTAGTGGGAGATTGAAAAATGCATCCCTGCAAACAGCTTTTGTCACCTTTGACTAGATGGCTGCTCTTTCTCCCCTTGTGATTTATCTCTTTCCTGTGCTTTGTCTCTCCCTCCAGTGCGCTCTTCCCCCTGGGCTTTGTCTCACCCCTAGAGACAGCGTACCGAGAAAGAACCACCGACCGCTACAGCTCCACTAGGGAGCCCATCTGCCGCCGCTGTAATCAAACCGGTCACATCGCCAGGAGCTGTCCTTTAAACGGGCAGACCCTGAGGGCCGGAGCCAAACCTCAGGAATAACTCAACAGGGCCCAGCCACCTGGTACAAGACCTTAATCGGACAGAGGCCGTTCCTTTCAATTGTACTAGATGGTATCCCGACACCTGCTCTTCTGGACACTGGGTCACAGGTGACCACCATCCCCTATATTCTTTATAAGAAGTACTGGCCTGATGCAGAACTGAAACTGCCTGCCATTGACTTCACCCTCAACACATCTAATGGTGAACCAATTACTGTAATGGGGGTTAGAAAAGTACCAATAAAGGTGGGGAGGGTTTAATTGCAAAACCAAGGGGTCCTAGTAGTAGCAGAAGCAAGTAATGCAAATGATCCGTACATAATACTTGGTACAAATGTTGTTAGCAATTGCATGGGAGAAGTTTTGTCTTTGCTTCAACAGATAGCAGATACTGCCAAACCTGGTCAGAGGAAGGTCCTTTAGCGTGAAATAAGAGCCCTCCTGCACCATCAACAGGTAACAATTACATGTGGCGAAATTGGTACTGCACGGGTGACAGACCGTTTCCTAATGTGATTCCCCCAATAAGTGAAATGATGATTTAGTGTCGAGCAGCTATAGGTCTGAGAGGGCAGGACTACCAGGCATTAGTGGAGCCCTTTAGCACAGAGCACAGACCTACACTCTTGAAAACCAGGGGGGTGTACACAATGGGAGAGTACCAGTTTGCATCTTAAACTGTGGCAGTGAAGAGGTTAAATTACCCAGGTATGCAACCATTGCTAAATTGTAAACAGTAACCTATAACGAGATCCAAGTAGTGGGACCCTTACCCCATACCAAAGGGGCAAAACCTGATAATACAACGGGGCCACTGGAGGACTGGTGCCAGCAGCTTCATGTTGGAACTGACACCACTCCTGTGTACGAAAAGCAAGGTGCTTACCGGGTAGTCAAAGAATTTGAACAAGTAAGCATTCACTTGACTTTGGTAGGATAAAAGGGGTGCAACATCATATCCCCACAGGTACACATCCACCAATCAAAGAGTAGTACAGGCCTATTCCACCTGCACATTACCAAAAAGCCAAAGAAATGTTACAGGACATGAAGGACGCAGGGGTTATACGAGATAGCTGTAGTCCCTGGGCAGCCCCATTAGTTCTAGTCAGTAAGAAGGATGGCAGTATGAGGATGTGTGTAGACTATAGGCAAATAAACTGCATAACACACAAAGATGCTTACCCGTTACCTCATATAGAGGAATCCTTAGCTGCGTTGAAGTCTGGCAATTACTTTTCCACCTTAGATCTTATTAGTGGGTATTGGCAGGTGTCCGTAGCCGAGGAAGACCGCGACAAGACGGCATTCACAACACCGATGGATCTGTGTGAATTTAACAGCATGCCATTTGGACTATGTAATGCACCTGGAACCTTCCAGAGGTTGATGGAGAGTTGCCTGGGGCATAAGAACTTTGAGACGGTACTGCTCTTCCTGGATGACGTGATCGTGTACTCTAAAACCTATGAGAAACACGTAACCCATCTAGCAGAGGTGTTTGAAGCTCCTGCAAAATACAGGATGAAGTTGAAACCATCCAAATGCCACCTGTTAAAGCCAAGAGTACAGTACCCGCGACACATAGTCAGTGCTGAAGGTGTGGCCCCTGATCCAGACAAGGTGACAGCTATCAAGGAGTGGCCAGAATCCAAGACCCTGAAGAAAGTATGTCAATTCCTGGTACTGGTGGGCTACAATAGGAGGTTCATAAAGAAGTATACCAAGAAGGCTGCTCCCGTGCAAAACCTCTTAGTCGGTCAGACCAAGAAGGGCAAGTCTAAGGACTCTCCGTGGGAGTGGGGCAAGGAACAAGAGGAATCATTCCAGATGATGAAGGAAGCCCTTACAGGAGAAGAAATCCTTGCTTACCCAGACTACAACCTGCCATTCCTGCTGTACATGGATGCCAGCAATGTGGGACTTGGAGCCAACCTTTCTCAAAGGCAAGAGGACAAAGAAAGAGTGATCGCCTATGCCACTAGGAAGATGCGCCCCACAGAGAGGAACCCAGAGAGCTACAGTTCCTACAAGCTGGAAATCCTGGCCTTGGTCTGGGCTGTCACAGAAAGGTTTAAGCACTATCTGGCATCCAGCAAGTTCACAGCCTATAACAATCCGCTGACCCACCTGGAGCCTGCAAAGTTGGGAGCCATGGAGCAGAGATGGATGGCCAGATTGTCCAACTAGCAGTTTACCATCAAGTACGGGGCTGGGTGCAAGAATGGAAACGCGGATGCCTTGTCCAGAATGCCTCACCTGTCAGACGTGGGCATGGATGAAGATGAGCTAGAAGAAATGGAGATACCTGCATTCCATCAATTAAGAGTAACTCAGTGTCAGCAAACCCGTAAAGACCCTCCTGTGAGAATGGTGCACCCGTTGCCACACTTTGGTTGGAAGGAAGTGCAAGACAATGACCCGGCTGTCGGCTTGATAAAGAGGCTGATAACCCAGGAGTCAGCGAAGCTGCCAGAAAATCCTCAACCAGAAGCCAAACATCTGTGGAATGAGAGGAGCAAGCTATTCATTTACCAGGAGAAGCTCTGCAGAAGATACATCAATCCGAGGACCCATGAGATGGTCTGGCAAATCATTGTGCCAAAGTCAGAAGTGCAGATGGTGTTGAACGCCTACCACAACCAGACTGGTCATTTTGGGTGGAAGAAGTTGGAGATGCTACTGAAAGATAGGTTCTTTTGGGTCGGCATGCGTGGATCCATTGAGAGGTGGTGTAAGAATTGTGGACCCAGCAGCCTTAGAAGAAAGGACTTACAGAGCCAGAAAGCACCACTCCTGCCCATAGTGACGGAACAGCCTCTGGAAATTGTAGCCCTGGACCACGTAAAACTGACTCCAAGTAGATTTGGCTACACATACGCGTTGACTAGTGATGAGCGAGTACTAAAATGCTCGGGTGCTCGAAGCTCGGGCCGAGCATCCCGAGATACTCGTGTACTCGGCCCGAGTACCGAGCCCAATGTTATCCTATGGGAGACACGAGTATTTTTATGAAATGACTGCCGGCAGCATGGAAAAACCCTAAAAATGTCACAAAAGTCTCAGAAGAGTGCTGAAATGACATGGCAACACCATGGGGAAGACCCCTGGAAGCATTTCTCACTCAAAAGTCACAGCTGTGAACAATCTTGTCTGAGTTTCACGCCAATTTTACAGAGTCACCAGAAAACCTTCCAAAATGATACCAAAATGAATATTTGGGGTGGAAAAGTTAAGGGCACATACTCAATAGTGAGATACAGCTGGTGTATGTTACTTTTTGTGATTACATGAAAGATTTTACGTGAAAACATTGTGCGGCACTCCGATGTCCCTGAGAAGAGACGTACATGAAGCTCTGTCTTGAAATAATGTGCCCATTTTGAGGAAGTAGGTCTATTGTAGTATTTTTCTTTGCCAGGGCAGTCCAAAATTTGGAGGTTCACCAATGCCCCTGGATAGAGACGTGCAGGAGGGCCTGTAAACCTCAAGTGGGTGTATTGTAGTATAGCCCTTTGGCCGGGGCAGCCAAAAATTGGGAGGTTCAACAATGACCCATGCATACAGACATGTAGTAGGGCCTGTAAACCTCTAGTGGGTGTATTGTAGTATTGCCCTTTTGCCAGGGCAGCCAAAAATTGGGAGGTTCAACAATGACCCATGCATACAGACATGTAGTAGGGCCTGTAACCCTCAAGTGGGTGTATTGTAGTATTGCCCTTTGGCCGGGCAGCCAAAAATTGGGAGGTTCAACAATGACCCTGGATAGAGACATGCAGGAGGGCCTGTAAACCTCAAGTGGGTGTATTGTAGTATAGCCCTTTGGCAGGGCAGCCAAAAATTGGGAGGTTCAACAATGACCCATGCATACAGACATGTAGTAGGGCCTGTAACCCTCAAGTGGGTGTATTGTAGTATTGCCCTTTGGCAGGGCAGCCAAAAATTTGGAGGCTCCACATTGTCCCAGGATAGAGACGTGCAGGAGGGCCTGTAAACATGAAGTGGGTTTATTGTAGTATAGCCCTTTGGCCAGGGCAGCCAAAAATTGGGAGGTTCAACAATGACCCATGCATACAGACATGTAGTAGGGCCTGTAAACCTCTAGTGGGTGTCTTGTAGTATTGCCCTTTGGCCAGGGCAGCCAAAAATTGGGAGGTTCAACAATGACCCTGGATACAGACATGCAGGAGGGCCTGTAAACCTCAAGTGGGTGTATTGTAGTATAGCCCTTTGGCAGGGCAGCCAAAAATTGGGAGGTTCAACAATGACCCATGCATACAGACATGTAGTAGGGCCTGTAACCCTCAAGTGGGTGTATTGTAGTATTGCCCTTTGGCCAGGGCAGCCAAAAATTGGGAGGTTCAACAATGACCCTGGATACAGACATGCAGGAGGGCCTGTAAACCTCAAGTGGGTGTATTGTAGTATAGCCCTTTGGCAGGGCAGCCAAAAATTGGGAGGTTCAACAATGACCCATGCATACAGACATGTAGTAGGGCCTGTAACCCCAAGTGGGTGTATTGTAGTATAGCCCTTTGGCAGGGCAGCCAAAAATTGGGAGGTTCAACAATGTCCCATGCATACAGACATGTAGTAGGGCCTGTAACCCTCAAGTGGGTGTATTGTAGTATTGCCCTTTGGCCGGGCAGCCAAAAATTGGGAGGTTCAACAATGACCCTGGATAGAGACATGCAGGAGGGCCTGTAAACCTCAAGTGGGTGTATTGTAGTATTGCCCTTTGGCCAGGGCAGCCAAAAATTGGGAGGTTCAACAATGACCCATGCATACAGACATGTAGTAGGGCCTGTAACCCTCAAGTGGGTGTATTGTAGTATAGCCCTTTGGCAGGGCAGCCAAAAATTGGGAGGTTCAACAATGACCCATGCATACAGACATGTAGTAGGGCCGGTAACCCTCAAGTGGGTGTATTGTAGTATTGCCCTTTGGCCGGGCAGCCAAAAATTGGGAGGTTCAACAATGACCCATGCATACAGACATGTAGTAGGGCCTGTAACCCTCAAGTGGGTGTATTGTAGTATAGCCCTTTGGCCAGGGCAGGCAAAAATTGGGAGGTTCAACAATGACCCTGGATACAGACATGCAGGAGGGCCTGTAAACCTCAAGTGGGTGTATTGTAGTATAGCCCTTTGGCAGAGCAGCCAAAAATTGGGAGGCTCCACATTGTCCCTGGATAGAGACGTGCATGAGGGCCTCAAAACATTTTTCCCATTGAAAAGGAGCGGGTATCCTGTCGTTGTAATGGCCATTCAAAAAGAATGGGCGTAAAAATTTACCACTGGGGGTATACCTGAAACAACAGCCTAACTATTGTAACGGTCATCATGGTGGCACATGAGGAGAAGGAGGAGCAGTCCAGCGATTAGCCAAGGAAGAGGAAGACGACGTGGTGGATGATCCAGTAGCTGACCCAACCTGGCAGGAGGATATGCAGAGCGAGGACAGCAGTGCACAGGGGGAGGGAGGCTTAGCATCCCAACAGGCAGTACGAAGCAGGGTCGGGTCCACAGGCAGAAGGCAGGCAACCGTTCCCCGGAACAACAACACGACACAAGGTGCCTGTGCAAATGTTAGGTATTCCCGAGTCTGGCAGTTTTTTAAGTTGGCTCCAGATGACTCTAAAAAGGCCATTTGCAACACCTGCCATGCCAGCAGCAGCAGGGGTACGAAAACTAGCAGCCTGACCACCAGCAGCATGGTGAGGCACATGGCAGCCAAGCACCCGACTTTGTGGGAAGTACAACAGAGTCGAGGAGTGGTGCTTGCTGATGTCACTGCTACGTCTTCGCGTGTTGTGCGTGCGAGCCAATCCCCTGTACATGCTGGCCGCGAACAAGCCTCCGGCCCTGCACCTGAAGTTGCCCACGCACAAATAACCCCACCATCATGCACGTCCTTGTCCCAGCGCAGCGTTCAATTATCCATTCAGCAAACCTTTGAACGCAGGTGCAAATACGCTGCCAACGCCCCACATGCCACAGTCCTGAATTATCACATTTCGCGACTCAAAGTGGTAGAAATGTTGCCTTTACGGCTGGTGGAGACGGAAGCATTCCGCGACCTGATGGCGGCTGCTGTCCCACGTTACTGGGTCCCCAGCCGCCACTATTTCTCCAGATGTGCCGTCCCCGCATTGCATTACGACGTGTCCAACAGCATCACACGTGCCCTGAACAAAGCTGTTTCAGTCAAAGTCAACCAAACCACAGACACGTGGAGAAGTGCTTGTGGGCAAGGCGGCTACATCTCCTTGACAAAACACTGGGTTAATATTGTGGAGGCTGGGACACAGTCTGAGCGAGGGACGGAACACGTCCTTCCCACAGCAAGGATAGCAGGCCCTACCTCTGTCAGGGTTTGACCGACACTCTACAGCTCCGGAATGTCATGCTCTTCATCCTCCTCCTCCTCCTCATCCTCATCCACTGTATCCTCCACACCAGTCCCAAGCTGGAAGCACTGCAGCACTGCCTCCGCGAAGCGGCAACAGGCTGTGCTGAAGCTAGTCTGCATAGGTGACAAACCCCACAATGCAGAAGAGGTGTGGACAGCTCTGAAACAGCAGGCAGATCACTGGCTCACACCTCTGAACCTAAAGCCAGGAAAGGTCGTGTGTGACAATGTCCAGAACCTGGTGGCAGCTTTCAGGCGAGGCCAGCTGACGCATGTTCCAAGCGTGGGCCATGTGCTCAACCTGGTGGTTCAGAGGTTTCTAAAGTCATACCCAGAGCTGTCTGAACAGCTGGTAAAAGTTCGCCGTCTGTCTGCACATTTTTGAAAGTCACCTGCTGCTTCAGCCGGCCTTGCCGGCTTTCAGCGCCGTTTGTGTCTTCCGGCCCACAGACTGGTGTGTGATGTCCCCACGCGTTGGAATTCAACTCTGCACATGTTGGTGAGGATATGTGAGCAGAAGAGGGCAGTTGTGGACTACCTGCATCACCTAAGCTGTCGGGAAATGGGTCAAACTCCACACATAACACCTGAGGAGTGGAGATGGATGTCCGACCTATGTACCGTCCTACAAAACTTTGATGACTCCACCAAGATGGTGAGCGGCGATGACGCCATTATTAGCGTCACCATACCACTACTCTGCCTTCTAAAACGGTCTCTGCTGAAAAACAAAGAGGATGCATTGCAGGCCGAGCGAGATGACTTGGAGCAAGAAACAGTAGTGGGTGTGGGTGAAAACACACAGCCCAGCCTCATCTCATCACAACGTGCAGTGGAGGACTATGACGAGGAGGAGGAGGATGAAGACATGGAGCAACTCTCTGGCCAAATTGAGGATATGACATGCACACCAGTCATACCCTCGATTCTGCGTGGCTGGCCAGAGGACAGTGGAGATGAGGAGGAGGAGGAGGACAGCATGTTCAGTCATCGTGTTGGTCTGGATACTGAAGTGATGGCTGTTAAGAGTCTGGCGCACATGGCTGACTTTATGGTAAGCTGCCTGGCTCGTGACCCTCGCGTTCACAACATCTTGGCCGACAATCAGTACTTATTGGCAACACTGTTAGACCCACGCTACAAGGAGAACTTTATGTCTCTCATTCCTGAGGCGGAGAGGTCAGCCAAAATGCAGCATTTCCAGAAGGCCATAGTCACGGAAGTAGGCAAATCATTCCCCTCACAAAACGCTAGCGGCATAGGTCAGGAATCGGTGGACAACCAAGGCGTACGGCCGAGAGGGGCACAAGTCCAATCCGCCAGAGGTAGGGGAACAGTCCTTACGTTGTGGGACAGTTTTCTCAGCCCCTCACGTACCACAGCCCCTGAGGTGCGGGGTAGTGCCACAAGAATTGCTAAATTTGGCCAGATGCTGAAGGAGTACCTTGCAGATCAAACAACTGTACTGCTAGATTCCTCTGTGCCTTACAATTATTGTGTCTCCAAGCTGGACACGTGGCATGAATTGGCTCTGTACGCCTTGGAAGTCCTGGCCTGCCCTGCCGCTAGCGTTTTGACAGACCGTGTTTTCAGAGCCGCAGGTGGAATCATTACTGATAAACACACCCGCCTGTCAACTGAAAATGGTGACAGGCTGACTCAGATCAAGATGAACAAGGGTTGGATTGGGCCAGACTTCACCACACCACCAACAAATGACAACTGAATTTAAATTTTGTTATGGGAATTAGCCATGTACCTCCACTCACCCATGGGTACAAACTTCTGGATTTCCGAGTGTCCAAGTGTGGGATCAGTAATGTCCGTGGACGTGTACTCGGCCTGGTTGTAGGAAGGAGGATCAGGTTGGGATATGTGCGGTGCAGTATCACGGCTACTGACACTTGACCGTGTGGAAGACAGGGTGTTTGTGGAGGTGCCAATCTGACTTGAAGCATTATCCGCTATCCAAGTAACAATCCCCCAAGAATTTGGGACAGGACGTGTGAGCGAGTAGATGTGCCCCTTTCTTGTTACAAAATTAGTGCTTGCACACGACCTCGGCCTCTGCCTGCACCACCATCACGTTCACTTCCTTGTTCCTTGCCAACGCCCTTGCGCATTTTGCTTGTATACAGCGACAACAGTCTGGTGACTGTAATGGTCACAGATTATCAGGATTTTAGGCCCTAACCTGTATCAAGGTATTAAGTACACCAGTCTGGTGACTGTAATGGTCACAGATTATTAGGATTTTAGGCCCTAACCTGTATCAAGGTATTAAGTACACCAGTGTGGTGAATGCAATGGTCACAGGAGAGTAGGATTTTAGTCCCTAACCTGTATCAAGGTATGACGTACACCAGTCTGGTGACTGTTCAGATCACAGGAGAGTAGGATTTTAGTCCCTAACCTGTATCAAGGTATTAAGTACACCAGTCTGGTGAATGCAATGGTCACAGGAGAGTAGGATTTTAGTCCCTAACCTGTATCAAGGTATGACGTACACCAGTCTGGTGACTGTTCAGATCACAGGAGATTAGGATTTTAGTCCCTAACCTGTATCAAGGTACACCAGTCTGCTGACTGTAATGGTCACAGATTATTAGTATTTTAGGCCCTAACCTGTATCAAGGTATTAAGTACACCAGTCTGGTGAATGCAATGGTCACAGAATATTATGATTTTAGGCCCTAACCTGTATCAAGGTATTAAGTACACCAGTCTGGTGAATGCAATGGTCACAGGAGAGTAGGATTTTAGTCCCTAACCCGTATCAAGGTATTAAGTACACCAGTCTGCTGACTGTAATGGTCACAGATTATTAGGATTTTAGGCCCTAACCTGTATCAAGGTATTAAGTACACCAGTCTGGTGACTGTAATGGTCACAGATTATTAGGATTTTAGTCCCTAACCTGTATCAAGGTATTAAGTACACCAGTCTGGTGAATGCAATGGTCACAGGAGAGTAGGATTTTAGTCCCTAACCTGTATCAAGGTATGACGTACACCAGTCTGGTGACTGTTCAGATCACAGGAGATTAGGATTTTAGGCCCTAACCTGTATCAAGGTATGACGTACACCAGTCTGGTGACTATTCAGATCACAGGAGATTCGGATTTTAGTCCCTAACCTGTATCCAGGTATGACGTACACCAGTCTGGTGACTGTTCAGATCACAGGAGATTAGGATTTTAGGCCCTAACCTGTATCAAGGTATGACGTACACCAGTCTGGTGACTATTCAGATCACAGGAGATTCGGATTTTAGTCCCTAACCTGTATCAAGGTATGATGTACACCAGTCTGGTGACTGTTCAGATCACAGGAGATTCGGATTTTAGTCCCTAACCTGTATCAAGGTAGTACGTACACCAGTCTGGTGACTCTAATGGTCACAGGAGATGAGGATTTTAGTCCCTAACCTGTATCAAGGTAGTACGTACAGCAGTCTGGTGATTCTAATGGTCACAAATTCGGATTTTAGTCCCTAACCTGTATCAAGATAGTACGTACACCAGTCTGGTGATTCTAATGGTCACAGATTAGGATTTTAGTCCCTAACCTGTATCAAAGTAGTACGTACACCAGTCTGGTGACTCTAATGGTCACAGGAGATGAGGATTTTAGTCCCTATGTCCTAACCTGGATCAAGCTAGTAAGTACAACAGTCTGGTGACTGTAATGGTCACAGAAAAGCTTGGATTCCGATCTGTATCACCCTGCCTATATCCTCCGAGATTAGTCCTCAGAAGGACTGTTGTGGTCAGCTCAGCAGCAGTTTGCAGCCCTGCTCCGGATCTACCTATGAGGGCCGCAAATCTGTCCCTAAGCAGCAGCAGACACTGTCCCTACACTCACTGTCTGGATGCCTGTGTGCCGAGCACAGCGCGGCCGGGTCTTATAAAGGCTCGGTCACGCTGTGCAGGCCGGCCAATCACTGCAATGCCACAATTGACAGGGCTGTGGCATTGCAGTGGTCTGCCAGCCAATCCCTGCACGTGGGCTGGCTCTCAAAAGAGCGCCAACATGCAGAGATGACGACCACGAGCACAGTAGCCCGAGTGCTCGCCGAGTAGCCCGAGTACAGTGATACTCGTGCGAGTACCGAGTAGTTGCGAGCATGCTCGCTCATCACTAGCGTTGACCATGGTAGACCAATACTCGAGGTTCCTGATGGTTGCCTCTGTGAAAGACTTGACAGCTGCCACCGCTGCCAGAACATTCCAAAATGTATACTGCAGACCATTAAGTTATGCAGAACAGATCCTAACAGACCAAGGTTCAGCTTTTGAAGCGGAGATCTTCCAAGAGTTCTGCCACATGTATGGGTGTAAGAAGATATTGACAACCCCATATCATCCCCAAACCAACGGATTATGTGAAAAAATGAACAATATCGTCATTGACATGTAGAAGATCCTACCCTTGGAAGAAAGGAACCAATGGCTGGAGAAACCACCAGACTTGGTTGACATGTACAACCACATTCCAGTAAAATCTACAAGCTGTACACCAGCTTACCTGATGAGAGCCCGTACAGGAAAGTTACCTGTAGACTTGGAACTCGGAGTAGTTGATCCCAAAGCAGACGACTCAATACCCAATTGGAATGAAAACCGCCTCGAACAATACAAAATGGTTCAAGACTGTGTTGAAGACAACCTGGAGAAAGCCCGTGAAAAACAAGAAAGGGACTATAACAAACATGCTCCAGCAGAACCTATTGTACCAGGAAGTATTGTTTTAAAGAGGAAGAGAACACAACATAAATTAGACGACCAGTGGGAACAAGAACCCTATGTCCTATTAGATTCAGGATTTGACAATGACAAAGTGTGTTTCATCAGTAAGAATGGAGGAAATACCACTCACACTGTGTCCAGAAACCACATCAAGAAGTGTCCAACTGAATGGGAAAACCAGAATCCCCCAACATCGCCAAAAGAACAATCAGAACCTGAAAAAGACCCCAGTCCAAGTGAAAACTTAAAGGAGAAGGTAGTCTCAACCATCTTAGGAGATTTTCCAGAAGATTGGCCTCAGCAAGGTGGAGCCATCTTAGTGCCTTTACTGGATTTCTACTAGCCCCAAGAAGTGGTACAGAGGAATCAGGAAGAAATACCCATTGCTAGAGAATCTGAGGATGCTGCAATTGGTACACCTGCTAGCCCTGTAGTGATACTAAGGCCACGCTGACGCTTACCTGACATACCTGCACTATTCCCTTCACTAGAAACCTCACCTGAGACAGAGATACCTGTAGTGCGCAAGTCACAGAGGAGCACACAAGGTCAACCCCCTTCTAGGTATGGAGAGTGGGCACAGTAAAAAGGTCAGAGGTAGAATAAACGGCAGCAATAACAAGTAAATAGCAGAGTACATAGTAGTGTACAGAAGGGTGGAGGAACTGGGCCTTGTCCCACGCACATGAAGTTAAAAACAGAAAGTGCCTGGAGTGGGGAGGTACCAGATCTCCTAAGCCGAGACACCCATAGGGAAATGTGTTTATTGAAAATATGGACATTTGAAAGACTTTTTTCCCTTTTCTTACCAGGAGCGTACAGAGTCTTTACTGTATAGACTCTTGTGAACTAAACCTTTTCCTTTGAACTTTTTCCCGGATTACAATTAAAAAGGACCATGGTCACAGGACTGGTGTGACAACAAACTTCACTTCTTCAATGCCTGCGGTGAATGGACTAGCACCGTATGGACTTACCTGTTTTTATTTGCCCATCTTTTTCAGTGATTTTTGTAAATTTTTATATTTTGAGACTCTGTAAATATGTTATCTGTTATTATTGTTGATTATTGTTATTCCTTTTGTTTCAAAAAAAAAATGCTCAATCCAGGAGTACTGATGTTAACTAGAGGGCTTTGTGGCGCCCTGCTCACGCAGGCAGCCACCGCCTTCCCTACTGCACAGCTGGGTTTCCACAGCAGGTACTTACTACATGCAGGGCTGCCACTAGGAATTTCGGGGCCCCTTACTGCCAAAATTTTGGGGCCCCCCTTGAGACTCCGCCCAGCCCCCACCCCAGCTCTGCCTCCACCTAAACTCCGCCTCCACCCAAACATACATTATATTCATAGTGAAAAATAGGAACAGCACCAAAAATGATCTCAATTTATGTGCAAACCTTTCCCAACCAGATGGTTCCTTACTAGAGATGAGCGAGTATGCTTTTCACTACTCGGTACTCGCACAAATATCTCGGTACTCGGGGTACTCGGCGAGTACTGAGTAATCTCGCGATACTCTTGCTTTGCTCGGGGTCCACCTCCTTGCATATTGGCGCTCTTTTCAGAGCCAGCCCGCATGCAGGGATTGGCTGACAGACACTGTAATGCCACAGCCATGTTAATTGTGGCATTACAGTGATTGGCTAGCCGCACAGCATCATCAGGTCTTTATAAGACCTGACCACGCTGTGCTCGTCACTCTGCGCCATTAGACAGTCAGTGTAGGGAGAGCTGCTGCTGATTGAGGGACAGATTTGTGGTCTTTCAGCTAGTGTAGGCACAGGGCTGCCAGTCTAATTACCACAACAGTCCTTCTGAGGGCTAATAGAGCTGTATACAGGCAGGCAGGGAGGCAGGGTATATACCAAACTTCGCTGTGCCAGTATATCAGCCTGCATCACATCTGTGGCTGGTTTCCAGGCTCATCCATCCCAAAACAGTGCTTTTCAGGATTAATTTAGCTCACTATAGGCAGGAGTAGGTTTTAGCTCAAATTTGAATACACCAAAAGCCTCGTGCTAAAAACCAACTCTTGTCTGCACTAATTTATCATCTTAGTGCTGCTACTGTAGGTTGCAGCGTAAATTAGGATACACCAAAAGCCTCGTGCTAAAAACCAACTCTTCTATGCACTAATTTAGGATCTTACTGCTGCTACTGTAGGTTGCAGCGTAAATTAGGATACACCAAAAGCCTCGTGCTAAAAACCAACTCTTGTCTGCACTAATTTATCATCGTAGTGCTGCTACTATAGGTTGCAGCGTAAATTAGAATACGCCAAAAGACTTGTGCTAAAAAACAACACTTGCTTACAACGGACACATTTTTTGAAAAGACCCTCATACACGCCTCTATCCAGGAGCATCTTGCTGCCTCCCAATTTTTGGCTTCCATGCCTACGGCAATACTAAAAAAGACACACTTGCTTACAATGGGCACATTTTTTTTAAAGGCCCTCATGCACGCCTCTATCTAGGGGCATCTTGGTGCCTCCCAACCTTTGGCTTCCCTGCCTAGGGAAATACTACAACAGACACACTTGCTTACAATGGGCACATTTTTTGAAAAGACCCTCATGCACGCCTCTATGCAGGGGCATCTTGGTGCCTCCCAACCTTTGGCTTCCCTGCCTAGGGAAATACAACAACAGACCCACTTGCTTAAAATTGGCACATTATATAAAGAGGCCCTCATGCACGCCTCTATGCAGCGGCATATTGCTGCCTCCCAATTTTTGGCTTCCATGCCTAGGGCAATACTAAAAAAGACACACTTGCTTACAATGGGCACATTTTTTTAAAGGCCCTCATGCACGCCTCTATCCAGGGGCATCTTGGTGCCTCCCAACCTTTGGCTTCCCTGCCTAGGGAAATACTACAACAGACACACTTGCTTAAAATGGGCACATCATTTAAAGATGCCCTCATGCACGTCTCTATCCAGGGGCATTGAAGTGCCTCCCAATTTTTGGCTTCCCTGCCTAGGGCAATGCTACAAAACACACACTTCCTTACAATGGGCACATTATTTAAAGAAGCCCTCATGCACGTCTCTATCCAGGGGCACCGGGGCCAGTTGTACACTGGGGCCAGGTGTATAAAACTCCATTGGTAGGCAGGTTGATAGTAGGGTGAGCACAGGGTTATTATTCATCCCCCTCCACCGTTCATATGTGTTGTTGTATGTACTTATAGAAAAAGGACACACAATTCTGAATGTTAATTATAGTGAATAAAAGTTATATTTTATTAGTACCCTCTTGAAGAATTTGTCTTCTGCACCATAGTACCCTTAAGGGATTTGATACTGCGATCATTGTGCTATGCAAGGCAGGGCATCAGCACTGCTCTGTATAGCAAAATTCACAATCTATGAATGTCGGCTAGCAGCCGGTGTTAACAGGAGGATCGTAATGACAGACACAGGGTTCATTAGCTGACGCCTAGCTGTCATAACAACCCATTGGCATCCTATCATGGGCACACCTTTGGGAGCAGTGAATGGTGAAGCCCCATGCTGGCACACGTAAAATCTGTCAGCGATTAACAGTGGGATGTAACTAGTTAACAGCCACAGGCTCTTAAGACAAAATTTATGGTAGAAAGACCCACAAATAAGCAACGACTGAAGTCAGCTGCAGTAAAGGCTAGGAAAACATCACAAAGGAGGAAACCCAGCATTTGGTGACGTCCATGGCTTCCAGACTTCAGGCAGTCATTGTCTGCAAAGGATTCTCTAGAGTAGTATTAAAGATGATCATTTTATTTATGGTACAATTACTTTATCCAATTACTTCCTGAAATGAGGAGGCTTTGTAGAAAAATGGTTTCAATTCCTAAGGCTGCGTTCACACACAGCGTATTTCCCACTGTTTTTCACACACACACATTTTTTCTGCAAAAGCGCATCTGCATCTCTATCTCCTGGCAGAGGGAATGGAAATTCACTTTTGCCATTCAGACGCTGCACTTTTTTTGGCTGCGCTTTATGTGTGAAAGAGCCTGCTTAAAAAGAATGAACATGTCAATTCTCTGCACTTAATATAATGCGCCTATGGGAGAAAGCGCGCACTAAGGAGCTGGAATGCGCATTCACGGACGCAGAGGGAATAGCAGGATGTGATGTCACACACAGGAAGAATACTGTGCTCCTCCCCCAGTGTGACATGATGCGCCTGTAGTTACGCTTTCGCAGTGTATCTACATGCACTGCAAAAGCGAAATAAAAGTTAACAAAAAGGTATGAAAAAAAATATAAAATACCTTGCCGCCGGCTGTCTCGGGTCTTAAGGGGAAGACGTCCGAGCGCTGCAAGGACCTTAATCATCTGATTGGCCGGTAGCGATCAGCTGATGTGTCACGTGACACATCAGCTGATTGGTTTAAACCGCCCACCCATCAATCGGTTTTGGCAGGCGGTTCAAACCGCTCAGCTGACAACATCACCTGATTGGTTTAAATCGCCGCCCGCAATCGGTTTTGGCGGGCGGTTTAAACCAATCAGCTGATGATGTCCCCTCAGGACCCGGAACAGCTGGCGGAGAGGTAAGTATTTTATTTTCCCACAAAACACAGCAATAAAGCGCCCCCAGAAAGTGCGGGAAATACGCTATATGTGACTGTAGCCTAAATCTTTCACAGGATATTTTTGTTCAGCCCCTTAAACCTAAAAGTCAAAACTTCAATTGCATCTCAGTTGTTACATTTTAAATAAAAAGTAATAGAATACAGAGCCCAAATCATGAAGATTTAGTTAATGTCCAAATAATTCTGGCCCTTACTGTATATTCCAGTTTGATGCATGTAATGTCCCATGAATGGGATGATTAATTGTTGTGGATGTGCTGTGTATTGCTTTTTTCTCTGTTGCTAGGTCGAAGTGCTGCCTTTGGTATTTTGTCCCTTTCCTCTCCCTGTAGCTCTGTGATGTCAGTTTTCCTTCTTCCATCTTCCTGATCTAGTTGTTTTTCTGCCATCTTAACATGGACACGTTTTACTACTATCTACAGAATCACTCTTTTTACCTATTGCATTGTAATCAAATATAAGATTTAAGTAAAAATAATCTCCATTTCTCCTGGACTCTTTCTTCAAGTCAGTGTGGTTGAATTAATCCATTTGAAAATGCTTGCATATGAGTACAGCAGTCAATATGAATATCAGATGGGATGATACTTCTGGCACCTATACTTGCACTGCATTGAAGAGTCAGAATAGTAAAATGAGGGGCCTGTCACCTGGACCAGTAAACAGCTTACAGCCAGGAAAAAATATGTTTCCAGCTATAATTGTAAAGCCAGATCAGCTCAAACAGAGTCTGCAAACACACTGCCTATGCACCTGGTTTCATCAACTAAATAACATTGTGTGTGAAGCTTAATCTCTGCATGAAGGAGCAAAAAGCCTCCACCTCTGTATTCCTGTGCTCTCAATGGCTGAAACTGCCAGAATTTCACAGTTACTGCCTGACTTCGGCTGCCTTTACATCAGCGTTTTGCTGTTGTTTGCGGTCCATCCGGCAGATGGCGCCGCATATGCTGGAACAGCTGCCTAACAGCCGACTTGTGGTCCGGACCCAGTAAGCTTCATGCATTGTGTATGAGGCTTGCGGTCGGGTGCAGCAAGTGCAGTTCTGCCGGATCCGGCAGTGAAAAAACCCCACCGCTAGCTGCATTTTTTTCGCCGCCGCAAGTGCCGGATCTGCTGAATCCGGTAAACCACACTAGCCGCACACGACAACAAGCCCCATAGAAAATGCATGGGGGCTTGCCAGATCCGGGCCACAAGTCAGCTGTTAGGCGGCCGACCTGGCAGATGTGGCGCCGCCATCTGCCGGATCGAACGCAAACATCAGCAACACGCTGATGTGAAAGAGGTCGTAGAACTGCAGGAGAGAGACACAGATCCTCAAACAACTTCTAGTGAAAGATCCAAGCGCTTAAGCAAGCCTACATACATAAAGTTAAGGATAACCTAGAGACTGCAAGATGTGAAATTGCTTCCAATGTGTTTCCTTATGGCAAAAGGTGATGAGTAACATGTCTGTTATATCTACATCTGGTGCTCATGAGTTACCACTAGAGGGAGCCCTAGGACAATTGTGCACAATATACCAGTCTTACAAGGTAATTTGTGACAAATATACATCCGTCCTGGAGAGGCTAAACACAACAGTGTCTCTAAATGAAGTGAAGAACTTCCAGCCTCTTAATTCTGAACTTGACTATACTGTGTGCGACATTAAGAGTCAAACAGAAGCAAGAATTGCAGAGATATCAGAAATCTCATCTCACAAGTCTAGATCTGCTAAGTACTCAAAGCATTTATCCAGATCAAGCTCATCAAAATACTCTACTCTCAGTGAGCAGCTTATAAGAGCACACACCGAAGCCGAAACTACTGAAATTGGGGGAGCTGCTGCAGACCGTCATCAGGATTAAAATCCACATATGTGATTTGTTGTGGTTGCGCTTGTCACAACCTGAAAAAGGTGAGCAATATCCTAATTTTGTTCTCCTCCTGACCACACAGGTATACCCTTATTGCGCTTTCTCCTTTCCAGATACTACAATTGATTTGCGCAAAGGAAGGCAGAGATGGAAGCTGAATCAGCCCCCAAGAAGTCATAGATGGAAACTGAATCAGCACACAAGCAAGCAGAGATGGAAGCTGGATCAGCACACAAGAAGGCAGAAATGGATGCTTGGGCAGCAAGTGCAGAAGCTGAAACTGCGTGTAAGAAAGTGGAAATAGCAGTCCTAGAGAAGGAATGTCAGCATACAACAGACAATGTTAAAGGTCTTTGAACAAGCTATCAAAGGGAGTCAAATAGACAGCCTCAGTTTGTGCAAAATCAATACAGAAGGCCCCTTTAAGCGTCCAAGAGGCTACATGCTAAGGCAAAACGGTGAATCGCTGACCACCACCAACGTTCCTGTCAGTACTGACGCTTCTCCGAAGCACCAACATGCCCATCCTCCAGCAGCACCCAGCTTTCAAACCTGAACATTTTTCATGGTCCAGTATGCATCGGTCCCTGCTCGTGGGGTGAACCCCATAGTCTCCAAGCTGCCATAGAACGTGTGTGTCGCCTCTGCGGACCGGTCACCACTAGATGGCACAGCAGCCGGGATTGGTAAATCGGTCACCCCACAGATACACCCAACACACTCCCGATGCCAAGTCTAGGTACTCTATGTCCAGCAACGGGATAGTGGAAGGAGCCAGGTGGTGGGTGGAAAGTTAGAGAAGGACCCAGTTAGGGGAGGGAACAACACAACAAAAAGGACACACAATACCAAGTTCAGTTTAGTTTTTAGCTAGTTAGAGGGAGAGGAAAGAAGGCAAGACCAGACCAACACAGGCAAAGCCAGACCAGTCAGAAGGAGAGGCGAGACCAGACAGGACTGAGAGAGAACACGGACCCGGTGGCCTGTGCCTGTGGGGCTTGCCGGGGTTCAAGGCTGCAGACCGTGGTCAAAGACAGAAGGGGTTCAGGTGTGCCCGAGTTAGCGGGGACACTGGTGGACTGGGCCGGAACCAGAGTGCCGGCTCTGCTGAAGTGGCAGGGAAGCTTTATGCCCCAACCACAAACTCTGGCAGGGTGCTGGGTCTTTATGTCCCGAGACCCAACCTCTGGTGCAGTGAAAGGAAGGCCATCGTATTAGGGCTAGGGGACCGAAAAGTCTCCCACTGAAAGCCCATGACCGCTGGAGTTTAGCTAGCATGCGTAACAGACCGAAAAGGCCTGAAAGACACAAAAATGGGGAGTTGCAGATAAACCATCCCGGCTGCTGAAACCTCACCGGAGCCGCTGCTGAACTGTTGTAAGCTGTATCAGCTGACGAGAAGGGAAAGTAAAACCTGGTTAAAGCTTGATACTGTTTAAGACAGTGTTTCTTGCGCCTGGGAGGAGACAGACTGATTTGAGAATCGGCAGCGAGAGATTGCCTGTGCATCCTGCATCCGCACCACCACACTCACTACACGGCTACCCTGAGGACCAGCCCTGCCCATGGAGGGCTCAACATCTTTGCTATTACCTCTATCATCCCCAGAGGTCTCAACTGCAGCTGCCCATAGCTGCGCACCACAGGTGGTGTCACGTAAAATCCCTAAAACTGTTTTCCCCCCTTTTATTGACTGCCCGGGGCCACGAAGTTGGGTCACGCCAATGTGACATCCCATCCCCTGACGACATCATCAAACTTGGCTCCGAGTAACCCCAGGCTTCCCTGGCTCCCATGAAGCGCGTCAGTATCATGTGATTATTTTCGTTACTTCCCCATGAATAGCAGCATTTTCATCTATTACAGCATTCATGATATCTCACATATACATCCCTACTTTGTTATTTACATGTTATATAATTCTACTGCTATCACTGAGTTTTAAATGCACCTATTTTTATTTAATTTCCTAACCTAAAACATTAAGACCCCTTTCACATCTATGCGTTTGCTGCGTTTTGCTTCATTTGCGTTTTTTATGCGTTTGTACCGCAAAATCGCATCAAAACGCATGCGTTTTTGTCCCCATTGATTTTAATGGGAACGCATGAAAAACGCATGCAAAAACGTATGTCAAAACGCATGTGCGTTCGCAAAAACGCAAAACGCATGCGTTTTTGCAAAAGCAGCCAAAAACGTTGTTTGCCACGTTTTGAGCTGCATTTGCAAAAACGCATGCGTTTTGCGTTTTCCCAAACGCACATGCGTTTTGACATGCGTTTTTGCATGCGTTTTTCATGCGTTCCCATTAAAATCAATGGGGACAAAAACGCATGCGTTTTGATGCGTTTTTACGGTACAAACGCATAAAAAACGCAAATGAAGCAAAACGCAGCAAACGCATAGATGTGAAAGGGGCCTAACAACATAGTATATACATGCACACTTTCTACAATCACACGATGCAATAAAAATGGGCCCTCATCTAATGTTAGTAACAAACTTATATGCATTAACATACATGGTACGAATCTAGAATAAGGCTGTGGTCACAGTTGCCATGCGTTTTTTTTAGTGATTTTACAAAACTCATGCTTTTTTTCATGTCAGCATGAGTTTTGTAAGGTGTGTGATGGCTCCCTGCGTTTTTGGCTGCGTTTTTGAATCTGCACCTAAAAATAGTGCTAGGCTGGGGTCACACACACAGATATCTGGGCAGATATTGTTCACAGATCTCTGGTTGCAGTGAAATCATGGACAGATTGCTCCATTTTGTGGTTGTATATAAATGGATTAATGTGTCCATAATTTCACTGCAACCAGAGATCTGTGAACAATATCTGCCCAGATATCTGTGTGTGTGACCCTAGCCCTTGTAGTATTTTTTTGTGCGTTTTGAAAAACGCATGCGTTTTTTTAACATGGGTTCCTATGGGAAACGCATGCAAAAACGCATATACACTTAGTACCTTTTAGTGCCATTCAAAAACGCATGCGTTTCCCATAGGAGCCCATGTTAAAAAAAACGCATGCGTTTCCGGAAACGCATGCGTTTTTTTAACATGGGCTCCTATGGGAACCGCATGCGTTTTTGAATGGCACTAATTGTACATGCGTTTTTGCATGCGTTTTCCATAAGGCCCCTTATTAAAAAACGCATGCGTTTTTGGATATGCTCCAAAAACGCATGGGACTGTCACACATGCTTTTTGGCTATTAGGGCATGCGTTTTTTAACATGGGGGCCTATGGGTGCGTTTTTTACATGCGTTTTTGAAAATGCAGGTCTCCAAAAATGCATGTGAAAAATGGTACTGTGACCACAGCCTAAGGTTATGTTCACAAACTGCATTTTGCTGCGTTTTTGTGCTTTGTTTTTTACTATGGCTTTATGCAAATCTACAGTATTTTAATCTAAACTTGCATTTCTGATTGTGATTCCAGAAACAGCTGTCCACACACATTAGTTTTATTTCTTTGCAGAAATTGAAACATGGCACAGGTTTTGCTGCATTTTGAAAAGAATGAGCATGTCAATTCTTTTCCTAGGTTCGGCTGCGTTTTTTCATAGAAAGCAATGATCAAGTGCAGAAACGCAAAAATGCAACATAAATGTGACACGCCCCCCCAGGGCGGTGGGATACTTGGAACCAGGCTACGGTACTGCTGGGCAATCACAGGGGTCAAGACCTGGCTCCATGACCCTGGCTGTGTCAATAAAAATTCAGTAGTTAAGGTTTTGGGGGTTGAAGTCGTGATGCCGCACATGATGTTCGGCTATTGATGGCTGACGCTGCCGTGCGGGACCTCTGGGGATGATGGAATCGCAGCTAAAGTGGTATCGCTCCCCATGGGTGGAGGGGTTCCCCAGGGCAACCGGTACTGTCTATGGCGGTGGTAGGCCATTGGGCTGCAGGACTGAGGGCGCGGAATAACCAACACACACACAGTACGTAGTCTCCTCTACCTTTATTGGTAGTTGAAGGTTCAGACCAGAACACTGACCACAGGTGATGTTGTGAGTCCGGACAGCCTGGAAGGAAGTTGGGGATCTCCTCATCTAGTGAGTTCTGAGGCCTCCCTTCTGCGCTTCTCTTTGCTGGTCCTGGCTGCCTGTAGCTAAGCTGAGACCCTTTCTTCCTGCTGGTGAGTCTCTTACCCATATGGCAGGCAGCCTGAGCCCTTCTCTGGTACTGCTCCTCTGGCGGTCATCCCTGGGCTCTCGAGTGCTGCTGTGCCTCCAGATGCTTTGGCTGTGGCCGGGAGTCGTGGAGTCTCCCGTCCTCCGGCTTTGGCTGCTGGGTCTTTAGTTTCAGAGTAGAGTTTCTGCCCTGGGTCAGCCGGCAACTGGCTCCACTCCCCAGGCTCTCTCCTCCCCTTTCTCAGACCCTCTCGACAGGTCCCTCACACTTGCTGTTATCTATCCTCGGACGAGCTCCTCCGACTCCAGTCCCCAGAACGTCTGAACTGTTCTCTCTCAGACTGAATACTCCTCACTCACTGGAACTCAAAAACTAACCCTCTAAAGGTACCATTACACGCCGCAACTATGGTGTAGCAATGAGAGGCAATCGTGATTTCCGTCATGGTTGCCTTGAAATTGCTACGAAATTGCGGCGTGTAAATTTGAGGAAAGCGATGGTGATTTTCGAAGTTGCTCCCGATTGGGGTTTCAGAGCATTGTTCAAAAACCAGAGGCAACCCTGAAGGTGAATTGCCCTGGTTTTGGCGTGTGAACGGGGGATAGTGATGTAATCTGCGTCACCTAGTGATTTCACAGAGGTGTGCCACAGCGTGCTGGATACCGCGCCCCGTCAGCAATGATTGGTGGGGGCTACTGTGTTTCCAATGGCTGTCCCTTCACAGGGCGCCATATTTAAAGAGCTGTCCATTACACTACACAATTGCAATGGCATCATTTATTAGCCAGCTTTCCTGCGCAGGCTGGCCAATCATGACGCTATTGCGTTGTCTAATGAGCGTGTTTGGGGCGCGGAATACATCAGTCTGTCATGCCTATATTCTTGCGGTGCTGAACATGTACGCCCACATTCCCTTAGAGATTGCAGGTGTGTGAAGCGGCGTCGGGACTCAAAGGATGTTTCCCGTAGGTTCTGTGTCAACTTCCGGGGAGCCACGTTCCCTCAGGTTGACGACGCAATTGTGGCGTCTAAATGCGGCATCGGCGATCGGTATCAATCGTCATAAACGTGCACGCGCACGTTCGGTTGCCTCCGATCGCCGGTGATAGTTGCGGCGTGTAAAGGTCCTTAAGAAATTTGTTGTTTACAATCAAAACATCAGATTTTGCTGTATTTTTACTGCAGTGCTGATGTTAGGTTACGTTCACACACTGCGTATTTGCAGCGTTTGTTTGAGGATCTGTAAATCCAGTGAAATGCAGTGCAGTTTGGCTTTCCAGCCATGGCAATGCATTTCCCGATTTAGCGTTCAGACTCTCCGTCTTTTTGAGGATCTTGTATTGTGTAGACCCAGCGCTACCTTCTTTATATCATGGCTTATTGATCTCCCAATGTACCTGTGGAGCCCACTGGGACGGGGGTACTCGGTACTGGACCGGGTCTGCTGCTGGGGAAGTCACGGGTGGTCCTGGTCCGGTCCGTGTCCCGGGCCCACACAATGGATGTGGGAAATATTTACAGGGGAAATGTCATGTGTGACGCCACCCACTTGGTGCAGGCCAGTGATGGGGCCGCCGCTGCTGCAGAACCTCCGGGGGTGATGGAGTGGCAGCGGAAAATGTTATAGTTCCAGTGGGAAGAACTGTATCCCCCGGGGCAGTAAGGGTTAAGGAATTGTCCAGGACACTTACTTTGCAGGCTGCAGGGATTTCTCCTCCTGGCTGGTGCTGACAGGCTGGATCTGTATGAGGGAGAATGGGGTGCATATAGAGGCAGACAAGAGAGGCAATTCAGGGTTTTCCAAAGCTTTACTCTTTGTTGTTCCAACAGTTTACAGGTAGCTTGCAGTTCTTACAAGGTTAAGTACAGCTCTCAGTACACAGTTCAAGTACACGGGTTCGTTCTCCCTCTCCGGGTTCCCTTTGCTCCCTGCAGCCAGGCCTCTCTCTCCCGTGACCCCTCACACAGTCTTTAATGTCCTTTCCGGGCTGTCTACGGTCTCCATCTGTACGGGTGGTGTGTGGTACGCTGGACAGTATGGCGGTGACTCGGACCCCTGGTGGGCCCTCTTGGTTGTCACTGAGCGGCCTGTCCTTTGGGTTGGGGATCCTAGTGTGAAGCTGTGATCCCCCGTCGGTGTTTGGGGATCCCGGGTGAACTGCGGGTCCCTCTAGAGCCGACACTCTACTCAGCCCAGCCTCCAGCAGTCCTCAGCACGAGGCTCTACCAGGCTCCTTCTCTCTGTTCCTTTCAGTATCATAGGAGGGACTTCTCTGCCTGCAGTCAGTGGCTTTAGCTGCTGTCTAGGGCACGGGTTACACCGTCCCTCTCCGTTCTATCACACTCCTGGTGGCATCAGCTCGGACGTGCTTTCTCTTCCCGCTGGCTCACACTGGCTCAGTACGGATTCTGCGCTGCTAGCCTTGCACTCACAGGACGTGTGATTGTCCTTCAGTCTTTACAGCTCAGCTTTGGTCTTTGCATCTCGGCACCCTGGGCCTACTACTTCCTTACACTCTCCCCCTCACTATATACTGTCAGTCACCTGACTTCGTGTTTGCCCAACCCACTCCTCTGAATCCACCACCCCTCGATCTCATAGAGTTCTAATCTCAGGGCTGGATGTTACCTCGTTCTGACACGTGGGTTGTGTGGGCTGTGAGGGTGTTGTTGTGCAACAATGTCCTACCTGCCTGGCTGCAGTTCCCTTTTTTCGCCTCCTGGACGCAGGGGCGCCACATCCCCAATATGTTAGTATGGAAATAACCAGCTGATGCACTGACGTTATAACGCTTTTTAGGGAATTTTATTCTAAAAAGTTTTTATCATATATACAGTAGTACTCTTAAAACATTCAAAAACATTAAAACTCTTAAAAATCATATAATCCTAGGTACATGATGTATTGCTCGGATTTGCATGCATTAATCTCATGTCCGTTATTTGAGCCATAATGTGGACTATTAGGTCCCTCTCTGGAGCATTGGGGTGGTGATGGTGGAGTACACCTCCTGCTGCTGGCTTCTTCTTTTAGAGAATCAATGTTCCTGGACAATATGGATAGTATGCACGTGTTCTGAAAATAAAATATGAATCAATATGGTTTCTGCTGACTACCGTATATACTCATGTATAAGCCGAGTTTTTCAGCCCAAAAATTGGGCTGAAAAGTCCCCCCCTCGGCTTATACACGGGTCAATACGGTAACTCAGGCTGGAGGAGGCGGGGGGAGGCTGCTGTATGAGCGGCCCCATCACGTGGGGCCGCTCATTATATATGCACTGCTTCCCCCTGTCAATCAGCGGCAGGGGGAAGCAGTTCATATATGGCCCCCAAATGCTGGCACTCGCCCCCCTCCTTGTAAGGCCCCCACCCGGCTGCTTAAGTTACCATCCTTGCTCTTCTGCTCCGCGCCGGGCTCCATGCTTCGTCCTCAGCAGTATCCGGGGTCATGTGACCGGTCAGTCGCATGACGTCAACGCTACTGGCCGGGGACCCCGGATGCAGCAGAGGACGGGACCGTGGAAGACCGGCGCAGATCAGAAGAGCAAGGATGGTAACTTAAGCAGCCGGGGGGGGATGCTTATAACGGAGGGGGACAAGTGCCAGCATTTGGGGGTACATATCACTGCTGGGGCCTGTATATACCTGTGGGGCTGCTGTATACCCCTCTGGGGCTGCTGTATACCTCTGGGGCTGCTGTATACCCCTCTGGGGCTGCTATATACCCCTCTGGGGCTGCTATATACCTATGGGGCTGCTATATACCCCTCTGGGGCTGCTATATACCTCTGGGGCTGCTGTATACCTCTGGGGCTGCTGTATACCTCTGGGGCTGCTGTATACCTCTGGGGCTGCTGTATACAGCTCTGGGGCTGCTGTATACAGCTCTGGGGCTGCTGTATACCTATGGGGCTGCTGTATACAGCTCTGGGGCTGCTGTATACAGCTCTGGGGCTGCTGTATACACCTCTGGGGCTGCTTTATACCCCTCTGGGGCTGCTGTATACCCCTCTGGGGCTGCTATATACCCCTCTGGGGCTGCTATATACCTATGGGGCTGCTGTATACCACTGGGGCTGCTGTATACCCCTCTGGGGCTACGGTATACCCCTCTGGGGCTTCTGTATACCTATGGGGCTGCTGTATACCACTGGGGCTGCTGTATACCTCTGGGGCTGCTGTATACCACTGGGGCTGCTGTATACCCCTCTGGGGCTGCTGTATACCCCTCTGGGGCTGCTGTATACCACTGGTGCTGCTGTATACCACTGGGGCTGCTGTATACCCCTCTGGGGCTGCTGTATACCCCTCTGGGGCTGCTGTATACCTCTGGGGCTGCTGTATACCCCTCTGGGGCTGCTGTATACCCCTCTGGGGCTGCTGTATACTTATGGGGCTGCTGTATACCTCTCTGGGGCTGCTGTATACCCCTCTGGGGCTGCTATATACCCCTCTGGGGCTGCTATATACCTATGGGGCTGCTGTATACCACTGGGGCTGCTGTATACCCCTCTGGGGCTGCTATATACCCCTCTGGGGCTGCTATATACCTATGGGGCTGCTGTATACCACTGGGGCTGCTGTATACCACTGGGGCTGCTGTATACCCCTCTGGGGCTGCTGTACACCCTTCTGGGGCTGCTGTATACCTATGGGGCTGCTGTATACCACTGGGGTTGCTGTATACCTATGGGGCTGCTGTATACCTATGGGGCTGCTGTATACCACTGTGGCTGCTGTATACCCCTCTGGGGCTGCTGTATACCCCTCTGGGGCTGCTGTATACCACTGGGGCTGCTGTATACCACTGGGGCTGCTGTATACCCCTCTGGGGCTGCTGTATACCCCTCTGGGGCTGCTGTATACCTCTGGGGCTGCTGTATACCCATGGGGCTGCTGTATACCTATGGGGCTGCTCTATACCTATGGGGCTGCTGTATACCTCTGGGGCTGCTTTATACCTATGGGGCTGCTGTATACAGCTCTGGGGCTGCTGTATACCTATGGGGCTGCTGTATACAGCTCTGGGGCTGCTGTATACAGCTCTGGTGCTGCTGTATACCTATGGGGCTGCTGTATACCTCTGGGGCTGCTGTATACCTATGGGGCTGCTGTATACCTATGGGGCTGCTGTATACAGCTCTGGGGCTGCTGTATACCTATGGGGCTGCTGTATACAGCTCTGGGGCTGCTGTATACAGCTCTGGGGCTGCTGTATACCTATGGGGCTGCTGTATACAGCTCTGGGGCTGCTGTATACAGCTCTGGGGCTGCTGTATACCCCTCTGGGGCTACTGTATACCCCTTTGGGGCTGCTGTATACCCCTCTGGGGCTGCTGTATACCCCTCTGGGGCTGCTGTATATACCTCTGGGAAGGCTGCTGTGTATACCTCTGGGGAGGCTGCTGTATATACCTCTGGGGAGGCTGCTGTATGTACCACTGGGGAGGCTGCTGTATATACCACTGGGGAGGCTGCTGTATACTACCACTGTGGAGGCTGCTGTATACTACCACTGGGGAGGCTGCTGTATACTACCACTGGGGAGGCCTGTATACCACACTGCTGGGGGCTGTATACCTGTGCTGGGGTCCACCCTCGGCTTATACACGAGTCAATAGGTTTTCCCAGGTTTTGGGGGCAAAAGTAGGGGGGTCGGCTTATACACAGGTCGGCTTATACACGAGTATATACGGTAATATTCTGTATGATTAATGTTATACTGAAGGGTCTTACCATCATAGATGTGGCTAACCAGGTTTCTTGCTTGTTAGGTTATTTTTGGGGCTGTGCTTGGACTCCATGAAAAGATATATTGTGGATCTTGTAAAACAAATTACTGGTATCCCTTCATTTTATTAGTATTTAGTTCAGAGTTTACCTGGTGATTGCGTGTTGTGGTTACTTCATTCAGTTGTCTATTTGTGCAGATTTTCACATGGGTGAGTAGGTGCTTGCTGTGAACTTAGTCAATACTAATAGGATATTGTTTATATTATCAGTATTGTCCTGTATTAGACGTGTTTTTCATGTCAGCTCTTGATAGCATTATATACATAATTACTTTTTAGCAGATATAGGACTAGTATATATACAGAGCCGTGATGGTATTAGTGTATACACAGAGCTCTCTGTTTCTCTCGCTCTGTCACTTGCTCTCTGTCTCTACACAGCACTATACTCTATATATAGGTCCACACTGGATGCTGTATTTGTTTATCTATATACTGTATGTATATAGGTGTGGACCTGTATACAGGGCTGTCACTAGGAATTTCGGGGGCCCCTTACTGCCAACATTTTGGAGCCCCCCTAAGACTCCGCCCAGCCCCCAGACCAGCTCCGCCTCCATGCAAACATACATTATATTTATAGTGAAAAATTGAAACAGCACCTAAAATTACCTCAATTTATGTGCAAAGCTTTCCCAACCAGCAATCCAGATGGTTCCTTACAATAGGGTTAAAAAAGTCAGAACAGTACAAAAAAGTAGAAAAAAGTGGACTTTATTGCCCAATGCGTGGCCACTCCATTGGGCAAAAAAGTCCACTTTTTTCTATATTTTTTCAGTTTTTCCTTTTTTTTTTTTTTTACACTGTCTTTCTTTATTATATATTACACACATATACACTTGAGACTGCTGTGGGCTGAATACACAATAGCTGTATACACAATAGAGAACACACAATAGAAACGGGTGCTAGTTTTATACACAATAGAGATGGCTGCGGGCCGTATAGACAATGGAGACAGCTGCAGGCTATACACACAATAGAGTGTACACAATGGAGACGGCTGAGGGACAAATGCACAATAGAGATGGCTGTGGGGCAAATGCACAATGGAGATGGCTGCAGGACAAATACACAATGGAGACGGCTGCGGGACAAATGCACAATGGAGACGGCTGCAGGACAAATGCACAATGGCGACGACTGTTGGACAAATGCAAATTGGAGACTGCTGGGAAACGTATGCACATTAGAGACTGCTGAGGGTTGTATGCACATTAGTGACTGCTGCGGGATGTATACACATTGGAGACTGTGCAGGACCTATACACAGAGATTGCTGGCCGTATGCAGAGACTGACGGCTGTATAACTTGTATACACAGACAGCACTTTACTGTATATACAGGTCCAAGCTATATACATACAGTATATAGTTACACAAATACAGCATCCAGTGTGGACCTGTATATAGATTATAGTGCTGTGTAGAGCCAGAGAGACAGACAGAGAGTGAGAGACAGACAGAGCGAGACAGACAGAGAGTGAGAGACAGACAGAGCGAGACAGACAGAGTGAGACAGACAGAGCGAGACAGACAGAGCGAGAGACAGACAGAGCGAGAGACAGACAGAGCGAGAGACAGACAGAACGAGGCAGACAGAGCGAGAGACAGACAGAGCGACACAGACAGCAAGACAGACAGAGCAAGACAGACAGAGCGAGAGACAGAGAGCGAGAGACAGACAGAGTAAGAGACAGACAGAGTAAGAGACAGACAGAGTAAGAGACAGATAGAGTAAGAGACAGATAGAGTAAGAGACAGACAGAGCAAGAGACAGACAGAGCAAGAGACAGACAGAGCGAGAGAGACAGAGCAAGAGACAGACAGAGCAAGAGACAGACAGAGCAAGAGACAGACAGAGCAAGAGACAGACAGAGCAAGAGACAGACAGAGCAAGAGGCAGACAGAGCGAGGCAGACAGAGCGAGAAACAGACAGAGCGAGAGACAGACAGAGCGAGAGACAGACAGAGCGAGAGACAGACAGAGCGAGACAGACAGATCATATCTGTTTGTGATTCTTTTTTGGGCGTTAGAATGGGGAAAACACAGCAGAAAAATAACCACATAAGGCTGTGTGCACATGGGGCACTTTTGTTGCATTTTTGCACCAATAATGCAGCACCCAGATTTATAACGAAAGTCAATGTGAATGTATACAGCTGTGCACACAAGGCATTTTGCTGCAGAAATCAGAGCGTTAATACCGTCCCTGCAGTTATGTGCGATTTTGAGCTGCATTTTTCAGTTAACAACCGCTAATGAGCTGAAAACACAGCACTGAAAAGAGCAGCAAAAAAACACTATTAATGCATTTTTACTCTATTCATAAAGACAGTAGCGTCTCTCCAGCTGAAAACACAGCAAAAAAAAAACTGAAACACAGTGTGTACAGAGCAGTCTGGGGTCCGTCGCTCAGCTCTGCAATGTGATCATAGCTCAGCCGCACACATGGTGCACCGCACAGGACACAGGCCCCTGGCGCTCTCCCGGAGCTCTCACCTCTGCTGGATCCGGGATTCCGCCTTCAAACTCGGCGCCCTTTCTCACACTGTGGCGCCGGCCAGCACTAGAGGTTATGTCCCAGCCACCGTCAGCATTAAAATCAACAGGAAAGTCTCCAACAAAATGTCCACCGCCACCGCGCACAGCGAGCTCTTGTGGTGAGGCCAGGGAACAACACGTGACTAACATCAGCCAGCCAATCCATGACTGCTAATATGCGGAGGGCGGGGTTATCTAGGCCAGGGGTGTACAATGACCGTGTTTACCCAGTGAGCGGGGCTATCCAGCGAACTCTACCGGCTGCATTATATTTTCTTTGGTATTCAGAAGGGAGGGGGCCAACAAGTCATAAGGGGGCGGGGCTCTGAGGAGATCAGGACCCACTCCAAATGGCCACGCCCCAAGCCAGCATGCCCGGGCCCCCCTACCCCTGTTTAAATGGCCACGCCCCCTCCAAACATTGGCGGCCCCTTACTCAAGTAAGGCCAGTAAGGCCCTAACGGTGGCCCTGACTGCATGCAACACCTTCCACCCCGGCACAGTAGGGGGAGTTAGCCTCACTGACTTTAGGTGAGATCCCCTATAAATACTTCTGCTGGGGGAGGAATTAGTCAGAGTGTGCAGATGCTAGGAGAGCTGCGAAGACATCCTGGTGATCGGTGCCGCGGTTAGGCCCGAACCAGTGACCCGGAGTGGCCCTTCTACATTCAGCCAAGCCTAGCAGTGGGGACAGAAGGCACGAATCTTAGCCAATGAAGTAGAGGAACTAGTGGAAGTTCACCCAAGACGTACCGGACTTCGGGGATCCGCACCTGCAGGAACACTTTAGGACTGCAGAAAACCCCAGCACACTGTGGAGACTTCAGTCACCCGGTCACTCTTGCGTACCCAGAGAGAGGGAGCCAGACACCGTAGTGTAGGAACACACAGCAGTGATCAGAGAGGGTAACCCGTGGACCACGTCGGAGGAGAGAAAGAGAGGACCAGAGAGAGTGAGGAGGCCAGTCATGTTGCATACAGACAGGCTTTAGCGACAGCACGGAACCTGAGGAGGCCTTATACCCACTTGCTGTGGAGACTCACTGTGCACTTGGTCACCCGACAGTGCTCTGGACATCTTTACCTGTGAATATCAACAATAAAAAGGTAAAGGAGACTTTCTTCAGCATAGGCGGTTATTCCTCTCCGTCCCCAGGCTCCCTATAGACTGCCTTACTGCTTCTTACCCTGTCCTCAAGTCCCATTCCAAGCTGCACCCCTTATTCTACGCTGCCCCAGAGGTCCAGCTCCACCTGTAGGGAGCTTTGCCATTCCTGCCGCAATACCATCACCCTCCGGAGGACTGTGGCGGTGCTGGTGACCCATCACCAGGTACTACAGGTGGCGTCATGTGACAATAACTCTTATCCCTTGTACAAAACCCCTTATTGAAGTGTCACCCAGGCCACAGACTCAGCGTTGCCACCCGTGACATCCCCGTGAAAACCCTTCTGAGCCTGATACCCGAGTACCCCAGGGCCTGGGGCCCAAACACGCCCCCTTGTCTTCAGGGACTCATCGCCGCCTGAGCAGAGTGCTCATATTGGTTCATTGATGATGCGACCCTGGTGCCCGGGAGGGTACACAACAGCACCATGGCTGCCGGTACTTGACCTCTGTGCTGTGGAGGCGCTGAAAGCCTGGGGGGCAGAGTGGTGTCGCACTCACTCCAGAAGAGAACTATCCCTTATAGTGCTGGGAGAGAGAGAAAAACCATCAGAGACAGGAACATCTAGAGAGGAAAGAAAGGGCACTGACCGTGGCTTGACTGCACTAACCCGGTTCTGGAGACAACACTGATCCAGAGGTTGGCAAGGGATGTAGCCGGCGGCCATGATGAAAGAACTGAGTAATAGTAACAGAACTCCAGCTGTGGTATGTGAGACTTTTATTAGTGGCTACCATCAGCCGCAGAGGCCGTATGAGACATTAGGGTACTGATGTGCCAAGGTACGAACTGACTCCTCCATACCACTGCCCTGGGGACCGCACTCCATCTGCGGGGAGTGGAACCATCCAAGCTGCTAGTCACCATTGCCAGAGGTTCTGAAGCAACGACGGCCGCCCTGGCCACATACTGTAGGTGACGTCACGAATACCACCTTTTGTCCCCTCAGACTTTCCCTGTCATCTTATCCCTGTTTATTAACAGTAACACCGCCAGGGTCACCCCTGTCTGTCCCTGTGAAAAGAACTGAAAGAGGTGAAGAGAACAATGAGTAATCACCAGATTCCAGAGTCTTCCCCGGACCCTGGAGTGGGCGTGTCAACCGCGTGGCGGGGAAGACTGTTAAGTGGCTCTCGGCAGTCTGCAGGGCACTGATTGCTGCTGCCCCTGACTAATGAGCACCTATTGCAAGCAGAGCCTAAAACTCATCTACCCATGCACGCACCACAGGCGTCTTCTGCATGTGATGTATGGTGACATCACTGAGAGCACTTACAAAAATATATGTAGAGCTTTGCAGTATTTTTGGCTGCCACCCACCCCCAGCTGCCTGGTTGTACCCTGCTGGTAATCCAAGTACAGCGGAGCCCTTTTTTTCAATAATTTCTTTAAATTATTAAAAAAACGAAATGGGGTTTTGCAGTATTTTTGGTCACAAGCCAGGTACAACTAGGTATCTGAGGGCTGGAATCCTCATGAGGGGAGACTCAATCTTCTGGGCCCCCACGCTGCAAATTGCAGCCCGCAGCTGCCCCAGAAACGGGGCCTTAAGGCTACAGATGCGATGCTCAGTAACATTTATTACCTGCCAATAGTGTCTGGGTTGAAGATTTTGTGCAGAGTTGTTCAATGTACTTTTGTTGTGTGTTCCAAGCAAGTAACATTTGGTGTGTCAGTCTCCACAAGGAGAAACACTTTCCCCTTGACCCCTAGACCCCATCTTAGCTTCTCATACAGCCAGATTAAACCTCATACTTTGCACTGATATGGGGCAATCACCCCGAAACAAAGTGTCTGCAAATTGGGGTTCTGATCTGGCATAAATCCTAAATCATATGACAAGGCTCGTTAAAGGGTCAATTTTGACTTTTAGGATTGCTACTTCCAATAGGTGGCACTAAAGTTGGTCTACTTTCTCACTGAGGAGACAATTTCCAAGCAGGCAGACCCAATTATCTGTAGTAGCATATCTATCTGCCTTTCTCAATTATAACACTCACACCTTCATAGTGTATTTATGTCATAAGTTCAGAACATACGATACTTCTATAATCACATGCCTGTCTGTCTAGTATTACGTCTATTCTTTTAGAACCATAATACCACATTTTTGGGATTGATGAGAACTGAAAGAATGTCTGTAAATTGCAGTCACTGTTATAAATAGCCAGTATATTCTCCAATTTTGGAGCTTGCTTAAAGCAACATTCCCTCCTGCTGATCTTTTATTTTATAATAAATCACTATAAATCTGTCTATTCACAAGGAACTGTTCCTTCTTATCTTAATCCCCTAACTGCTAGAGTTATAATTCATGGCACTTTTGGGATGCAGTAAGTAGACAGTGAAGAAAAGTTGTTAGAATTGTATTGAAGTAAGTGGACGGTTATGGTGTAGATTGAGTTCCCAGCAGTGGCGTAACTTCAGACCCAGGGGCCCCGATACGAAAACTCCAACGGGGCCCCCAATTATTGCAAATCTTTAATAATATTAGTCTTTTTCTATAGGCCAAAGGGACTTTTGGGGCCCCCCTAGGCTGCAGGGCACGGGTGCGATCGCAACCCCTGCACCTATTGTAGTTACGCCCCTGGTTCCCAGTGCTAGATGTAAGACAAATATTGCATCCCACCACCTATCAATAAAAATAATATCCCATGAGTTCTTTCTTAAAAGTAATAATGACATTTTCACTTTAGATTGCACATTTAAAACAATTAATGTATTCTTACTGCTCCCCTTAGAAAGCAGTAATGCTTTCTTCGTGCCCCCTTAACAAGTTGTGATGTCACCTTTGAACCATTCCCCTCTAGTAAGAGTCCTCTTCTCTCCTGCACATATTCATTGTGTCACCCAGATCAGTAGGCTAATGTTTTATAAGTTCAAAGCCAGGGGTGGGGAACTCCAGGCCTCAAGGGCCGTCAACAGGTCATGCTTTCAGGATTTCCTTAGCATTGCACAGGGGTTGGAATCATCACCAGTGCAGGTTATTCAATTATAACCTGTTCAATAATAAGGAAATCCTGAAAACATGACCTGAGGACTGGAGTTCCCCATCTCTGCTGCCAGTGCTGGGCTAGGGTGTCTGGGGCCCACTAGGCAAATTGACTCCAGGGGGAACTCAACCTTCAGCTATAAATAAATACTTGTTAGCCATTATACCCATTATATTGGCGGCTCCTGCAGATCTTAGTGCGCCTACCAGAACTGTGATATACAATTACTGTAATTTGCATTAAAGGAATTCTTTAACAATATCAGTAATTCCACAGGTTTAGAAGGTGATGACTACAATAATTCTCCAAATTAAGGACAAAACCAACAAAATATTTAAGAATCCTGAGGAGGACATCTCGGTATTATTTGAGGAATTTCATAGTGATCTACTGTATATAATCTCAAAGATAAATCAAAGATAATATACTTGAACTTCAACCTACAAATGAAACAATTAAATCATTTTTAGACTCCATTGAACTACCAACCATATCAGAAGAGGATCTAGTTTACTTAAATTCCCAATACACTAATAATGAGATGGTTGATACCATAAATTAACTTAAAAGTAACAAAGCCCCGGGACCAGATGGTATTCCTAATGATTACTATAAAACTTTTTCTTCAATATTAGCCCCATATATCACAAAATTTATTAATTTTGTTTCTGTAGGTTTAGACATACCAGAAGAAAAGCAAGAAGCTACGATATCTGTCCTTTGTAAAGAAAAGGGGGAAAGGGACTTACCGTATATACTCGTGTATAAGCCGACCCCCCTACTTTTGCCCCAAAAATCTGGAAAAACCTATTGACTCGTGTATAAGCCAAGGGTGGACCCCAGCACAGGTATACAGCCCCCAGCAGTGTGGTATACAGGCCTCCCCAGTGGTAGTATACAGCAGCCCCAGTGGTAGTATACAGCAGCCCCAGTGGTAGTATACAGCAGCCCCCAGCAGCCCCAGTGGTAGTATACAGCAGCCCCAGTGTTAGTATATAGCAGCCCCAGTGGTAGTATACAGCAGCCCCAGTGGTAGTATATAGCATCCCCAGCAGCCCCAGTGGTAGTATAAAGCAGCCCCAGCAGCCCCAGTGGTAGTATACAGCAGCCCCAGCAGCCCCAGTGGTAGTATATAGCATCCCCAGCAGCCCCAGTGGTAGTATATAGCAGCCCCAGCAGCCCCAGTGATAGTATACAGCAGCCCCAGCAGCCCCAGTGGTAGTATATAGCAGCCCCAGTGGTAGTATACAGCAGCCCCAGTGGTAGTATATAGCAGCCCCAGCGGTAGTATACAGCAGCCCCAGTAATCCAGGGACCTCCCAGCCTTGCTCCGGTAACTTGTAAAGTAAAATATACTTATCACTGTCCCGCTGCCGTCCGCGCCCGCCACTGCTGACACCGCGATCCTCCATCTTCATGCGTCTTTTTCCTGTTTCCTCTGTTCGTCGCCGGCAATGACGTCATTGCCTGCGACGAACACAGGAAACCGGAAGAAGACGCATGAAGATGGAGGATCGCTATGTCGGCAGTGGCGGGCGCGGACGGCAGCGGGGCAGTGATAAGTATATTTTACTTTACATGTTACCGGAGCACTGCTGCCATATGTGTCCATATTGCTGCCCCTTCTGTGTGACACAAAAACAGCACTCTTCTTACTGCCCCATATAGTAATACCACCACTGTGACCCCTACATAATGTCACCACTGTGCCCCCACAAAATAATGCCACCATTGTTCTCCCCCACATAATAATGCCACCACTGTGCTCCCCACATAATAATACCACCACTGTTCACCACATAATAATGTCACAACTTTGCTCCCCCACATAATAATGTCACCACTATGCCCCAACATAAAAATATCATCACTGTGCCCCCCACATAATAATGCCACCTCTGTGGTCCCCCACATACTAATGTCACCACTGTGCCCCCCACATAATAATGTCACCACTGTGCCCCCCACATAGTAATGTCACCACTGTGCTCCCACATAATAAGTCATCACTATGCCCCCCACAAAATAATGCCACCACTGTTCTCCCCAACATAATAATGTCACCACTATGTCCCCCACATAAAGATATCAGCACTGTGTCCCTACATAAACAGCACTGTGTTCCCCACATAATAAAGTCACCACTGTGCCCCCACATAATAATGTCACCACTGTGCTCTCACATAATACCACCACTGTGTCTCCCACATAATATTGTCACCAATGTGCCCCCCGTAATAATGTCACCACTGTGCTTCCTCACATAATAATGTCACCACTGTGCTCCCTCTCATAATAATGTCACCACTGTTCCCCCCACATATTAATACCACCACTGTGCCCCCCACAAAATAATGCCACCACTGTGCCCTCATAATAAAACCACCACTCTGCCCCCCACATAATAATGTCACCACTGTGCTCTCCACATAATAATGTCACCACTGTGCCCTCACATAATAATGCCCCCCACATAATAATGTCACCACTGTGCCCCTTACATAATAAGTCACCACTGTGCTCCCCACATAATAATGTCCCCACTGTGCTCCCCCATGTAATAATGTCACCACTGTGCCCCCTACATAATAATATCACCACTGTGCCCCCCACATAATAATGTCACCATTGTGCTCCCTACATAATATTGTCACATTGTGCCCCCCACATAATAATGTCACCACTGTGCCCCTACATAATAATATCACCACTGTGCCCCACATAATAATGTCACCACTGTGCCCCCCACATAATATTGTCACATTGTACCCCCACATAATAATGTCACCACTGTGCTCCCCACATAATAATGTCCCCACTGTGCTCCCCCATGTAATAATGTCACCACTGTGCCCCCTACATAATAATGTCCCCACTGTGCTCCCCCATGTAATAATGTCACCACTGTGCCCCCTACATAATAATATCACCACTGTGCCCCCCACATAATAATGTCACCATTGTGCTCCCTACATAATATTGTCACATTCTGCCCCCACATAATAATGTCACCACTGTGCCCCCTACATAATAATATCACCACTGTGCCCCACATAATAATGTCACCACTGTGCCCCCCACATAATATTGTCACATTGTGCCCCCACATAATAATGTCACCACTGTGCTCCCCACATAATAATGTCCCCACTGTGCTCCCCCATGTAATAATGTCACCACTGTGCCCCCTACATAATAATATCACCACGATGCCCCCCACATAATAATGTCACCATTGTGCTCCCTACATAATATTGTCACATTGTGCCCCCCACATAATAATGTCACCACTGTGCCCCTACATAATATATATCACCACTGTGCCCCCACATAATAATGTCACCACTGTGGCCCCACATAATATTGTCACATTGTGCCCCCCACATAATAATGTCACCACTGTGCCCCCCACATAATCATGTCACCACTGTGCTCCCCACATAATAATATCACCACTGTGCCCCTCACATAATAATGTCACTATTGTGCCCCCTACATAATAATATCACCACTGTGCCCCCCACATAATGTCACCATTGTGCTCCCTACATAATAATGTTACCACTGTGCCCCCCACATAATAATGTCACCACTGTGCCCCCCACATAATAATGTCACATTGTGCCCCCCACATAATAATGTCACCACTGTGCTCCCCACATAATAATGCCACCACTGTGCCCCATATAAAAATGTAACCACTGTGCCCCCCACATAATACTGTCACCACTGTGCCCCTACATAATACTGTCTCCACTGTGCTCCCCACATAATAGTGTCACCACTGTGCTCCCCACATAATGTTACCACTGTACTTCAACATAATAATGTCACCACTGTGCCCCCAACATAATAATGTCACCAGTGTTCTGCCCACGTAATAATGTCACCACTGTGCTCCCCACATAATGTTACCACTGTACTTCAACATAATAATGTCACCACTGTGCCCTCCACATAATAATGTCACCAGTGTTCTCCCCACATAATAATGTCACCACTGTACCCCCTCATACTAATGTCACCACTGTGCACCCACACAAAATAATATCACCTCTGTGCTCCCCACATAATAATGTCCCCACTGTGCCCCCACATAATAATGTCACCACTGTGACCCCCACATAATAATGTCACCACTGTGCCCCCCACATATTAATGTCACCACTGTGCCCCCCACATAATAATGTTACCACTATGCCTCCCACATAATAATGTCACCACTGTGCACCCACACATAATAATGTCACCTCTGTGCTCCCCACATAATAGTGTCACCATTGTGCCTCCCACATAATAATGTCACCACTGTGCTCCCCACATAATAATGCCACCACTGTGCCCCATATAATAATGTAACCACTGTGCCCCCCACATAATACTGTCACCACTGTGCCCCCCACATAATACTGTCACCACTGTGCTCTCCACATAATACTGTCACCACTGTGCTCCCCACATGATGTTACCACTGTACTTCAACATAATAATGTCACCACTGTGCCCCCCACATAATAATGTCCCCAGTGTTCTCCTCACATAATAATTTTACCACTGTGCTCCCACATAATGTCACCACTGTACCCCCCACATAATGTCACCACTGTACCCCCACATACTAATGTCACCACTGTGCACCCAGACATAATAATGTCACCTCTGCGCTCCCCACATAATAATGTCACCACTGTGCTCCCCACATAATAATGTCACCACTGTGCCCCCCACATAATGATGTCACCACTGTGCCCCCTACATAATAATGTCACCACTGTTCCCTCCACATAATAATGTCACCACTGTGCCCCCCACATAATAATGTCACCACTGTGCTTCCCACATAATAATGTCACCACTGTTCCCCCTACATAATAATATCACCAATGTGCCTCCACATTATGTCACCACTGTGCTCCCTACATAATAATGTCACCACTGTGCCCCCCACATAATAATGTCACCACTGTGCCCCCCACATATAATAATGTCACCACTGTGCCCCCCACATAATACTGTCACCACTGTGCCGCCCACATAATACTGTCACCACTGTGCCCCCACATAATAATGTCACCAGTGTTCTCCCCCACATAATAATGTCACCACTGTGCTCCCACATAATGTCACCACTGTGCCCCCCACATAATGTCACCATTGTACACCCACATAATAATGTCACCTCTGTGCTGCCCACATAATGTCAATACTGTACTTCCACATAATAATGTCACCACTGTGCCCCCACATAATAATGTAACCACTGTGCCCCCAACATAATACAACCACTGTGCACCCAAATAATAATGTCACAACAGTGACCCCCACATGCCATCACTGAGCCTCCATATAATGTCACCACTGTACCCTCACATAATCATTCCACCACTGTGCCCCCTGTGGAGACACGGGGGTCAGTGGGTGCTCTCGTCTGCTGGCCCAGCCACCTTTAGCAAGACAGCCTGGACCAGGGCTCATCCCCAAACTGAGCACCTGAGCTCCTTACCCGTGGGCTGAACCTACTCAGACAACGCAGGATGAGGGAACCACAATATTAAGGCTTTATTGGATCCCCAAACAGTCAACAGCATATAACACATAACCATCAAAACACAACAATATAACAGGCAACAGAGTCTCACCCTTCCGCTGGCTCACCAGGGATATCAATATAGCACAGCAAAGTCTGTAGCCAGGTGACTGGATCGTCTCAACCTAGGTTGCGTCCTTATGCTGTCTTTGTCATCCCCAGCCGAATCCGATCATTCGATGCTGAAGTCCTTGTAGTCTTATAATCCAGGTTCTGATCCCCTCGGTCGGCACCGTAATGCCTAGGCCTAGGGTTATGACCGGCTAATCGGGTCCGTAGATCCTAGATTAGCTGCCTGTATCAAGTCCAGTGCACCTCTAGCTGAGACTGAAATCCCTAGACTGAGGTCACTAGACAGAATCTTCGACACTGGTTAAAGAACAGGTCTCCTTATATACCCTTAGCTCTCATTGCAGGATATTGGGGACTTTACAATTGGTGGAATAAGACTGTCTTTTTATTGGCTGCATCTCAAGATTCTTATAAAACTACCTCCAGTTTTGTATTGCTGGCAAGGGAGAGCCACATACTGATTGAAATGGCAATGGAATGTTAGTAGGATTAAGTTTGGTCAAGGGAGAGCCACATACTGATTGACATAGCACCTAGCAGGATACATTTAGTCTGCAATGCATGACATTAAACAATGGTGGCTGAGGCCAGTTACATAGAGTCAACAATACACATCATAATACCATGGCATTCTAACAATCTTGTGTAACCCATGAGTGGCATATCACAAGTTTGCAAACCAAAATACAATATTGTTTGGATAAATAAGAAATCCTCACAGGTTATATATTAAAGGGGTCCATTTTGTCACCTCCCCACATAATCATTCCACCACTGTGTCCCCCACATAACCATGCAATCTCTGTGCAAGCGTTCCTTATCCTGGGCCCCTTACAGTATATATGTCTCCATCCTGGTCTATATGTCCCCCATCCTGGTATGTATGTCCCCACCCTGGTAAATATTGTACCCCATCCTGGTATATATTGTATGTCCCCCATCCTGGTGTATACTATATTTTTTGGATTATAAGACACACTTTTGTTCCCCCAAATTTTTGGGGAAAGTAGGGGGTGCATCTTTAATCCAAATTTACTGTTCTATACTGTAAGGGGGGCAGCTCTGGAGTGGTGTCTGGGGACTGGAAGAAGCTGGCTGTGGGCTACAGGAAGTCATGTGCCCCTGCTTATCATGCTCATGTAATATACACTGCACCCGCTGTCCATCACCTCAGTGCTTAAACCGCGCCGAGGCGTGGACAGCGGAGCGGCGCATGTAACATGTTCCTGCAGTCAACCCACGTGCTGGATATGGCCTCCCCATCACTCTGTATGGGCCCCCCCATGCTGTTGCCCACACTAAAATAACAAACGCTTTGGACTTACCTCTCCGGTGCTGTCCTCCATTGCTCCCTGCTTGCCACACTTCCTGAGTCTTGCGTCCCCTGGGCATTCTGTCATGTGATCGCATCCCGCAGTAATGATGTCACTCTGCTGTGCCGATCATATGACCGGCTTCCCCAGGGACGCAGGAGGACTCAGGAAGTGTGGCAAGCAGGGGGCAATGGGGGACAGCACCTGAGAGGTAAGTCCAAAGCATTTGTTATTTTATTGTGGGCAGCAGCATACGGGGCTATAAAGAGTGATGGGGTGGCCAAATCCCGCACGGGGGGCTATGTGCCATCACAGGGAAACTAAGTGCCATCACAGGGGGACTATGTGCCATCACATTGGGCCATGTGCCATCACAGGGGACATATGTGCCATCACAGGGGACATATGTGCCATCAAAGGGGACATATGTGCCATCACATTTGGAGATATGTGCCATCACAGGGGACATATATGTCATCACACGGGACTATGTGCCATCACATTGGGACTATGTGCCATCACAGGAGGACTATGTGCCATCACAGGAGGACTATGTGCATTCACAGGAGGACTATGTGCATTCACAGGGGGGCTATGTGCCATCACATTGGGTATGTGCCATCACAGGGGACATATGTGCCATCACAGGGGACATATGTGCCATCACATTGGGAGATTTGTGCCATCATAGGGAACATATGTGTCATAACAGAGGACATATGTGTCATCACAGGGGACTATGTGCCATCACATTGGGACTATGTGTCATCACAAGAGGACTATGTGCCATCACAGGAGGACTATGTGCCATCACAGGGGACATGTGCCATCACAGGGGACATATGTGCCATCACAGAGGACATGTGCCATCACAGGGGGAATATGTGCCACCACAGGGGACATGTGCCATCACAGGGGACATATGTGCCATCACAGAGGACATGTGCCATCACAGGGGGAATATGTGCCACCACAGGGGACATGTGCCATCGCAGGGACGCTATGAGCCAGCACAAGGGGGCTATATCCAATATAAGGGTCCATAGCCAGATTAAGAGGGTTATATCTAGATTGAGGGGGCCATATTGAGGATGGGGGGCTATACCCCAGGATAAGGGACCATGTACCAGGATGAGGTGGCTATGCACAAGAATGGAGGTTATATATATACAGTATCTTGTGAAAGTATTTGGCCACCTTGAACTTTTGCCACATTTCAGGCTTCAAATCTAAAGATATAAATTTTAATTTTTTTGTGAAGAATCAACAACAAGTGGGACACAATCGTGAAGTGGAACAAAATTTATTGGATATTTTAAACTTTTTTAACAAATAGAAAACTGAAAAGTGGGGCGTGCAATATTATTCGGCCCCCTTGAGTTAATACTTTTTATTGCCACCTTTTGCTGGTATTACAGCTGCAAGTCGCTTGGGGTATGTCTCTATCAGTTTTGCACATCGAGAGACTGAAATTCTTGGCCATTCTTTCTTGCAAAACAGCTGGAGCTCAGTGAGGTTGGATGGAGAGCGTTTGTGAACAGCAGTTTTCAGCTCTTTCCACAGATTCTCGATTGGATTCAGGTCTGGACTGTGACTTGGCCATTTTAACACCTGGATACGTTTATTTTTGAACCATTCCATTGTAGATTTTGCTTTATGTTTGGGATCACTTTCTTGTTGGAAGATAAATCTCTGTCCCAGTCTCAGGTCTTTTGCAGACTCCAACAGGTTTCTTTCCAGAATGGTCCTGTATTTGGCTCCGTCCATCTTCCCATCAATTTTAACCATCTTCCCTGTCCCTGCTGAAGAAAAGCAGGCCCAAACCATGATGCTGCCACCACCATTTGTGACAGTGGGGATGGTGTTTTGAGGGTGATGAGCTGTGTTGCTTTTACACCAAACATATCATTTTGCATTGTGGCGAAAAAGTTTGATTTTGGTTTCATCTGACCAGAGCACCTTATTCCACATGTTTGGTGTCTCCCAGGTGCTTTTTGGCAAACTTCAAACAAACTTAAGCATTTGGGAAGTTAAGAGGTTAAAACTTAACATTTAATCAATTATTCTAAAAGACAAGATTGTCCCACAAACTATACACATAAATCATAACAGTGCCCAAGTGTCACACTATTAAAAAGCTCCGTCTTTTTTTCAGGAGCTATCACTTGCCCAAAGGTGTTATCGATAGAGCTCAATCTGCCCTCCAACACAATTCACCTCTGGACCTTGATGCTAATTAATTGTAGGATACTATTACCTCTTACATCCCACATTAACTGGCACCCTTCCTGCATATGAAAATTACATAAAGCCCACTTCCCCTTTAAAAGGAAAGATCTCACCGGCTCCTTTTCATCACGGCAGGTTTACACTTAGAGTTACTTCTTTCCAGGGTATCCTTCTGCTAGTGACATCCTGGTATATAACTCTCACAATTTCCTACACATCACCACCATGTTCCACTCCCTACGCGTTTCAGATTTTAATCCTCATCAGGGGATATGTGGTTTGGATTTCAAGGGGGTCCTAGCAACAGGTACCCCTATGATGGTACATGCCTCCAGCATAGCCTGGTGTGGTCTGAATATGTAGGACGCCGCCGCGGTCATCCCGCAGCTTTTATACCCGTGTTTACCGGTAAACACGGGTATAAAAGCTGCGGGATGACCGCGGCGGCGTCCTCCATATTCAGACCACACCAGGCTATGCTGGAGGCATGTACCATCATAGGGGTACCTGTTGCTAGGACCCCCTTGAAATCCAAACCACATATCCCCTGATGAGGATTAAAATCTGAAACGCGTAGGGAGTGGAACATGGTGGTGATGTGTAGGAAATTGTGAGAGTTATATACCAGGATGTCACTAGCAGAAGGATACCCTGGAAAGAAGTAACTCTAAGTGTAAACCTGCCGTGATGAAAAGGAGCCGGTGAGATCTTTCCTTTTAAAGGGGAAGTGGGCTTTATGTAATTTTCATATGCAGGAAGGGTGCCAGTTAATGTGGGATGTAAGAGGTAATAGTATCCTACAATTAATTAGCATCAAGGTCCAGAGGTGAATTGTGTTGGAGGGCAGATTGAGCTCTATCGATAACACCTTTGGGCAAGTGATAGCTCCTGAAAAAAAGACAGAGCTTTTTAATAGTGTGACACTTGGGCACTGTTATGATTTATGTGTATAGTTTGTGGGACAATCTTGTCTTTTAGAATAATTGATTAAATGTTAAGTTTTAACCTCTTAACTTCCCAAATGCTTAAGCTTGTATGACGAAATAATCTCCCATTAAGTGATATAAAAAATCATTGGGGAGAATCTATATCCTGCTATAAAACTTCAAACAAAACCTTTTATTGATATCTTTGAGAAATGGCTTTCTTCTTGCCACTCTCCCATAAAGGCCAGATTTGTGCAGTGTACAACTGATTGTTGTCCTACGGACAGACTCTCCCCACCGCAGCTGTAGATCTCTACAGTTCATCCAGAGTGATCATGGGCCTTTTGGCTGCATCTCTATTCAGCCTTCTCCTTGTTCGAGATGAAAGTTTAGAGGGACGGCCGGGTCTTGGTAGATTTGCAGTGGTCTGATACGTCTTCCATTTAAATATGATCGCTTGCACAGTGCTTCTTGAGATGTTTAAAACTTGGGAAATCTTTTTGTATCCAAATCCGGCTTTAAACTTCGCCACAGCAGTATCTCGGACCTGCCTGGTGTTTTCCTTGGTCTTCATGATGCTCTCTGCACTTGAAACAGAAGCCTGAGACTATCACAGAGCAGGTGCATTTATACGGAGACTTGATTACACACAGGTGGATTCTATTTATCATTACCAGTCATTTAGGACAACATTGGATCATTCAGAGATCCTCACTGAACTTCTGGAGTGAGTTTGCTGCACTGAAAGTAAAGGGGCCGAATAATATTGCAAGCTCCACTTTTCAGTTTTTTATTTGTTAAAAAAGTTTAAAATATCCAATAAATTTCGTTCAACTTCACGATTGTGTCCCACTTGTTGTTGATTCTTCACAAAAAAATTTGAATTTATAACTTTATGTTTGAAGCCTGAAATATGACAAAAGATTGATGAGTTCAAGGGGGCCAAATACTTTCACAACACAATGTATAATATATATATTTATATACCTATATATATGTATTGTGAGGTAGCGCCCCAGGGGAACCCACTTGGCACGGGGAAAATGACAGCAGCGACTACATTTTTTAACGGATAACATAACACACAGTAGTTTATTTAACGCCATAAACCACTGGTAATACACAACACCCTTTACATTTTCACATATAATATGCACATTAGTATATCACATGACATTATAATACAGGACATTAGACTTACGTTTTCCCCAGAACTTCAAGGTGTCACCCACTGACCCTTGCAGACCTCAGTCTGGTTCTAAAGACGGCTATCACCGTCTATCACCCTGACAGGGATCTTTCCCCATCCTGCTGTAGGGATCCTCAACCTACTCCTAGGGAGTCTCAACCCACACTGCATCATACATCACACATGGCACTTTTACATAAGCCATCACATCCATCACACATGGCATTTTTACATAAGCCATCATATAGTCAATGGGACCATATCACGACTAGCACAGTCAGTCCCAAAGTCGGCTACACTTATGACCGCCTGGCCCTTGAGCCGTCTTCGGTCCTTAAATCACACATATGACCACCAGGCCCTTGAGCTGTCTTCGGTCCTCATCACTGGCTGGCATGCACACATCAGGTGCACCGGCATGGAGCTGGCAGGCTCACTTCACTTCCCCCACCGGGGACGGATCACTCCCAGCACGTCCTCACATGGCAGTGGTCTGGACTTCTGACTCCCATCGTCCTCTCTTCACTTAGGCACATGGCAGGTTCTTATCCAGGCTGCCTCACCCACAGCTGCAACAAAGTGAGTCAATCAGCACATCTCACACACAGACCTGAGATGTGATTAACCCCCTGTGCACCATTCAGGTTTAGCCCAGCAAAGCACTCATACACAGGTTCAGACACAGCCGCTCATTAGGCTCATGAAATAACCCAGATCTTCAGCACTCACACTCAGCTGTTCACTCAGCGCATGAAAACCCTTCAGCTGTTAACCCCCTGTACACCGGACAGGTTTCACACAGCACACACAATCAGGAAAACCGGCCCATGTGAACAGAGACCTGCACTGATAACCCGTGTGATTCACCCAGCCAGGGGCCACATCACCACAGTATATATATCTTGATATATATGTCCAGATCCTGAGCCCTTCCTGGTATATACAGTTAGGGCCAGAAATATTTGGACAGTGACACAATTTTCGCGAGTTGGACTCTGCATGCCACCACATTGGATTTGAAATGAAACCTCTACAACAGAATTCAAGTGCAGATTGTAACGTCTAATTTGAAGGGTTGAACAAAAATATCTGATAGAAAATGTAGGAATTGTACACATTTCTTTACAAGCACTCCACATTTTAGGAGGTCAAAAGTAATTGGACATATAAACATAACCCAAACAAAATGTTTTTATTTTCAATATTTTGTTGCGAATCCTTTGGAGGCAATCACTGCCTTAAGTCTGGAACCCATGGACATCACCAAACGCTGGGTTTCCTCCTTCTTAATGCTTTGCCAGGCCTTTACAGCCGCAGCCTTCAGGTCTTGCTTGTTTGTGGGTCTTTCCGTCTTAAGTCTGGATTTCAGCAAGTGAAATGCATGCTCAATTGGGTTAAGATCTGGTGATTGACTTGGCCATTGCAGAATGTTCCACTTTTTTGCACTCATGAACTCCTGGGTAGCTTTGGCTGTATGCTTGGGGTCATTGTCCATCTGTACTATGAAGCGCCGTCCAATCAACTTTGCAGCATTTGGCTGAATCTGGGCTGAAAGTATATCCCGGTACACTTCAGAATTCATCCGGCTACTCTTGTCTGCTGTTATGTCATCAATAAACACAAGTGACCCAGTGCCATTGAAAGCCATGCATGCCCATGCCATCACGTTGCCTCCACCATGTGTTACAGAGGATGTGGTGTGCCTTGGATCATGTGCCGTTCCCTTTCTTCTCCAAACTTTTTTCTTCCCATCATTCTGGTACAGGTTGATCTTTGTCTCATCTGTCCATAGAATACTTTTCCAGAACTGAGCTGGCTTCTTGAGGTGTTTTTCAGCAAATTTAACTCTGGCCTGTCTATTTTTGGAATTGATGAATGGTTTGCATCTAGATGTGAACCCTTTGTATTTACTGTCATGGAGTCTTCTCTTTACTGTTGACATAGAGACAGATACACCTACTTCACTGAGAGTGTTCTGGACTTCAGTTGATGTTGTGAACGGTTCTTCTACACCAAATAAAGTATGCGGCGATCATCCACCACTGTTGTCATCCGTTGACGCCCAGGCCTTTTACAGTTCCCAAGCTCACCAGTCAATTCCTTTTTTTCTCAGAATGTACCCAACTGTTGATTTTGCTACTCCAAGCATGTCTGCTATCTCTCTGATGGATTTTTTCTTTTTTTTCAGCCTCAGGATGTTCTGCTTCACCTCAATTGAGAGTTCCTTTGACTGCATGTTGTCTGGTTACAGCAACAGCTTCCAAATGCAAAACCATACACCTGGAATCCACCCCTGACCTTTTAACTACTTCATTGATTACAGGTTAACGAGGGAGACGCCTTCAGAGTTAATTGCAGCCCTTAGAGTCCATTGTCCAATTACTTTTGGTCCCTTGAAAAAGAGGAGGCTATGCATTACAGAGCTATGATTCCTAAACCCTTTCTCCGATTTGGATGTGGAAACTCTCATATTGCAGCTGGGAGTGTGCACTTTCAGCCCATATTATATATATAATTGTATTTCTGAACATGTTTTTGTAAACAGCTAAAATAACAAAACTTGTGTCACTGTCCAAATATTTCTGGCCCTAACTGTATGTCCCTTATACTGGTGTATATGTCCCCCATCCTGAGCCTCTTCCTGGTATTTGTCCTCTATTCTTGGCCCCTATAGTACCCTATCCTGGGCCCCTGGTATATGTCCATCCTGGGCCCCTGGTATAAGTCCCCATCCTGGGCCCATGGTGTATGTTGCCATCCTGAGCCATGGTATATATCCCCAATGCCCCAACCTGAGCCCCTGGTATGTGTCTCCATCCTGTGGTCCTATATGTCCTCATATGGGCCCCTATATGTCCCCATCTGGACCCCTATATGCCCCCATCTGGGTATCTATATGTCCCCATCCTGTGCCCTTATATGTTCCAATCCGGGGCTATATATGCCTTAATTCTGGGCCCATATATGTCCCCACCCTGGGCCCCTATATGTCCCTATCCCTGGCCCCTATGTGTACCCATTCTGAGCCCCTATATGTCCCCATTCTGGGACCCTATGTCCCCATCCTGTGTCCCTATATGTCCCCATCCTGAGCCGCTATGTGTCCCCATCTGGGTCCCTATATTTATCCCCATCTGGACCCCTATATGTCCCCATCTGGGCATCTATATGTCCCCATCTGGCCCTTATATGTCCCCATCCTGGGCCCCTATATGTCCCCATCCCTGGCCCCTATGTGTCGCCATCCTGAGACCCTATATGTCCCCATTCTGGGACCCTATGTGTCTCCATCTGGGCCCTTATATGTCCCCATCCTGATCCCTTATATGTCCCCATCCTGTGCCCCTATATGTCCCCATCCTGGGCCCTTATGTGTCCCCATCTAGGCACTATATGTCCCCATCCTGTGCCCTTATATGTCCCCATCCTGTACCCTTATATATCCCCATCCTGTGCCCCTATATGTCCCCATCCTGGGCCCTTGTATGTGCCCATCCTGGGCCCATGTATGTCCACATCTTGAGTCCCTATATGTCCCCATCCTGGGCCCTTATGTGTCCCCATCCTGTGCACCTATATGTCCTCATCCTGTGTCCCTATGTGTCCCCATTCTGGGACTCTATGTATCTATCTCCATCCTGGGCCCCTATATGTCCCCATCCTGGGCCCTTATATCTCCCCATCCCGACCCCTGTGCATTAAAAAAAGCCAAAAAAAACACTGTACTCACCTCCTTGATGGATCCGTCAGTGCCCAGAGCTGGAGAATCCATTCCACGCAGAGCTGCTGATGCTCACACTGGAAGCAAAGTCCCGGGGCAATTACATCATCGCCTTGAGACTCTGACCTCCAGCGCACCCACCAGCAGCGTTGCTGTGCTGCCGTGCACATAGGAGGCAGTGAGTATAACAGGGAGATCACGTCTCCCTGCTATACCTCAGAGACAGAGTGGCTATTCATATCGGCGCGCTGTGCATGCTGATATGAATAGCGGTAGCTTTGGGGGAGCCTCTTTGTGCATCACAGGGGGGGGAGAGGGCTGGAGCCCTAGGGACCTTGGGCCCACCGGGGAATCTCCCAGTGTCCTGGAGGGCCATTCTGACCCTGCCTGCTGTGAGACTTCTGAAGGTTGCAACTTAATAAGGTAGAGGCTGCATCTCTCTGCTGTACCACTGGACCCAACTGTGTCTGCATCATATTCATATGTATATTCTCTCAACTCAGCTGTGGATCTTTGCAGCTCCTCCAGAGTGACAATGGGCCTCTGGTTGCATCTCTAATTAGTGCTCTCCTTGCTTGGGAAGTCCGTTTAGTTAGGTTTGCAGTTGTGCCATACCCTTCCATTTTTGGATGATGGATTGAACAACAGTGCTGTGTGTGATGTTCAGAGCTTGAGCTTTTTTTTTTTTCTTTTTTTTTTACATAGCCTATCCCTGCGTTACTCATCTTCTAACTAATATAACTTTATCCATGACCTGTCTGGTGTGTTCCTTGGTTTTCATGATTCTGTTTGATCCCTAAGGGCCACTTTACACACACCAACTTATCTGTCCAACCTCTGACCAACTTACTGGTTGCAGTCAAATCATGGACACATTGCTCCATTTTGTGGCTGTGTACAAATGGAACAATGTGTCCATGATTTCACTGCAACCAGTAAGTTGGTCAGAAGTTGGACAGATAAGTTGGTGTGTGTAAAGTGGCCATAATGTTCTCAAACAAACCTCTGGAGGCCTTCACAGAACAGATCTAGTTATATTGAGAATAAATTACACACACATGGACTCAATTTACTGATTAGGTGGCAATTGGTCACTCAGGATTTTGATTAGTGGTATTGGACTAAAGGGGGCTCAATACAAATGCACATAACAATTTTCAGATTAACAATTTTTAACAATTTTTAAAATTATGTATCATTTCCTTTACACTTCACAAATACTTGCCACTTAGTGTTGGTATATAAATCACAATAAAATACATTTAAGTATTTGAGTGTAGTATGTTGGTATCTACTATTATTACTGATTTTATAAAAATATGCTGCATTAACTTTGGCCACTAAATGTTATTGTGGCATCCCTGTGGTTCGGTCACCACAGTGGTACTGCACCTATCCAATAAGTGTGGTATCATGCTCACAAGTAAGAGGAGAAACGGCTGCAGATCTCTCGGCCTGGGGACCCGAATTTACAGCTGGATGGACGACCGGATAGAGGAACGAGCTGCACAGGGGTGCTGGCCTCAATTCGGTCTGGAATCTTCAGGACCAGCCGAGAAACCGGAGGCCACTGAACTGTACGTGCAGTGGCCACCAATGTAGACTCTCCCGAGCTAAGGGACAACAGAGGATCAAGAGGACTTGCAAGGCAGTCGTTCAAAAGGGCCCGCAGTCGCCTGTTTTGGGTCTTGTAGTATGGAGATGCAGGGAAGGAGGAGTAACAGCATTAGACAGCAAAGGGGAGCAAGGAAAGGCTTTATATTCCATGTCTCAGCAAAGTGGATCTAAACTACTTGGGAGCTGGCCAGGCTGCAACCTTGGAAGACACAGTACCCCAGCTGGGTTGTCTATGAAACTGAAATGATAGTAAAGGTAACCGGTAAGAGCTGCAACCCTGTGTCTGTCCACTCCTTTCTGTGCCTCTTTTGCAATAACAACTACAACCACCATCATCTACATCACCACTTTAAACAGACTCCAGGGGCCTACTCCATCTAAGGGGAGTGCTCAATCAAAGCTGCCACAACACCTATCCCTTGGGGACCACTACAAGCAGCGCTGGTCCAATTGACCAAACACCTCAGATGACATCATGACAAACTTTATTTCCATTGTATATATTCCCTCCTTACATGCTCGGTCAGGGTCACAACCTCTGTGACTGCCACCGTGACATCTATCAGACTGACCCTGGATGGTCGAGTACCTCCGCCCTGGTGGCTGATGCATCATCATGCAACAAGATATGCCAAACTGAGAAGAATGCCCAGAAAACTGTTGACAAATGCAGGAAGTGAAGAAAATGAAAGTAAAGAGAAACACGAGGTTGCTGCAGAGGAAAGGAGCTGAGAGAAAACCTGCCTGAGACACAGAAGCACTTAGAGCCTTGAGAAACCCAAAGTGGATAGTGTGATCAAGAGGAAGTAGTTTCCTTGAGTAAACCTGGATGTGTGACCGGTCACTGACTGTTTAGTCAGCTAGGAAAAATTTACTAGAATTTGCAGCATCTCTGAGAACATCCCTTTTGCAGACACTAAAGATGAACTGATATAGAGACTGAGCTCCTGTGTACTGAGGCTCTTGTGAACGAGATTGCTATAGGAGAGCTCGGTGATCACTGCTACATTCAGACTGATTCTGAATCTTCACCTGTGATGCACCCCCAGGCTATGGGGTATTCGGGAACCAGGCCGGTGGAGGTCTCTCGGGGTATCACGGTAGTCGTGACCGGTCACATGGCCTGGGATCAGTCCAAAAAGGGGATATTTACAAGGGATGATTTGTCGTGACGCCACCCGGGATATGTGGTTAATAGAACCACCGCTGCCGTATTCCTGCTGGCGACGGTGAATTGGGGCAGCATGGATGGAGAGTCCTTCTTGGGTAGGGCTGGAGGGTCCCCAGGGCAGGAGGGATGGTTTGGATGAGGCTTTGTGAAGGATGATGATTCACACAGTCACTTACTTTGCTGCAGCTTCTCCAGTCAGTGTGCAGGGCTGACAGGCTTTGGCTCCTCAGGTGGGACTTTTCTGTGACACTGCAAGTATAGAGCTCTGTTACAGGGCACAGGGCAATAGATGTAATTAACACACACAGACTCCTGATAGCAGTTTCTCAGTCTGTTTATTGGAGTTGAAGTAGTTGTTACAAGCTGTCCCTGGAGTCTGGAGAGCAGTTCAGGGTATTTCTCACCCAGCCGGGTCATATTGGCTTCCTCACTGTGTTTGCGTAGTGGCCCTGTAGTTGCTTCAGCTAGGCTGCCGGCCCTGTCTTTGTCTGCGTCTACCAGTATGACAGGCAACTCGAGTCCTTCACTTTTCCACCCCACCCCAGAAGTCAGTATTTCTGGATTCTATATGTTGTGGTGTCCCTGGCTATGGGTAGCTGGAGAATCTGGAATCCCCCACTTTCCGGTGTTGACTGCCGGTGTGTCTGAATCTGCACTGTCTCAGACTCCGTTCTTCTGGTGTTCCTCTGCGGAGGGGAGGCACGGGTGATGCAGTCCCTCCTGGTAGGTTTATGTCTCTCTCCTCCTTCCTCAGACCCTAGCCTTAGGCCTGGTGTTTAGCAGTGGACCTTGGGATGAGCCTGGCACAGCTCGTTTACACCCAGGTCTGGTTCTAAGTTTGCACAGAACCTATCCTTTCACAGCCCTCCTAGGGGCTGAAGTGAACTGTGTTCTTCGCAGTCCTCCTAAGAACTGCACTGCACTTGTTGCTCCTCAGACCAGAATATATAGGGGAGCTCACCCTAAAGCCGGGCTTGGTCTCCCCCTTCTGGCCTGGAGGTTTTGGTGTTGTTTGTGTGTTGCCTAAGTGGATTCCCCCTTACTGCTCTCTGGTGACACCTAAAATTGGTGACACTGTGGCACTGTGACTCTGGGGTGCCACACCTGCACCTGGATATATCAGAGAACTTGGTGACTAAATATAGCAGCTGGAAGTTAAAGTAACAAGTTCAGTTTTTTTTCTATCCGTGCATATTCAGTAAGGGCGTCCATTCTGAGCGCTCACAAAGAGAACAACAATGCACTAAATATTGTTTTGGTTTGAGTGATTAGTTGTGTAACAGGGTACCCGGAATCTACTGCAATTAGGGCAGGAGGCGGGTGTAAGATTGTATACCAGGGAGAACTATGTGTCATGGTCGCAGTGGAACCCTGGGTAGGCTCTGTAACGGAGGAAAAGAGGGAGTGGCATATTCTTGGGGTAGAAGTGCTCCTTTCTGTGAAGCTGGCACTTGGGATCTCTCAGGCTGTATAATGTGGAGCCCACTGGGACGGGGTTCTCGGTGTCGGACCGGGGTACTGCTGGGGATATCACGGCGGTCTTTGTTCGGACCGTGTTCTCACAAGTAAAAGGGGTATTTACAAGGATTAGTTTGTCGTGAAGCCACCCACGGGTTGTGGTCAGCAATGGGACCACCGCTGCAGTGCCGCTCTGCCAGGAGGATGGAGGGATGGATGGGCTGCAGCTAGATGGATGAGGCCACCGTGGGTCGGGCTGCTCCTGGCTGGGTAAAAGGGGGATAATGTCCAGTTCAGAATACCTGGAATCAGACACGGGAAACAGGAGCAGGGTTCACCGGATTTACTTTCAAGTTCTTCAGTTCAAGCAATTTACAACACAGTTCACGGTACAGTTCAATTCACAACTCCATAAACTCCGGACACTTGAACCCTCTGCAGCCAGGCTGTCACTATGAGACCCCTCACTCAATCTATTAAGCTGGGTCCTCCTGGATGTGCTGAACCTCCAACCCTGTGGTGGGAACACGGATCTGGAATCTATGTTCCCCATTTTCTGGGAAGACGGTGTATAACTTTAGTCCCCCTCAGAGCCAACACTCTGATGTTAGCTTAGCCTGCAGTAACCCTGTCTTTCAAAGTGTTACCAGGCTCCTTCTAACCCGTGTCACTTCCAGTTGCAATCAAGGAATTTCTCCCGCCTGTAGTTGGTCAGTTCTACCGTGTTCCTCGGACGCAGTGATACTCGTCCGGTCTCTGTCCTCACACTCCCTTGGATTGCCAGCTATGGACGAGCTTTATCTCCATGGAACGGTGTCTCTGTGGATTCTGCGCCTCCAGGGAGCCCAGTCCTACTGGGATGTGTCACTGTCTTTCTGGTCTTTACCTCTCAGCCTACTCCGGCCTACTGACTCCTTCCTCCTCTTTTCCTCTATTTGTACTGTCTGTCACCTGACCTTCCTTCCTCCCCACCCACTTTCCTCTAAGCCCTACCACCCATGGCCCGCCTAGAGTCCCGGGCTCCGGGTTGGGTGTTGAGCTCCTGTGGGTGTGTGTGCTGTGAGGGTATTTGTTGCACAAACTGTCTACCTTCTGCCTGGCTGCAGTTCCCTCATGTGGCCACCCTGGTCACAGGGGCACCACTTATAATTTGTATTTTGTGGTTTGTGTCCCATATTTTTGTTGAGAAGTGAAATTCTTTTATCTTTTGCAAGTTATAAAAAAGAGAGGTTGGTTTGGTATCATATTGTGGTTAGAGTAATTCATAGCAGTGCCATATTTCACACTCACATCGACCGGTGTCCGGTCATTACAGGTGTAAGGTGAAAAAAAGTGGAATACTTCACTTGATGTGAATACTTTTTCAATGCACTATAGAGCAGAACATAGTAGCTGTCATACTGTTTAGTGTCAGCTTTTGCATAGTACAGATGAGCTCCAGATCAGAGAAACATTAGACACTGTGAAAGCTCCGATTTCCACTCCATACATTATTTCCATCAGGATGCTGCCAATGGTGATAGCAGTTGATTGGGTTGATTAGTAGGCATGTGTCACTAGCCCTGTCAATATATTATTGATGACATATTCTAATTCTAGCTTCACATTTCAGGACGGTTGCTTTGCGTCCCATGCGCATGCGCAGCCGCAGGTGAAAACGCATAGCTTTACATACGCATGCGCATACGCAGGTCCGCAACGTTCACATGCGTTTGTCTGCGTTTTGAGCCTTGCGCATGCGTTTTCCATCTGCATGCGTTCGCTAAACTTAGCCCAATTTTCAGTGACCCTGCCTACAGACACGCCCATGGGCTTTTTGAGCATGCACACTAAGGTGTCCGCATGCGTTTCATCCGCAGCTGTGCGCAAAACCATCCGCATGCGTACAGTCTCATAGGGGGCTAATGTTAATTGTATCCGCAGCGTGCGCATGCGGACACTTGCATTTTTTTGGACGCGCCGAAAAATGCAACAAGCCGTGTTCCCTGGCGGCATAAAATCTTCTTCTCCGTCCGCATGCGTATAGTTACTCAGCTGAACGCGAACGAACGTGGCTATGTGCGGATGACTGCGCATCCCATGTTAAAGATAGGTGCGCAATCAGCATGCGGATTTCGGGACACAGAGCCGCACTGTCCGCGGCGCAAACGTCCTGAAATGTGAAGGCACCCTAAGAATACTGTTTAGGCTATCATTAGCATACTAGTCGAAAATCTCTTTAAACTGTTAAAAAAAAGATTGTCTGGTAATTTACAGTATACAATTATGCACAACCACAGAGACATAATGCGATAATAAGTGGTTTTATATGTGCTAAGAATGTACACTTTTTTGCTAGAAATTTGTACAAATTGTAGCACAATTCTATGCCTGCTCATAGCTGAAATAGATTTACATTTCTAGAGATGGCCAGTTTGCATCTTAATAAATTCAGCACATTTTACTCAAGTGAATTATAGGGTAAGAGTGGTGAATGGAACATGAAAGTGAACTGGAACGTAAAACTAATTTTGGACACAAATCTGGACACTCTCCACTACAAAACATACTCTCCAAACTACATTTTGCTATGTGAACCTATGTATGGACAGTATTAATGTCTACATCTTTTATCACTGTACATGATACACTTATTTATGAACCCCAATGACAAAAGCAACTACATTTATCTCAAGTAGACATTACTGATATATGCAGACGTGTGACTAAGCCATAAATCTGACATATGTCTTTTTTAATTGCTGAAATAGGAAGAATAGGTCACAGATTACCACAGCTTTAAATCGTTAGATTTATTATAGCAAAGGCCGATGGAGCACTTTAAAAGGCAAATTATTTATTTGGGGAATTCAGATTAAAGAATTAGGAATATTTTTTGGGTGAATAAATCAGAAATGTACAGCCACAGATAAAGTACAGACTACACTCTTGATGCATTTGTTGTCTTCTTTAAAGTTCACATACAGACCAAGAACATAAAGCATGTACAGAGAACAGGATGTGATGCTGTAAAATTATTTTTAAAACCTAATCTATGTATCTGTATATTAAAATGCTAGACATCCCATAAAATGAATTTGGAGGTAAAAGCATTGCAAACATAGAGGTAATAACTAGTGATGAGCGGGTACCATAATATTCGTAATCACTATACTCATAACGAGTACTTTGTAATAATCGTGTATTTATTCCAAATAGCGAGTACAATGCAAGTTAATGGGAAACGCGAGTAATTTTCTGTAACAAGGCAGAGATGGCTGAGAATGTGCTCAAAATGCATAGGAACTGTAGGCAGACATGATTATTATTATTATTTATTTATATAGCTCCATTAGGTTCCATGGCACTTTACATGAGGATGAGGGAGACAAGAACAAGTACACTAAATCTAGGCGATCAGGACGTACAGGTACAGGAGGGGCAGGGACCCTGTCCACGAGGGCTCACAGTCTATGAGATATACACTCTCTACATCAGGGGTCTCAAACCCGCGTCCCGTGGGCCGCATGCGGCCCCTGGGGCTTCCCTGTGCGGCCCCTTGGACAAAGAACTATGCTGGCGGCAGTCCAGTGCATGGGGCCGCCGCGGTCTCCGCTATAACAATACTTCCGGCCGCTTCACTGACCCTGCTGCTCGCTCTGCCACTATGTAAGCTCAACACAAGCCCCCAGCCAATGAGAGGCCGCTGACGTCACCTGCGGGCCTCTCATTGGCTGACGGTGGCTTGCATTGAACTGGCAGAGCGAGCGGCAGAGTGAAGCGGCCGGGAGTAATATTATAGCGGAGACCGCGGCGGCCCCATGCACAGGACCGCCGCCAGCATGGTTAGGGTAATAAAAGTGTGTGTTAATGTGAGTGCCTGTGAATGTGAGTGCCTGTGAGCGTGAGTGCCTGTGAGTGTGAGTGCCTGTGAGTGTGAGTGCCTGTGAGTGTGAGTGCCTGTCCCTGTGAGTGTCTGTGCCTGTGAGTGTGAGTGCCTGTGAGTGAGTGCCTGTGCGTGTCTGTGCCTGTGAGTGCCTGTGCCTGGAAGTGAGTGTGAGTGCCTGTGCCTGTGAGTGCCTGTGCCTGTGAGTGCCTGTGAGTGTCCGTGCCTGTGAGTGCCTGTGAGTGTGAGTGCCTGTCTGACAGTGCCTGTTAGTGTGTGTGTCTGTGAGTGAGTGCCTCTTGACTGCCTTTGGGTGTCAGAGTGCCTGTGGGTGCCTGTGTTTGTGAGTGCCTGTGTTTGTGAGTGCCTGTGTGTGTGAGTGCCTGTGAGTGTGAGTGCCTGTGAGTGTGAGTGCCTGTGAGTGTGAGTGCCTGTGAATGTGAGTGCCTGTGAGTGTGTGTGTCTGTGAGTGAGTGCCTGTGACTGTCTGTGAGTGCCTGTGTTTGTGAGTGCCTATGAGTGCCTGTGAGTGTGAGTGCCTGTCTGAGAGTGCCTGTTAGTGTGTGTGTCTGTGAGTGAGTGCCTCTTGAGTGCCTTTGGGTGCCTGTGTTTGTGAGTAGATTCTTGGACAAAGTGCTTCGGTGTCCGCGCTGCTGCTCCGAGACCAAAGAAACACAGACACAGGAATGTCTGGTACAGCTACAGCCTTTATTTTCCGAGCGTTTCGGAGCCTCCTCCCGAGCTCCTTCCTCAGGGAACATCATGAAGGAGCTCGGGAGGAGGCTCCGAAACGCGTCGGAAAATAAAGGCTGTGTTTCTTTGGTCTCGGAGTAGCAGCGCGGACACCGAAGCACTTTGTCCAAGAATCTACATCACGACCACGGTCACCGTTGAGAGTGCGGTCCCTGCAGCAGCTGCCTGTAGGCTATTCTACCAGTTGTGGGTTTCACAACTGCTAAAGGTGAGCAATTCCACAACGACAAGTGAAAGTGTTTAATTGAGATAAGACCCTATATGCGCATTCTTTCTTTCACAGATTTTTACTTCAGAATGTGTTTGTGAGTGTCTGTTTGTCAGTGCCTGGGTTTGTCAGTGCCTGTGAGTGTGAGTGCCTGTGAGCATGAGTGCCTGGGTTTGTGAGTGCCTGTGAGTGTGAGTGCCTGTGAGTGTGAGTGCCTGTGAGTGTCTGTGAGTGTGAGTGAGTGTGAGTGCCTGTGCCTGTGAGTGCCTATGCCTGTGAGTGCCTGTGCCTGTGAGCGCCTGTGAGCGTGAGTGCCTGTGAGCGTGAGTGCCTGTCTGAGAGTGCCTATAAGCGTGAGTGCCTGTCTGAGGGTGCCTGTGAGCGTGAGTGCCTGTCTGAGAGTGCCTGTGAGCGTGAGTGCCTGTCTGAGAGTGCCTGTGAGCGTGAGTGCCTGTCTGAGAGTGCCTGTGAGCGTGAGTGCCTGTCTGAGAGTGCCTGTGAGCGTGAGTGCCTGTCTGAGAGTGCCTGTCTGAGAGTGCCTGTGAGCGTGAGTGCCTGTCTGAGAGTGCCTGTGAGCGTGAGTGCCTGTCTGAGAGTGCCTGTGAGCGTGAGTGCCTGTGAGCGTGAGTGCCTGTCTGAGAGTGCCTGTGAGCGTGAGTGCCTGTCTGAGAGTGCCTGTGAGCGTGAGTGCCTGTCTGAGAGTGCCTGTGAGCGTGAGTGCCTGTCTGAGAGTGCCTGTCTGAGAGTGCCTGTCTGAGAGTGCCTGTCTGAGAGTGCCTGTCTGAGTTTGTGTGTCTGTGAGTGCCTCTTGAGTGCCTGTGGGTGTCAGAGTGCCGGTGAGTGCCTGTGTTTGTGAGTGCCTGTGTTTGTGAGTGCCTGTGTTTGTGAGTGCCTGTGAGTGTGAGTGCCTGTGAGTGTCTGTGTCTGTGAGTGAGTGCCCGTGACTGTCTGTGAGTGCCTGTGTTTGTGAGTGCCTATGAGTGCCTGCGAGCGTGAGTGCCTGTCTGAGAGTGCCTGTTAGTGTGTGTCAAAAGAGATAGGGGGGGAACAAGAGGCGCAATAGTGCCCTTATCACTAGACACTAGTTTGTGCAACGGTGAGAAATACAATCCACTCACCTGATCCAGTTGTGAAAACCCACAAATGTCTTGAAGGCTTGTCAATAGAGTCCTGTACAACAGTCCACGCTGCCAGGATACCTCACATCAAAGAAAACGAGTAAACGATGTTCAATCCAATCCCTTTTTATTCTCCTACGCGTTTCGGTGCCCTCCTGGCACCTTCATCAGGGATACCTTACGCGTTTCGGTGCCCTTCTGGCACCTTCATCAGGGATACCTCCTACGCGTTTTGGTGCCCTCCTGGCACCTTCAACAGGTATCCCTGATGAAGGTGCCAGGAGGGCACCGAAACGCGTAGGAGAATAAAGAAGGATTGGATTGAACATCGTTTACTCGTTTTCTTTGATGTGAGGTATCCTGGCAGCGCGGACTGTTGTACACCTTTTTACCACAAGCTTCTTGTTAGTGTGTGTGTCTGTGAGTGCCTCTTGAGTGCCTGTGGGTGCCTGTGTTTGTGAGTGCCTGTGAGTGTGAGTTCCTGTGAGTGCCTGTGAGTGTCTGTGCCTGTGAGTACCTGTGAGCGTGAGTGCCTGTGAGCGTGAGTGCCTGTCTGAGAGTGCCTGTTAGTGTGTGTGTGTAATAAAACGATGTTTGGGTGAGCGCTGGGATATGAAGACAGCTACACTTTAACAAGTATTTTACCTGTAAGTTTATTGTTCAAATCACACTAGGTCCTCTCCCACAACATGTTTCGACGCTCAGGGCGTCTTCCTCAAGTGGATCCACTTGAGGAAGACGCCCTGAGCGTCGAAACATGTTGTGGGAGAGGACCTAGTGTGATTTGAACAATAAACTTACAGGTAAAATACTTGTTAAAGTGTAGCTGTCTTCATATCCCAGCGCTCACCCAAACATCGTTTTATTCCATTGCCTCCATATCCATCTCCCTATGGGGAGAGCGGTGGAGCAGCTCCGGAGGAGAAGACAAATCTAACAGAGGAGAGGAAAACACGTGACGGATCACGTGCAATTACACAGGCGGACACCGAGGAAAAAGGGAAAGAAATTCACACCGTCCAGAGAGAGACCTCGTGCACTCACTACGTGAGCCCCCCTGTTGTGCGGACAGCACAACAGGAAAAGGTGAGTGTAACGGTGACTTAACAGAGGGTGGATATAAAAATATAAAGCAGCGTGGCGCAACCAATTTCTATATCTCATTACATGTTAGTGTGTGTGTGTCTGTGAGTGAGTGCCTCTTGAGTGTCTTTGGGTGTCAGAGTGCCTGTGAGTGCCTGTGTTTGTGAGTGCCTGTGTTTGTGAGTGCCTGTGAGTGTGAGTGCCTGTGAGTGCCTGTGAGTGTGAGTGCCTGTGAGTGTGAGTGTCTGTGAGTGTGAGTGCCTGTGAGTGTGTGTGTCTGTGAGTGTGAGTGCCTGTGACTGTCTGTGAGTGCCTGTGAGTGTGAGTGCCTGTGTTTGTGAGTGCCTATGAGTGCCTGCGAGCGTGAATGCCTGTGAGCGTGAGTGCCTGTCTGAGAGTGCCTGTTAGTGTGTGTGTCTGTGAGTGAGTGCCTCTTGAGTGCCTGTGGGTGTCAGAGTGCCTGTGTTTGTGAGTGCCTGTGTTTGTGAGTGCCTGTGTTTGTGAGTGCCTGTGTTTGTGAGTGCCTGTGAGTGTGTGTGTCTGTGAGTGAGTGCCTCTTGAGTGTCTTTGGGTGTCAGAGTGCCTGTGAGTGCCTGTGTTTGTGAGTGCCTGTGAGTGCCTGTGAGTGTGTGTGCCTGTGAGTGTGTGCCTGTGAGTGTGAGTGCCTGTGTTTGTGAGTGCCTATGAGTGCCTGTGAGCGTGAGTGCCTGTGAGCGTGAGTGCCTGTGAGCGTGAGTGCGAGTGCCTGTCTGAGAGTGCTTGTTAGTGTGTGGCTGTGAGTGAGCGCCTCTTGAGTGCCTGTGAGTGTGAGTGCGCAAGGTTGTCAGAGTGCGCAAGGGTGTCAGAGTGCACGATTTTGTACAGAAGTGTGTGATTATAACAAAAGTGCTAGAGCACAGGAGGCACACGTTTAATTACCTTTAATATACCACGTGTTTCCTTGGCGGTCCGCCGTCTTCATCAGGTGGATTTACCTGATGAAAACGGCGGACCGCCGTGAAAACACGTTGTGGTATATTAAAGGTAATTAAACGTGTGCCTCCTGTGCTCTAGCACTTTTGTTATAATCTCACACTTCTGTACAAATATCATATCCCCATCCTAGGGTGGCAGCAGGAACAGCTGTGAACCAGAGTCACCGCTAACAGAATCCAAAGGACCTGCGGTGACGTAGCTGAGAACCTCACAGGGTCAGGTGATCGGCTTGCTCGAGTCACCTGACTGGAAGAAGGAGCTGCTCGTGAAGGAAACCCCGACCGCTGGAGTCTGGAGCCATCCACTGAAATACGCGAGGTTGTGCAGGGTTGCACAACCTGCAAAGGTGAGATGTGAACCCCCACATCTGTTATTGTCGCCCCCACTAGACCACCAGGTACCGCTCATTGGTTGTGCTTTCCCCCCTTTTGTTCCACATGAGTGAGTGTGAGTGTGAGTTAATGTGTGTGTTAATGTGAGTGTGTGTGAGTTAATACGTGAGTGTGAGTGGGTAAGTTAATGTGTGAGTGGGTGTGATTGTGAGTGAATATGTGTGTGTGTGTAAAAAGAAGGCAGACCAGGTTGGGGATATCAGTAAAAAAGGGGTCCAGCATGGGGGACATTACTACACTATGGGGGTGAGGATGGTGACATCACTACAAAAGGGGATCAGCATGGAGGACATTACTGCAAAAGTGGACCAGCATGGAGGACATTACAACACTATGGGGGCCAGGATGGGGACATCACTACAAAAGGGGACCAGCATGGGGGACAGGATGGTGACATCACTACAAAAGGGGATCAGTATGGGGGTCATCATTACAAAAAGGGACCAGCATGGGGGACATTACTACAGAAGGGGATCAGGTTGGGTATATTAGTACAAGAGGGGGACCAGGATGGGGACCAGTATGGGGACATTACAACAAGAAAGGGACCAAGATGCGGACATTACTACAAGAAGGGGATCAGGATTTGGACATTACTACATTGACCAAAAAATCTGGTATTACTAAAAATGTCAGGGTACCATCACACCAGGTGACATCGCCCCGTGTAACGTGGCGATTTTGCACCGAAAAATCGGCTGAGAGTGGCCGCCTGGTTTCACAGCACTGCTGTGAAACCAGGCAACCACTCTCAGGTGATGTGCAAGCATCGCCCCGTGTAACATCGCGAATGGCGATGTTACAGGCGATGGGAGCCATAGGCTCCCATGTTACAGGATCCCTGCTGGAGTTTCTAGACACCCCAACAGCGACATCACCTGAAACATCGCCGAAGGTATCGCCACGTGTAAACACACGACGCTGGCGGGGTGCCAAAAATGTGCGGGCTCCCGTGCGTCGCCTGCGATATCTCCGGCGAGGTGTCCAGGTGTGACGGTACCCTTAGTCCTACAAGCAATGCGGCCCTCCGATAAAAAATTTTTCTATGTGCGGCCCACCAACCCAGCCGAGTTTGAGACCCCTGCTCTACATATTGTTCTGCCATACATCTGTGACGGAACCTAATGAATATAGACAGATAGAAAAACAGGTAGATCAGGCTTACCAAACTCTTGCTGCTGCTCCCGGGGCCACTCAGTCTCCCCCTGAATCACTTCCAGGTCAGCTCAGTCTCCTTTAAGCTATTTGTATATTCACTGCACTGTCAGGCAAACAGCCAATCACAGAAGCTCATGTAGTGCCCCTACAGGCCGATTGCCACAGTGGTATTGCCTCTCTCACCAGAGGTGATATCATGCTTGGAAGCAGAAAGAAACCTTCATGTCAGGTAAACCCATCACATGCATACACTAGTCCTGATTCTTGACCAGAAGGGGGAGTTCAGCATCCGAGTTTAGGGGAGCTGCCCTGTTTCCGGCAAGAAGGAGGAGTTAGGTAGAAAAAGTGCACGAGGGGAGAGGAAGCAGACGAAGAGATAGAGACAAGGAGTGAGAAGGTTCTGAGGTGTGGAGCTGTTGATGAGCTCACCCCAGGCAGCACTACAGAGGATGCCAGAGTCCTGGGTTAGAGTAATGTAAAATCAATGCACTCGCACAGTTTCTTAGTTACTTAAAGTAAATTTATTTCAATCGAGGTGAAGGTGGTGACTTAGCAGGTTAACGTTTCGGCCTACTACAGGCCTTGATCATAACGTCACTATAGATAAAACAAAAAACTTTTTACAATGTAGCTTTGTGAAGTATATACAAGTGAAAAAGGAAAAAAAACAAATATATACAAATTTGTACAAAATATACATTGAGAACCAGTGTCCTCTCTCATTTAAAGAGGACCTGTCACCAAACCAGGCATGGTGATATAATTGCAGCACTGGATGCAGTATGTCTGCAGCATCCAGATAAGGGGTCCCCCAGCACTTGAGCAGCCCTGTACCCCGAGATAATACACTTAGAAAACTTACATCTTCCAGCCATAAAGGAGGTGGCTAGGGGCTGCAGCCAAAGGGCAGATTCACACCCCCTGCATGTGTAATCTGCCCATCGCTGCCAATCATTCTCTCCCTGTCTGCAGCATAAGACATAGTTTTTTTTTTTCTACAAAATGTCCATTTAGCCTCGCCCCCTGCGGTGATGTCACCACTTATACCCGCCCTGCTTTATGGTTAACATAGAGCAGGGCGGGGAAAGGTGGTGATGTCAGAGCTGCCCATAGATCTTACTGTATAAGCCTTCAGGACCTCAGACAGCGCTACAATAGGTATAGTATGCGCAGCTGTCAGGGGAGCCGCTGGGTTCATTGATAAAAGTTGTACAGAGCCAACAGATCTCTGCAATACTGTACACAAGGAATTAACCCCTGACATGCCCACCTAAGTGGGTAGGCAGCTAAGTGACGCACTAGGACTCACAGAAGCCCGAGTCACCGCCATACTGTCCGGCGTATCACACACAACCCGCATAGACGGAGACCGCAACAGCCCGGAAAGGGACACTAAAGACTGTGTGAGGGGTCATAGGGAGAGAGGCCTGGCTGCAGGAGTAGAGAGAACCCGTGAACTTGAACTGTGTACCAACTGCAATGATCAAGGGTCAACGTGGCCTGAACAATGTTGGCTTTCCAGGAATTTTAAATCGTATGAAATACAGTTTTTATGTAGCCTTGGATATGGTTAGTTTCGAATCACTTTGCACTGCAATTGACACAATGCTTTGTCCGACTGGTCTAGACATTCTCCCAACTATTTAGTAAGTAAGTGCTTTAACTGTGAAGTGAGGCTCATTAGTACTGGTGAGGTGAGCAAGAAGGGCAATCTGCACAAAAGTGATAATATGCTGCACAGTCTGCAGATCAGCTCCACCAGTCTATGGGCTCATGCAGATGGCTTTGTTTTCATTTCGAGTGTGATCTGACAATAAATCAAATTGCACATTGACAAAGGGTAGGGTCACACTTAAAACTTGAATTGCGTTCACCGCATCCAGATCCGGATGTGGTGAATGAAATTGCAGTTCCACACATTTTTTATGAAAAATGTGTGGAGGGAACCACATTGCAATACCGTAACCGGATTGCTCAGGATGTGTAATCCTGAGCAATCCGGTTACCGTATACTTTGCTTATCCCAGCTGTCGCCGGGATAAGCAAAGTGCTTAAACTGTTAAAAAAGCTGTAATGTTAATATTAATTTTGGCCATCATGTCTCTAGGGGGTGCCCACCCTAGAGACATGATGGCCAAAATTAATATTAACATTACAGCTTTTTTAACAGTTTAAGCACTTTGCTTATCCCGGCGACAGCTGGGATAAGCAAAGTATACGGTAACCGGATTGCTCAGGATTACACATCCTGAGCAATCCGGTTACGGTATTGCAATGTGGTTCCCTCCACACATTTTTCATAAAAAATGTGTGGAACTGCAATTTCATTCACCACATCCGGATCTGGATGCGGTGAACGCAATTCAAGTTTTAAGTGTGACCCTACCCTTTGTCAATGTGCAATTTGATTTATTGTCAGATCACACTCGAAATGAAAACAAAGCCATCTGCATGAGCCCATAGACTGGTGGAGCTGATCTGCAGACTGTGCAGCATATTATCACTTTTGTGCAGATTGCCCTTCTTGCTCACCTCACCAGTACTAATGAGCCTCACTTCACAGTTAAAGCACTTACTTACTAAATAGTTGGGAGAATGTCTAGACCAGTCGGACAAAGCATTGTGTCAATTGCAGTGCAAAGTGATTCGAAACTAACCATATCCAAGGCTACATAAAAACTGTATTTCATACGATTTAAAATTCCTGGAAAGCCAACATTGTTCAGGCCACGTTGACCCTTGATCATAACATAATTGGCAACAAGTGAAGACAGAAAAAATAACAAACGCCTCAACCAACTGTGCAAAGTTTCAATGAACACTAAAACATGTCTTCCTTTGTTTTATAGGGTATGTTTTTCATAAATAAAATAAAGAGAAACATTCTTTTTCTTTTTTTAAAAAAAAGCCAAAAACACTTCACTTCTATACAAGAGTTTTGTGAACATGTGTGACTTCGAAAGAGAATGTGTCGGGCCCCACGGGAATGGGGTACGCGGTGCCGGACCGGACGGTGGTGGGGATGTCACAGGTGGCTTGGTCCGGACCGTGTCCCTGGCTCGGCAATTAAAGGGAATTATTTACAAGGGAAATGTCACGGGTGACGCCACCCACTTGGTGCGGCCAGTGATGGGGCCGCCGCTGCTGCAGAACCTCCGGGGGTGATGGAGTGGCAGCGGAGATGGTATAGTTCCAGTGGGAAGAACTGTATCCCCCGGGGCAGTAAGGAGTTAAGTCTGTTGTGTGTAGTTGTAGCACACTTACTTGCAGGCACTGCAGGGATCTCTCCTCCTGGCTGGTGCTGACAGGCTGGATCTGTAGGGAGGAATGGTCTGCAGGTAGAGACTGACAAGAGAGGCAATACAGAGTTTTCGAAATCTTTACTCGTTTCCTTCAAGCAGTTTACAAGTCATTTGCAGTTGGTACACAGTTCAAGTTCACGGGTTCTCTCTACTCCTGCAGCCAGGCCTCTCTCCCTATGACCCCTCACACAGTCTTTAGTGTCCCTTTCCGGGCTGTTGCGGTCTCCGTCTATGCGGGTTGTGTGTGATACGCCGGTCAGTATGGCGGTGACTCGGGCTTCTGTGAGTCCTAGTGCGTCACTTAGCTGCCTGTCCTTTAGGGTAGGGATCTCAATCTGGAACTCAGACCCCTCGTCGTGTTGTCTGGGGATGCCGGGTAAACCACGGTCCCTCTTAGAGCCGACACTCTACTTTAGCCCAGCCTCCAGTAGTTCTCAGCACTAGGCTCTACCAGGCTCTCTCTTCTCTGTTCCTTCCTGTATATAGGAGGGCTATTCCGCCTGCAGTTGGTTGCTTTAGCTGTGTTTCTAGGGCCCCGGGTTACACCGTCCCTCTCGGCTCTCTCACACTCCTGGGGATCTGACTCTGGGTGGGCTTTTCTCTCTCCTCTGGCTCACACTGGCTCAGTACAGATTCTGCGCTCCGTCTGTCTTCACTCTTCCAGGCAGTGTGGCTCTCTACTGCTCAGCTTCAGCTCAACCTGCTGCTGTTCTCTGGCCTGCTTCTGGTCTTTGCATCTCAGCTCACTGTGGCCTACTGAACTCCTTCACTCCTCCCCCTCACTATATACTGTCAGTCACCTGACCTCTGGTGTGCCCAACCCACTCCTCTGAATCCACCACCCCTCCGATCTCATATAGTTTCTAATCTCAGGGCTGGATGTAACCTTCTCTGACACGTGGGTTGTGTGGGCTGTGAGGATGTTAGTGTTTAACAATGTCCTACCTGCCTGGCTGCAGTTCCCTTGGTGGCCTCCTGGATGCAGGGGCGCCACAAATGCTTATCAGTATTGAAACATAATCATTTAATACCAGTTTGTCTTGATAACGTTCAAAACCGGTTATTACAAAAGGTACATTTAATTCCAATACAGGTGAGTGCTGTTTCATTGTAGCAAGTGCTTGCAGATGAGGTCTTAAAAATAACTTCTGAATGTGAATGTGGGCCTGCTCATTAAGCTAATGTAATATGCACTGCACCTCTCAGCACTGAAGCCAGCGCTGATAGGTGGGCGATGGAGAGAGGTGAATTATTTAATTAGCTTAAATAGCCAGGACTGTGATCACAGGCTGCAGTTGCATCATCATTGGCATGGGAAGCAGTGAATACCCCAGATGATTATACTCAGCCCCCAATGCTCCCCTGCTGCAGCGAAGTCCTCATATCTGATGCTGAATGGTGGTCAGTGTGTGGAGTAGGGCGCTGGACAGTGACATCATTGCACACGCAGTTATCAGTGTTCAGCTTGAGAAGAGAGGAGGACATCGCAGCTGCAAGTGGGAGTAATGGGAGGTGAGTATAATTATTTTTTTCTAAGTGGTGGAGGATCATTTACCAGGGTGAGGGTCCACCTACCAGGATTGGGGGATTATATGTACCAGGATGAGGGGAACATATATACCAGGATGAGTGGATCATACACAGTATACTAGGATGAGGGGACCATATATACCAGGTTGGGAAGACTATGTATACAAGGATGGGGGAGCATATATACCAGGATGGGAGAATATACAATATATACCAGGATGAGGGGATCATATATACCAGGATGAAGGGATCACATATAACAGGATGGGGGGATCATATATACCAGAATGGGGGGGAGCATGTACCTGAATGGGGGACATATGTACGTGGAAAGGGCCCTGGATGGAGACATTAGTACAGAATTTAGGGACATTACCACATAATAATGACAGCAGCTCTCCCTATGTCATGCCTTTCTTAGAAACATATTCAGTTAGTTTAATTTGCCTGTGATAAAGCAAAGTTTGTTGCTGTTCAGTGATAACTTATCCAACAGCGCCATCTGTTGACAATGTTCCCTTATTACTTTATTTTTTACTGTACAGCAGGGGTGGGGAACCATTTTTCTGCCGAGGGCCATTTGGAAATTTCTACCATCGTTTGGGGGCCGTACAAAATTATGAACATGAAAATGACCTGCTGTATTTGGTTAAACAATCAACTCACCCCTACTGTGGTGGCAGGAGCTGCTTCTCTTTGGCGTGAGTGATATTGGTCATGCTACTGGGGGGGGCTGAGACTGGGGCATAGAGATCACTGGAGAGTTGCATTTAAAGGGCAGACAGTCGGCAAAACGTGTCTGCCAGCCAGAGCACTGCGGTCCCCAGGAATATGCCCGGGGCCGCAAACAAGTCATCGAGGGCCGCATTCGGCCCTGGGGCCTGACTTTCCCCACCCCTACTGTACAGTCTAATTATTCCTCCTCAAGGCCACTGTATTTTCCCATCAGCCCTTGCTCTAAGCTCTGCCCCTTCTTCTTCAGAAGCCATTATAGCTTCATACATGCTGACATCCTGGTATGCTGATCCCTTTCTCTGGATTTCAGCTCATATGTTTACCTCTACATAGCACAGTCGGTGAGTTTTGATCCCCATGATCCCCTTGCTAGAATTCTCCAAATCATATAATGTAGAACTCTGTTCTACATGTTTATTATCAAGTAGTTTTCTGCTTTTATAACTATTGTGTATTCGCCATATTGTGCAATTACACTGCGTGTCCTGTAACAAATGTAATGCTATGTATCTCAGATATGTCGAATGTTATACTTAGTATTTTTATTTGTTTCTTGTAATTTTACACTATCCTGTCAATAAAACTTGAAAAAGACGCCCTGCGTCCAAGTCAATGCAGCAATGGGAAGGAGTTTAGCTGTCTGTCAACTCGTTCTTCAGGAGTACAGAGCGAGGGTGCCAGAACACCCTCCCAAAACAGTGAATCATTGCCTCATTTTTTGCTTGCATTTTTTCCACTATTTTTCTCCTCTAATAGATGGGTGCCCTGATGCCAAAGCAAAAGCAGACAGTAACTCTCTGTGTCATAGACGAACTAAGCAGAAGAATCGTGACAACAATTTTATTATATACTCTAGTGGAGGGGAAGGGGAATTACTTTTTTCTTTTATTTCTGCGGGTGATCCCCAACTCCCTTAAATCTGCCGCCCTATGGGTTAAACTTACAAAATACATATCACTGTGAATTCTGTAAGTCAGAAAATATAAACTGCAGGTGCATTGTTTCCAACATGGAAAAATGATTGGTCACAACCTCATTTACATAAATATTCCTTATAATTCTCCCTTTGACTAGAGGTCAGTGAATTCTTGTTGTCTTGAATATAAAATAATCTGAATCAAGCAAAACCCGGAAAGACATCAAACCGGCTGAAGGTTGGGGGATCATAGAGGTGCCGATCAGGGCACTGCTTATTTATTACTGTGCAGCTGCAATCACAAATCTCTATTCATTTTCCAAATACTCTTCTTTCCTCCTGGTAAGAACTAGGAGAGCTATGCAAAGTACCCTCTCGGCAGGTGATCACTCCTGCAGTTAGTCTATAGACATAACAAAAGAATCAAAAAGCCAAGAAGTGAATATTCATTGTAAATCATCTAAAAGATGCAGGCACCATAAACAGATTTATCTCAGAGGTTGACTCTTTACCCTCTGCATTTACATCATGTACGTTAATGTCATTCAACAGCCATTTCCAGCCCAGATAAGCTCATGCACAGCTAAGTTTATAGGGAACGTAAGAAATGTTCATCGTAGTAAATTTCTGAGTGAATCTGTTACTGCTGAACCATTTCCTTTTAATTGGGTTTGATCCTCTAATTAGATCTTAATTAAATCAATATGCTTTGTATATTTGGTGCATATGACTATCTTGCTTGACTTTAAATGGAATTTAACCCCCTCAAAGTAATTTAATAGTAATAGTACATCATCTAAAATGTGAAACTAATAATTGTATTTGTGCTCTTTTCCTGTTCCATGTGATCTGAAATATGGGCAGTGCCATTTTGGAAAAAATAATAGAAAAAGGAAATTGAAATATGTTTTCTAGGTCAAATGTTAGCGGATAGACCTCGGAATAAGAATAGTCAGCCATCAGTTTTTCCGTAGAAGTGCGGTCTGTAATTTTTGATGGATTGTACTCATACCTATGATAGTACCGTATGTACTCATGTATAAGCCGAACCCCTACTTTTGCCCCCAAAATCTGGGAAAACCTATTGACTCGTGTATAAGCCGAGGGTGGACCTCAGCACAGGTATACAGCCCCCAGCAGTGTGGTATACAGGCCCCCCCAGTGGTATACAGGCCTCCCCAGTGGTATATACAGCAGCAGCCCCAGTGGTAGTATACAGCAGCCCCAGAGGTATATACAGCAGCCCCAGTAGTAGTATACAGCAGCCCCAGAGGTATACAGCAGCAGCCCGCCCGCCACCCCCATCAGTATACAGACGCACCCCCATCAGTATCCAGGCCCCCCCCTCCTTGCTCCGCAAACCTGTAAAGTAAGATCATTATACTTATCACTGTCCTGTCACCGCTGTCCCCGCCGCTGCCATCGCGCTCCTTCGGCTTCATCCAGCGTCTTCCGGCTTCCTCCTCTGGTGCACAGACAATGACATCATTGCCTGCGCCCACCAGAGGAGGAGGCCGGAAGAAGCCGGATGAAGCCGGAGGAGCACGATGGCAGCGGCGGGGACGGTGGCGACAGGACAGTGATAAGTATAATGATCTTACTTTACAGGTTTGCAGAGCAAGGGGGGGCCCTGGATACTGATGGGGGGGCGCCTGTATACTGATGGGGGTGGCGGGCGGGCGGCCTACCGTATGACTCGCGTATAAGCCGAGGGGGGGACTTTTCAGCCCAATTTTTGGGCTGAAAAACTCGGCTTATACGCGAGTATATACGGTATATGGGAAACTCCAGGCTTCGAGGGCCACCAACAGGTCATGTTTTCAGGATTTCCCTAGCATCGCACAGGGCTTGGAATCATCACCAGTGGAGGAGATTATATTTTCACCTGTACAATATCAAGGAAATTCTGAAACCCTGACCTGTTGGTGGCCCTTGAGGCCTGGAGTTCCCCACCCCTGGTGTATAGGGCTGTTCACAAAGGGCTGCCACTAGGAATTTTGGGGCCCCTGACTGGCAAAATTTTGGGATCCCCCTGAAACCCCACCCAATCTCCGCCTTCACCAAGGCTCTACCTCCACCCCTCAAACCTTCCATATTTTCACCACCGACTATTGGAAAAACTACTCTTCTGCACCACGTCCTCACCAATCACACATTAATCTTTTTCTATACATTGTTCTTTATTAGAGCTGAGGAGAGATGTGAACAATAAATGCCACATGAGACAGAATAATACTATTGGTGTTATTTATTACCTTGTACATGGGTGGGGAACCTTTTTCCAGCCGGAGGGACATTTGGAAATTTCTACCATCATTCAGGGGCCGCACATCACCATGAAAATTACCCAGCTACATTTAGTTAATTAACTCACCTACTTTGACGGCTGCAGCAGTTTCTCTGCGCGCCTGTGAAGTTCGGTGATAACTGATCTTCCAGGTTTGTGTTGGTCTGGAGTGCAGTCAACTCTGTGATAATAAGTTTTGTAAATCAAACATCACATAGGAGACTGCTATATATACATCATACAGGAGACAGAGTACACATACAGCATTGCAGAAGGCCAGGGAGCATATAGACTGGGAGTGAGCTGAGCTCTGCAAAGCCACAGGGATGTATGATCTCTCCCCATTGAGGGGGTGAGCTGAGCTCTGGAGGCAGGAGCCACAAGCTTCCATAAAATGGCTGCGGATCTTGATCTGCGCCTGCACCACCTCCTGGCATTTTCTGAAAGTCTGGACGACAGAGGCCGAGTCACAGCTTGGCAATGCCTGCAGGCACATGGAAAATGACATCGACACCCCCACAGATCTGGGCCCACAGTTTTGCCCCCCCCCCATAGTCCCTGCAAACCTGCCTCCTGCACTACCACCACAACCTTTCCCCGACCCCCTTCCTCCCCCTTGGTAAGTCATGGTGGGTTCAGGATGGAGGACATATATACTGATTGTAAGAAGTACACTGACATTATAAGACGGACCCCATTTAACATTAAGAATCATTTTCTCTCCTTTCCTTCACCAAATTTGGGGAGCCTCTTATAATGCGAAATATACAGTATATGCTCCTCTCTGACTACACCATGTCCACAGACTTTTATCTCCCTGGGGGGATCCTGAACCCCCTTCACACCATGTGCTCACTCTTATCCCCCTAGGGGAGGGGGGGGGGATCCGGGGCCAGCAGGGCACAATAAAACACTAGGCCAGCTACCATCACCTGCCCTAGCCAGCCCTAAATGCCCCCCGGGTGTGGAGGGGCCCCAGGCACCAGCCAGCCGTTGTCATCCTGCCCTGGCCCTGACTATTTCCCCCGGTCCAGCGCGGCCCCATACGCCAGCCAGCTGAGCCACCACGTCACCCTGCCCTGGCCCTGACGGCCAACCCCTGGTCCGACGGCGGGGCCCCATATACCAGCTAGCTGAGCCGCCATCACCCAGCCCTGGCCCTGACTGCCACCCACCCTGGTCCAGTGGCGGGGCCCCATATACCAGCCAGCTGACTGCCCACCACCCCCACCTTGGCCTGGCAGGGCCTCATACACCAGCAGCCAGCCAGCCACCATCACCCTACCCTGGCACTGACTGCCCCCTGCCGCCGCCATTATGGCCATAGGCCATCTGTGCTGCCTTATTCTTACCAGTTACAAGTGCTGTTGCCTGTCATCCTCCTCCTGCTTGGCTGGCTGACTGTCTCCACCACGTGCTGTGGTGGGGCGTCTGGTCCGTCGTCCCCCAGCCCAGGCTCCCAGGTCCAGCCTTGATTCTCTGTGACTGTTTCTGTGTGTTGTTGTTGTACTTCAAGAACTTCTGGTGGTGGGTGAGGGGTGGGTGTGTAATGGCATCTGCCTGGTCCCTCTCTCAGCCTCTCTTTGTCCTGGTGGATGGGCAGGGGTGGGCGGGCCTGGCCCCCTGTAGTAACATACACTTAGGAGGGTGTGCAGTGAGGCCTGGGTGACCCCCTGTGCAGTGAGGCCTGGTGGGTGGGATTGGTTGGGCCTGGCCCTCACAAAGTAGCACACAACTACTGAGAGGGTGGGCATGTCTGTGTGGGCCCCCTGCACTGAGGCCGCTGTGATGTCACGTGGTGCACAGTGAGACACTCACTCACTAACTGTCTGACTCACACACATTGAGTCACAATCAACCTCAGATGGCTCACAGACTTGCACTGCTCACTGGTCTCTGGCAAAGCACAGCCTCAGGGGGCCTCCTTGTTCCAAACGGCCACGCCCCCCGCTGGCACAGCAGGGACCCCTGCCCCGTTTCAATGGCCATGCCACCTCTAATGACGTAAGGGTCCATGACTGGGAGCAGACCTGTTAGGTCCTAGCGGTGGCCCTGAGTTCACATGTCTTATTTTTTCCTCTGAATGAGTACTGTAGTACTGTTCATAAAAGCACAGAGTCTTATCCAATATTGATCTAAGCATTAGATCACTGATTCACAGCTATGGATCCATGAAAAATGAGACAGCAATAAGATGACATCCATGTGTTGTGTGTTTTTTACAGAGTGATAGAAGAAGCTTGAGAAACCTCTGTCAGTTTTTTTTTCCATCTGAGAAAAATTGAAGGAACTCTGACCACACAACCATGGTAAAAAATTACACTACTACACACATACAATGTGGGCTTTGGGGACCATCATAAGGCCATAAGGACATAAGGCCATTCAAGGGTTAGGGACCAGTGGTCTCCCTATGCTGAAGTTTAGGGAGACCTGTCCAAGCTCTGTTATCGTCCTAAGCTTCCACGAAAAAGAGGGAGACCTACTGTATAAAAGCACCATACACTAATGTATAAAATATAGGTGAGTGAAGTGATTGACTTTAATGAGTCATTGTTGAGTCAGGAAGTTGTACCACGTGTGAACATCGTTTATAATACCTATGATGGCTTTTAGTCAAGTTGGCCATATTGCTTGTTTTATTCAAAGCCCAAAGGCATGCAGGCCTTTTGTTCTTTTCTGGCCCATAGACTGGAACAGCAAATGAGTGGCCTGCAGGTTGCACTCTCCACCTCCATCTCGATTAAATCGATAGTTGCCTCCTCCAGATTCATAAACCGGTAAATATAAAAGTGGAGGAGGGACGTGGGAGCTCATACTCTGTGCAGATCTTTGGGAACCATCATAAGGCCACAAGGTCATAAGGTCATGCAAGAGTTAGGGATTAATGGCTTGCCTATGCTGAAATTTAAGGAGACCTTCTGCATAAGAGCACCATACCCTAATATATAAAATAGAGTGGAGTGGAGTGTAGCAGGAGGTCTGAAGATGAAACACAGAGAGAGAAAGGGATGATGCATTAGTGACTTCACACAATATTTATTGTCTACATAAGTGGGGGTATTAGTGAAGGGATACTTCAATTAACTAAAATGAGGTCCTTAAGTTTCGGGGTCACAAACTAACCTGGTCGTCTCACTGTGAAGGTAAAAATGGAATTAACTTGAAGTCCTTCAAAATATTTAATGGGCACGCAGAATAATGACTTGTACTAAAGTATCTATTAGGCCCCAATATACCTTCAGGTACCAGATGATAAAGGCCTAACTCACTATGGAGCAGCAATCTTGACAGGCAGTGTTTGTATCTTAACCTTTTAGCTCAGGCTCAGGGTGTTGACAGGCGACATCTGCGGCTTGACCATATAGCCCAGGCTTGGGGTGTTTACAGGTGGTGTCTGCGGGCGACTCACTCCACTCGAGCTTGGGCTTTTAATATGTAAGTATATGGAGTCTGAAGACGAGGCTCCATGAATTTACATTTCAAAAGATGTGTGACTCACAGTATGATCTGGAGAGTCCATATTGCAGTCACGAGGTTTAGAGGAGAGAAGAGTCATAAGAAACTAGGCAAGATGGATATTGGAGAGTATACTAACATTGACACTTCACTAAAATTTATACAGATTTAGGGAGTAATAAGGAATATGAGTGCTTCTTCAAACATTGTTGGTTCACCTAGTAATTGTCTTTGTTTTGTGTGACTGTCATGATTATTCCACTTTTTGATCAGGGCATGCTGAGTTGTCAGCTTGATGACTGACAGCTCAGTCATCCAACCTGGAGCTGGGGCATGCAAAGCTGTCATTTCGATTGAGAGCTCAGTTGTCCAATGATATATTGGAAGATGCTGGGGTTTTTGCAGGTGTTCCCTTTTCCCTGTGAATGCCCAGCTACTTAACTAAGCAGTTTATCCTAGAACACTGCCAGTCTTAACATTCAACTCAGTGGTACTTATAAGCCTGTATCTGTGCTTGGCGTTCTGTTCATTGTTACCAGACTTCTGACCATCACAGGACTTTCCTTTTGACTAGTCCTTTTGCTCTGATCCAGTACACTCCAGTTGTTCTGACTCTGGACTACTTTTTGACGATGCCTCTGTCTATCCCTTAATCTCTGATATGCTATCCTGATATCTCCGGTAAAAAAACTATTCTGCTTCATGACGTCACTCGTGTATCAGGAGACATGGACGAGTTTGTTGGGGTTACTCGAACAAGGTCGCAGCGTCTGGCCAAACAGCCAAAATCCTGAATTGTGTTCCTGTCCTTTTAAGAGGTATTTCTCTGCTTGGTGATAGATGGAGGTCACTAGAACTCAGGTGGTCTCCTACCTGCCTACGTTTCAGCTGTCTCTATTTAAACACCTTGGCTCCAGGGGTGGATTATAATGAGGACAATCTGGGCTACAGCCCGGAGCCCGAGGCTCCAGGAAGACCCTTGGCCAGAGTGCCGCGCTCAGTGTGAGATTTAAATCCCGCTTCGCTGATTGGTCGCTGATTGGTCACAGCGGCTGGCAGCGACCAATCAGCAAAGCGGCGTGGTATTGGCGAGAGATTTAAAGCTGGCTCAGCTCAGTGGTTAGCACTGTATGGTGGCTCAGTGGTTAGCATTGTATACGGTGGCTCAGTGTTAGCACTGTATATAGTGGCTCAGTGGTTAGCACTGTATATGATGGCTCAGTGGTTAGCAGTGTATGGTGGCTCAATGGTTAGCACTGTATATTGTGGCTCAGTGGTTAGCATTGTATGGGGGCTCAGTGGTTAGCACTCTATGGTGGCTCAGTGTTTAGCACTGTATGGTGGCTCAGTGGTTAGCATTGTATGGGGGCTCAGTGGTTAGCACTCTATGGTGGCTCAGTGTTTAGCACTGTATGGTGGCTCAGTGGTTAGCACTGTATATGGTGGCTAAGTGGTTAGCACTGTATATGGTGGCTCAGTGATTAGCACTGTATGGTGGCTCAGTGGTTAGCACTGTATGGTGGCTCAGTGTTTAGCACTGTATGGTGGCTCACTGTTTAGCACTGTATATGGTGGCTCAGTGGTTAGCACTGTATGGGGGCTCAGTGGTTAGCATTGCATGGGGGCTCAGTGGTTAGCACTCTATGGTGGCTCAGTGGTTAGCACTGTATAGTGGCTCAGTGGTTAGCACTGTATGGTGGCTCAGTGTTTAGCACTGTATGGTGGCTCACTGTTTAGCACTGTATATGGTGGCTCAGTGGTTAGCACTGTATGCTTGCTCAGTGGTTAGCACTGTATGGTGACTCAGTGGTTAGCCCTGTATGTTGGCTCAGTGGTTAGCACTCTATGCTGGCTCAGTGGTTAGTACTGTATGGTGGCTCAGGGGTGAGCATTGTATGGTGGCTCAGTGATGGGACGCAGGCACACGGAAGGCAGAAGGCACAGAGGAGGCAGGGGCACAGGGAAGAGAGAAGGCACAGGGGAGGCAGAGTCATAGGGAGAGACAGCGCACACAGAGCGGAGAGAAAAGCACAAGTAAGACAGCGCGCACAGGGGAAGAGACAGCACAGACAGGACAGAGCGAACAAGGACACAGGCACTGAGACTGCCCTCCCGATGCAATAGCATCGGGCTTAATTCTATATTCTAGAATACCCAATGTGTTAGAATCGGGCCACTATCTAGTAAAGCAATATATATTTATCTTCGTGCCGTGCACAATTTGTATTTCTTTTCAACATTAAAGCGAACCTGTCACCCCCCTGGACATCAAAAGCTAAAATAGCCACTTTCTGCAGCACTAAGGCTGCATTCAGAGAAGGTGGCTATAGGCTTTTGGTGCCCTATATTCACTCAAATATGAACTTATATAACTGCTTACACTTAAGACGACCTAAGACCGGGAGGCGGGGTTTCGCGCTCCTCCGACCCGCCCCCTCTTGTCAATCAGCCTGGTCACCTGCTGCTGCCTCCCCTCACAGTCTAGCATGAACGCGCGTCTCTGTTCTCCTCAATGGCGCCGCGCATGCGCTGTGCGCAGGGTGTCCAGGAAGTCGTCGGGCTGCGTGCACAGCGCATGCGCGGCGCCATAGAGGAGAACGGAGGCGCGCGTTCATGCTAGACTGTGAGGAGAGGCAGCAGCAGGCGACCAGGCTGATTGACAAGAGGGGGCGGGTCGGAGGAGCGCGAAACCCCGCCTCCCGGTCTTAGGTCGTCTTAAGTGTAAGCAGTTATATAAGTTCATATTTGAGTGAATATAGGGCATCAAAAGCCTATAGCCACCTTCCCTGAATGCAGCCTTAGTGCTGCAGAAGGTGGCTATTTTAGCTTTTGATGTCCAGGGGGGGGTGACAGGTTCGCTTTAAAGAGGTTGAAAGGCAATAGTGTACATTACAGCTATAGAAAGAAAGCAGGATAAGTGTGCCCATAATAAAATGAAATAGGCGATATATTTTGTGGCAAATTTATTTATACACCAGCACTTTCATACATCAAACAAGTATAATTTGGGCAATACTCTCTTTTATCCATTTTCTTACTAGCATCTAAATATCTGATCTTGCAATACAGTCTATAACAGGAAGGGTTCTGATAACAGTATTGATCACAGACTAGCATTTTTGTGTATTGGCTGTATTTTCAGAAAAGCTGTTAATCTTTTTATTAAAGTGGTTTCCCTGGGAAAAATGTTTTCTTGGCAATCCAGCAGAACTCCGCATATTATTCACATAAAGCCTTAGACAGCAAGCATAGTGCATTTTTGTCTTTAATTCTATGATTTGTTGTACCTGGCAGAGGTTGTTGTATAGTTCTGTCATCCATATGACTTTCCATATTCATTTGAATGAAAGTTACAGCAATTAGCACAATGCAATAATGGGAATATCAACGATGGGAAAAGCTCAATAGGTGTCACGTCACAGTTTCACTATTGGTTCTGGGTCCTAGCATCTCCACTTCCAGTTTGTGCTAATTTTTTAGTAATGTGTCAGCTTTGATGATGAAGAACACTGGCTGTTAAAATAAGCTAACCCTCCTCCACCAAATACTGCCAACGTTTTGACACAGGAAACCCTCTCCTGTGTTGAGCACTAACTTGAGTTGGAGCTGCGGCCACCCAAGACTTAAGGCCACTTTACACACACCAACTTATCTGTCCAACTTCTGACCAACTTGCTGGTTGCAGTGAAATCATGGACACATTACTCCATTTTGTGGCTGTGTACAATGGAACAATGTGTCCATGATTTCACTGCAACCAGCAAGTTGGTCAGAGGTTGGACAGATAAGTTGGTGTGTGTAAAGTGGCCCTAATGGCAAGATCTGCCAATAATCAGAAAATCAAAGTAAAAAATAGGGGGGGGGGGAACAAGAGGCGCAATAGTGCCCTATCACTAGTGACACTAATGTATGCGGTGGGTATGAATTCACTCACCTAGCACAGTTGTGAGACCCACAACTGGTGTAAAAGCATTTAGCATTAAATGCAGCTGCTGCAGGACTTCCACCTTCCACATGCACGTGGGAACCATCCAGAAGTTACTTCAGGGGAAATGGTGTATCAGTGTCCGCGCTGCTGAAATCCCAAGAAAACGATCCGGAAACCATATGTAGGTTGCATCAATCATCCATTTATTCCTTTTCCATAAATGGAATAAATGGATGATTGATGCAACCTACATATGGTTTCCGGATTGTTTTCTTGGGATTTCAGCAGCGCGGATGTGGCGCCCCGCAACGAGTGCGTCACAAGAGGGTATTGCAGCCATAAATGCATCCGCAATATTCTCTGATTCAGCAATGATCCGGTTAACATAGAGATCCAACCCTACATGCAACACCTAGAATAGAGGGCCAATCATAGGTCCTGGGGGGTGGAGTGTTAGGGAAGTGTAGTAGAACACACAATAATCTAGACAGAGAGAGAGAGAGAAGAGTCTAGAACTCGGAGAAGAAGGGTCTAGGACTAAAACTTGGAGAGGAGCGGGGGCTCCGCACCCCGTGCGGGCCCCTGGGCCGTCACCGGTCGGGTGTCAGCACCTGAGGCCTTAACTACCGGGATTGGGCATTATCTACACGGGTCCCCAAAAGACTCCCGTGCCCACAACTCACAGCCGGTTCACTGGTACCGAAGCTGGCAGCAGTTCACCTCTGCCACGCGAACCAGAAGCGTGGAGGAGCAGCTTCAAAGGAGCACCCCACCACCAGCCAACTTCCAGTCGTCTAACCAGTGGTGTACCCACTGAGGGATCCAAGGCTCCCCAAAACATCCAGAACGTACATCATGGATAGGGCATTGAAGCAGCCTCCCCGTACCCGACCTGGTATTCCTGGGCGACACTGGCAACCAAATAGGTAGAATGGAGGAACACTGCGGATCTCTAAGGGACACCATCACTGCTGAGTCCACCTGGTCTACTACTCAACCACTGTATGCCATGTACTGCCTGCTGGTTACAGTAAAGACCCTTTGCAGAGACTTTCTGTGTCCGTGCTTCCTTATGAACTGTCCGTCCGCACTAAAAGGTAACCGCAGCTGCCGCACAACATCTTGAGCAGCTCCAGCCTCCGGGGATCACCGCTCAGCCTGTGGGGAGCGTAACATCTAGCTGCTGTCCATCCCCCGGAGGTTCCGCAGCGTCGGTAGTCCTTACCGAACTACTCATAGGTGGCGTCACGAATAAATTAAAACCCCTTTAATCTGTTCCACCAAGACGTCTTCACTTTTGATCTGCACTACACCGGGCCCCACTACCGGCAGGCGCGGTCCACCCGTGACAAGGAGGAAGGAAGCATCGCCTGTCTAAACCGGAGTCCCGGCCACGGTGAGTCAGAAAGTGGCGTCACGAACAGGATACGAGCAGGCCCGTTACCCAACGGGTATAACGTGCTTAAAATGGACTTTATTGTCTACAATTTGGACTTTGTTCGTCCCTAAAAGAACTTTCCCGCCTTTTCACCATTGGGCCAAGATGGCGCCCAAGATGGCGTTCCCGCCACAAGAATCCGCCACGTGCAAGCCCAGGAGTGAGTCGACCCCCCCCCCTCATCGTGGGAGGGCTAAAGACAAAAGGCGCCAAACTCTTTGTCCGCCCTGATTGCTCGAATCAACCATGGGGGCGGACCCCAAAGACTTTTCCCACGATTGGACTACAAAAGCCCAGAGGAAATGGGAGTGTCAGACAGACTTCTTCACCAGCTCTACCAGAACGCTACCGGTTGAACGGGTGTGGTTTCCCTCCATGAAGAGAATGGCCAGCATGAGACTCCAAGACCTGATGCGGGAGGTCGAGGCGGAGGCCAGAGCAACCATAGGCCAACCGGGTCCGGGTCCTGCCCTTACCGTAGACGGCAGCCCCGACTTCTGGCTAGAGGCTCTACAAGACCTCCGGGTGCGACTACTTGAGACTGTGGAATGGACGATTCGCAGCTGGAGCGCGACCCTAGGCAGAAGACTCCATCATGCGATGCAGCAGAGCCGACCGGGTACAGCTTCTCCAAGCCCAGACGACATCGCCAGTTTTTCAACCACCTCACCGTCGCCCACCACCTGTCCTGCTTCGTCACCGGAGCCCATAGACTGTGTCATCCCAGTGAGAGTTACCCCTCGACCCGTTCCAGCGGACGAAACCGCAGCCGACCCCGTTCCAGAGCCGGAGCTTCCAATACGCTCCCACGAAGAAGCTGACACCTACCTGGTTCCACCTGCGGAACCCGCGACTAGTTTCTACACTACCGAGACTGTCGCCTGTTTCTCCCCTGAACCGGAGGCCTCCTCTGCAAATACAGAGGCCTACCTGGTGACCGGGATCGAAACACCACTTCCCGCTGCTACAGAAGAAGAGGCAGGCAGCCTGGAAGTCCTGCACAACGACTCCGAGGAGAACTTTGCAGCACAGCCACCCACCGAACCAGAGGATTTCATCCCATCGTCTTCGTCAGCCGAGCAGCCCGACGTAGTCATCGAAGGAGAGGTCGAGGAGGATGACGACGAGACCTACAGTCCAGCTGAGGATCTCTACACCGGGTTCGCCTGGGGAGACACCAAGAATCCTTCTGCCGGGCGATCAGCTCGGGTGCACTGGTCGGGTGCCGCCGCAACAGCATCTTCTCCGGTTCCGTTAAACCGGGCTCCACTCCAGACTGCCCACCAAGCTCGAGCGGTTCAACAACCAGCACACCGTAGTGACTTTATCCCAACCCCCGCACCACTCCGACGAAGAGGTACGTCGTATCCGGAGAGACGAGTGGCACACTCGACTGCAAGCCAACATGCAGGCTCGCGCCGAGGCCCGCCGCCAATCTCCATTACCTGAACAATTCCGAAAAACCGGGCGGGTAAGCACCTTTAACTTGTCCACCGGGTGGGGATTCGTAAGGGAGGAGGGTGTGAGTACTGAAGTATTTGTGGGGCGTCGTGATGTGGAATCGCACCTACCGCGAGGTCATCCAAACCGAGACTTGTATAGAAGAGACATTGTAACCTATGAGCGACATATATGCTGTGACGGGTGGTTCGCTATACGAGTCCGGAACACTGCCCTCCATCAGTGACTTGTGTTGTTTGAACTTTGCTACTAAAGAGACTTCTTCCTGTTTGCACCATAACACCGCGACTTGGCGGCTACAGCCTGAACTTTTATTCTAAGGACAGCCGACCGCCCGCCGGGTCCGCGCAATGTGTTAACCTGTTTATTTTACTTTTTCACTTTTATGCATACAATGACTTGTCATTAATAAAAGTGTATTACCTGTTGTAAAATAATAAAAACCTCTGTAATGTGAGTAGTGTGACGCTCGGGGACAAGCGTATTCAGCCAAGGGGGAGTGTGGCGCCCCGCAACGAGTGCATCACAAGAGGGTATTGCAGCCATAAATGCAGCCGCAATATTCTCTGACTCAGCAATGATCCGGTTAACATAGAGATCCAACCCTACATGCAACACCTAGAATAGAGGGCCAATCATAGGTCCTGGGGGGTGGAGTGTTAGGGAAGTGTAGTAGAACACACAATAATCTAGACAGAGAGAGAGAGAAGAGTCTAGAACTCGGAGAAGAAGGGTCTAGGACTAAAACTTGGAGAGGAGCGGGGGCTCCGCACCCCGTGCGGGCCCCTGGGCCGTCATCGGTCGGGTGTCAGCACCTGAGGCCTTAACTACCGGGATTGGGCATTATCTACACGGGTCCCCAAAAGACTCCTGTGCCCACAACTCACAGCCGGTTCACTGGTACCGAAGCTGGCAGCAGTTCACCTCTGCCACGCGAACCAGAAGCGTGGAGGAGCAGCTTCAAAGGAGCACCCCACCACCAGCCAACTTCCAGTCGTCTAACCAGCGGTGTACCCACTGAGGGATCCAAGGCTCCCCAAAACATCCAGAACGTACATCATGGATAGGGCATTGAAGCAGCCTCCCCGTACCCGACCTGGTATTCCTGGGCGACACTGGCAACCAAATAGGTAGAATGGAGGAACACTGCGGATCTCTAAGGGACACCATCACTGCTGAGTCCACCTGGTCTACTACTCAACCACTGTATGCCATGTACTGCCTGCTGGTTACAGTAAAGACCCGTTGCAGAGACTTTCTGTGTCCGTGCTTCCTTATGAACTGTCCGTCCGCACTAAAAGGTAACCGCAGCTGCCGCACAACATCTTGAGCAGCTCCAGCCTCCGGGGATCACCGCTCAGCCTGTGGGGAGCGTAACATCTAGCTGCTGTCCATCCCCCGGAGGTTCCGCAGCGTCGGTAGTCCTTACCGAACTACTCATAGGTGGCATCACGAATAAATTAAAACCCCTTTAATCTGTTCCACCAAGATGTCTTCATTTTGATCTGCACTACACCGGGCCCCACTACCGGCAGGCGCGGTCCACCCGTGACAAGGAGGAAGGAAGCATCGCCTGTCTAAACCGGAGTCCCGGCCACGGTGAGTCACGGACACTGATACACCATTTCCCCTGAAGTAATAATCAGAAAATGAGGGAAGGTGATAGGTGTGTGTTAGCCTGCTGATCGGAAGTTGACAATTACATCTCTTTTCAATATTCTGCTCTTTGATGAATAAATATACAATATTATTGTGTTTCAGAACAGGCTAGGAGCAGTAGAATTCTGACAGAACAGAAGGAACACATGGCTCTTCCCTGTCCCCAGGAGCAGAGGAGAAGAGAAGGTTGTTGGATCAGAATGTTGGCAGGGTAGACCCTGGTAATACGGAACTTGTACTTCCTGCAAGGGGATACAAAAGTGTATGTGTTGCCATGTGCTGGTCAAAAATAGGAAAACAAGACCAAAGATGGGATATGAAAAGAACATGAAGTAAAGACCTCAGTGTATGTTTCCTAGTTATTATTATTATTATTATTATTATTATTATTTATTTATATAGCGCCATTGGTTCCATGGCGCTTTACATAGGAAATGGGGGTGACAAGAACAGGTACAGTACATATGAACAGTCAAGGCTTGCTGATACACGATGGGAGAGGACCCTGTCCACGAGGGCTCACAGTCTACAGGGGTGGGGAGGACACGATAGGAGGGGAAGCGCCAAGCGTGTGGTGGAGCGGCGCTGGGTCTCATCGTATGTTGTAGGCTTGTTGGAATGGATGAGTTTTCAGGTCCTTTTTGAAGCTCCTAAGGGTAGGCGAGTGTCTGACGTGCTGGGGGAGAGAGTTCCAGAGTTTAGGGGAGGCACAGGAGAAGGCTTGTAAGCGGTTGTGAGGAGGAGTTCTTGTGAGGAGTGTGGGTTGCGTGCGGGTTGGTATTGGGAGATCATGTCGGAGATGTAGGGGGGGACAGGTTGTGGATGGCTTTGTAAGTCAGGGTTAGGATTTTAAAGCGGGGTCTTAGGGAGGTGGGGAGCCAGTGGAGTGCCATGCGAAGAGGGGAAATAGGGGAGTAGCGAGGAGGCAGGTTGATTAGACGGGCAGCTGAGTTTAGGATAGAGCGGAGGGGGGCAAGGGAAGAGGCAGGGAGGCCCGGTGAGCAGTAGGTTGCAGTAGTCAAGGCGGGAGATGATGAGGGCGTGGACGAGGGTTTTGGCAGTGTCATGACCAAGAAACGGGCGGATACGTGAAATGTTCTTGAGCTGGAGTCGGCAGGAGATGGCGAGGGCTTGGATGTGGGGCTTGAAGGAGAGGGAGGAGTCTAGGGTGACCCTGAGGCACTTTGCGTGGGGGACTGGGGAGAGGGAGCAGTCATTGACTAGGATTGACAGGTCTGGTAGAGGGGGAGGGTGGCTGGGGGGGAAGACAATGAACTCTGTTTTGTCCATGTTCAACTTGAGGAAGTGAGCAGAAAAAAAGATGAGATGGCGGACAGGCATGGGGGAATTTCAGACAGGAGGGAGGTGATGTCAGGTCCGGAGAGGTAGATCTGGGTGTCGTCGGCGTAGAGATGGTACTGGAGGCCATGGGACTCGATGAGTTGACCTAGGCCAAGGGTATAGATGGAGAAAAGTAGCGGTCCCAGTACCGATCCATGGGGGACGCCGACAGTAAGGGGTAGGACGAGGAAGAGGTGTGGGAGTGGGTGACGCTGAAGGTGCGGTCCATGAGGTATGAGGAATCCAGTTGAGGTCGAGGTCGGTGATGCCAAGGGATTTGAGGATTTGGAGTAGGAGGGAGTGGTCAACTGTGTCGAAGGCGGCGGATAGGTCGAGGAGGAGGAGGACAGAGTAGTGTTTTTTATTTTTTGCGGTCAGTAGGTCATTGGTGACTTTAGTGAGGGCTGTTTCGGTGGAGTGGTGAGGTCGGAAACCGGATTGTAGGGGGTCGAAGAGGGAGCAGGAGGACAGTTCGGAGTGGACGTGTTGTTCAAGTAGTTTGGATGCGAAAGGGAGGAGAGATATTGGGCGGTAGTAGGCGACGATGAAGGGTCGAGGGACAGTTTTTTGAGGAGGGTGAGATTAGGGCATATTTGAAGGATGAGGGAAAGATGCCAGTAGTGAGTGATAGGTTGAAAAGGTGGGTTAGGGCAGGGATGAGGACAGAGGTGAGGTTTGGGATGAGATGGGAGGGGAGTGGGTCGAGGGCGCAGGTGTGAGGTGAGATCGTGACAGGAGGGCGGAGAGCTGGGCTTCAGTCACACTGGAGAAGCTTCCTTTGGTCAAGGAGGGTTGGGTGGTAATGGGGGTGGGTTGGGTGGACGTTGGGCCAAAGCTTTCTCTAATTTTGTCAATCTTTTGTTTGAAGAAGGTGGCGAAGTCGTCGGCGGAGATGAGGGGGGCAGGAGGAGGTGCTGGGGGACTGGAGTAGGGAGTTGAAGGTTTTGAATAGTTGTTTGGGGTTTCGGGACAGTGTGTTGATTAAAGAAGAGAAATAGGTTTGCTTTGCGGCGGTGAGTGCATCCTTGAAGTTGGAGAGGGATTGCCTTTACATGGTGAGGTGGGCGTGGAATGGGATTTCTTCCATCTCCGTTCGGCGACCCTGGACGTTCGGCGTAGTTCTTTTGTGAGAGAAGTGAGCCAGGGTTGTCTGTGTGTGCGGGTTTTGGTGTGTGTGAGGGGGGCAGCATGGTCAAGGGCTGCAGTTAGTGTGGAGTTGTAGAGGGTGGTGGCAGTGTTGACGTCGGGTGAGGAGGCAAGGTCTGTGAGAGGGAGGAGGGAGTGAGAGAGTGAATTGAAGTCGATAAGTTTAAGGTTTCTACGCGGGTGACTGAGTTTCCGAGGGGGGGGGTGAGGTAGGGGGAGAGAGGGAGAAGGTCAACAGGTTGTGGTCAGATAGGAAGAGGGGCGAGTTTGAGAGGTCGGTGAGGGAGCAGAGGCGGGAGAAGATGAGGTCGAGCGTGTGGCCGTCTTTGTGAGTGGCTGAGGAGGACCATTGGGACAGGCCGAAAGAGGTGGTCAGGATAGGAGTCGGGAGGAGGCTGGGTCGGGGGTGTCGATGGGGATGTTGAGGTCGCCCATGATGATGGTGGGGATGTCGGAGGAAGGAAAGTGGAGAAGCCAAGTGTTGAAGTGGTCGAGGAAGGAGGCGGTGGGTCCTGGGGGACGGTAGATGACCGCGAGCTGGAGGTTGCAGGGGGAAGAAAATGCGAACAGAGTGCAGTTCAAAGGAGGGGAAGGAGGTGGAGGGAGGCGGTGTAGTTGGGGTGAAGGAGCAGCTGTCGGACAAGAGTATACCCACACTACCGCCACGTGTGCTATTAGGGCGTGGTGTGTGGGAAAGCGTCAGTCCACCGTAGGAGAGTGCAGCAGGGGAGGCTGTGTCGGTGGGGGTGAGCCAAGTTTCGGTGAGGCCGACAAATTTGAATTTATTGGTGATGAAGAGGTTTGTGGATGTAGGAGAGTTTGTTGCACACGAAGCGGGCATTCCAGAGTGCTCCAGCCAGGGGGAGTGGGGTTGGGTGAATGGGTATAAGGTTGTGGGGGTTGCGGAAGTTTGTGGTGGGGGATGGGCGTGAGTTGGGGGCAGGTGGAGGGATGTGGTGGGGGGGACCCGGATTGGGGGATATGTCGCCTGCGAGTAGGAGCAGCAGCGAAAGGGTTAGGAGGTGGGAGCAGGAGAGTTTGCGTGGGAGCGTGCGTGTGTGGAGAAGAGGGACTGGGTGTGGAGGAACAGTTCGGAGGAGGGGGTGAGGTGGAAGGGTAGGAAGGATGGAGAGATCACTATGGCCTTGGTGGGTGGAGGGATGTTCGGGGTTAGAAGGAAGTGGAGTAGGATGGGGGTGAGGGTGAAGAGGAGGGGAAACATTGTGGGTAGCGGTTTAGGCGGTAAGAGATCACAGGGGATGGATGAGGCAGGGGAGGTGCATGGATGGGGAAGGGGTGCAGACAGGGCTAGGGGGTAGCGGAGGATGGGGTGCAGCTGGGGGTGCCGCACAGTAGAGGGTAAGGTGTAGCCAGGGTCAGATGCGGCGGGGTGGTGGGGTTTGGCCCGGGATGGGGTAGAGTCAGGGATTTGAATAGCAGGGGTTAGGTGTAGCCGGGGCGGAAGACAGTTAGGGAAGTGGTGCAGCCAGGGACACAGAAAAAAGCCAGGGATGGGGTACAGCCAGGGTGGGGTACAGCCAGGGGGGGTACAGCCAGGGGGGGATACTGCCGTGGTCACAGATGAGATGCAGTCTATGGATGAAGTGGTGGAGCGGAGATGAGATGATGGAGCCGGAGATGAGTTGATGGAGTGGCCGGGTGATGAGTTGATGGAGTGGCGGTGATGAGTTGATGGAGCGCGGGTGATGAGTTGATGGAGCGGCGGGTGAGGATTGATGGAGCGGCGGGTGAGGAGTGATGGAGCGGCGGGTGAGGAGTTGATGGAGTGGCCGGGTGAGGAGTTGATGGAGTGGCCGAGTGAGGAATTGATGGCGCAGCCGGGTGATGAGTTGATGGCGCAGCGGGTGATGAGTTGATGGCGCAGCCGGGTGATGAGTGATGGCGCAGCCGGGTGATGAGTTGATGGCGCAGCCGGGTGATGAGTTGATGGCGCAGCCGGTGATGAGTTGATGGCGCAGCGGGTGATGAGTTGATGGAGCGGCCAGGTGATGAGTTGATGGAGCGGCCGGGTGAGGAGTTGATGGAGCGGCCAGGTGAGGAGTTGATGGAGTGGCCGGGTGAGAGTTGATGGCGCAGCTGGTGATGAGTTGATGGCGCAGCCGGGTGATGAGTTGATGGCGCAGCCGGGTGATGAGTTGATGACGCAGCTGGGTGGTGAGTTGATGGCGCAGCCGGGTGGTGAGATGATGCACTCGGGTGATGGGATGGTGTAGCTGGCGTTGAGACAATGCAGGTGAGGCGGGATGGTGGAGCCAGGTTAGTCAGGAGAGTATAAGGCAGGCGGAGGTCGGTGGCAGCCAGGAGCCGAGCGTAGCCAGGAGGGTCAGGCGTAGCCAGGAGGTCAAGCGTAGCCAGGAGGGTCAAGCGCAGCCAGGGAGGTCAGGCGTGGCCAGGAGGGTCAAGCGCAGCCAGGAGGGTCAGCGCAGCCAGGAGGGTCAAGCGCAGCCAGGTGGGTCAAGCGCAGCAGGGGGGTGGTCTGGCGCAGCCAGAAGGGTAGGTTTCAGCCGCAGGGCTGGGTACAGTCAGGGGCCAAATGGAGACAGGGTCCAGGTGGAGTCAGGGGCCAGAAAGCAGCCGGGGCCAGGACCGCAGCCGAGGGCCCAGGTGCAGCTGACGTGGGCCAGGAGAAGGGGGGCAGGAGTGGCCTGGGGGCCTTTGCAGCTGGGTGCTGAGCAGTCAGTGGGTGTCTCGGTGGGGGACCCCTCTATCTCCTCACCTGTCTGGCCGTGGTGCTGCAGGAGCGCTGGTGCTCCCGTCTCTGAGGAGGGTGGTTGATCGCTGCAGGCGGTTGCGGTCAGCCGTCCAGGGCACCAGGGCCGTGCTGCCGCTGCAAGCTGGGGGTCAGGCCGGAAGTGCAGGTCCCGCCAGCAGAGCGCACGCCGCCGCTGCACTCACGGGGGTCCCAGGAGCTGGGCAGGTATCCCGTCGCGGGCAGGAGGTGACGAGCCGACAGCTGAGTGGCGAGGGGGCCGCGGGGCCTCCGGTTCAAGGTGGCGTCGGGGGAGCCGGGCGCCGCTGGAGGAGGCCGGCTTCCACGGTGCTAGCGCCTCCGTGTGAGTGGAGGAGAGCGGAGGGCCCTCAGGTGAGGGGAGCCAGGAGGGGGTGGTTAGCTGAACCGCCGGCGGGGCCAGGGTGGTAGGCCTGGGGAGGACCGACTAGGCCCGGCTGCCGGCTCCCGATCTGGGCGGCCGCTGATGAAACTCTAAGGTCCCGATGATCGGTGAGGTGCTTGGGGCTGACAGCGTTGAGGGTGGACATGTAGGGGAGGACAGGCGTGCTTGGATGCGATGGATGGTGTCCAAGTTGCCTGGAGCCTCCTTACATGCGACTGTCACCCCGGCGGCCATCTTGCATATTCACTTGATCAGATGACACCTATGATGCAGTTACTAAATATAAAAAGTCTGGGATGGGCCAGAAGAAGAGCTGTGGAGCACAAAGGCGTGGGGTATCCAGCAGCTGGGCCAGTAGGCAGGTTCATGGTGGCTTTGCCCAGTGCTGCAGCCCTGGATCACATTAAAAAGGGGTTAATAAAAATGAAGAAAAATACACAAAAGAAAAATAATAAGTTTGTGACACCAGTTGAGATTTCTAGCCAGTAGGCAAATAGCATTGCAGTTGCTCCCTGGGAATAGGGTGCATAGCAGTGAAGTTCGTTAACCCTTCCCAACCAGGGCTAAATCCCAGTGGTGATGATGAGTGTAGCAGTGAGAATGATGGGTGCAGGGTAGCAGGGCAATAAAAAACAACAGTCTTCTTGCTTTACCTTTTACTGAAGATGTTGCAGCAATTCCAGAGTTATACACTTCCACCAGTTATGACGTCTGGCCAGTCTGATGGGAATTGCATTCTGTTCTACCGGGTGGGAGGTATAGCCTTTATGCTGAATTCTTTTAGTGAATGTTTCTAGGTGTCTGCAAGCTCTCCTGTACTCCCTGTTTTCTCTCTCTCTGTAAATTAACTCCTGCCAGGCTTAGCAATGCGAGCTTTTGCAGCAGTTCTGTATCTCTTGATGCTGCTGGTGCCCTGGGGGTTCCACACAAGTGACTAGTGAACATGAAATCCACTAATATCCAGCATCTGCCCTCAGGCTTTGTAATTCCTGAGTAACCTAGGGACTGGTTCCCTGCCACCAGCATGTTCTGGGGGACAAGTAGCTCCAGCTACCTTCCACAGATCCTCTCCCTTCTCCTCTCTCCTGACCCTCTACACTAGGGGTGTCAAACACGCGGCCCTCAGGCCGCATGCGGCCCCTGGGGCTTCACAGTGTGGCCTGCAGCAGCATGGACATAGTAAGGATGCCAGCTTCCATAGTGCAGGGGGGTGCCGTGGTGCAGTGTGCTGGGGTCTGCGGCTTTATTATGACTTCCTGCAGCCGCTACGTCAAGTTCCTTTGCTCAGCTAATGAATGAAAGCTGGTGGACCAATCAGAGACCCCAAAGTGACGTCACCGTATGGACTCGAATGGGGACATTACTACAAGTTGGGGACCAGGATGGGGACTTTACTACAAGAAGAGGATCAGAATGGCGATATGGCTACAAGAAGGGGAACAGGATGGAGACATTACTGCATGAAGGGGACCAGGATTGGGACATTACTAAAAGAATGAGATCAGGATTTGGACATTACTACATTGAGCGAAAAATTCTGGAATTACTAAAAATGTCACTTAGTCCTACAAGCAATGCGGCCCCCAATATCAATTTTTTTCTATGTGTGGCCCACCAACCCAGTAGAGTTTGAGACTCCTGCTCTACATTGAACTGCCACTAAGCCCTTCTCCCAAACAGAGATTGAGCTATGGTCAGAAAACAGGCACTAGAGTCCTGTCTTCCTGTTAGAGATCAGGCAGTGTGTGCATGCATTGGGAGCTCCAGTTCACTTCAGACATGGCATTACGATAGATGTATGGGAAATACCGCTTGTGGCAGCCAAACTGCATGGGTGCCATAGAGAAGTTGGTGCCAGAACCCCTGACAGTAAGGACAGAGGTCAGTGAAGTGGGCTTGTATCCCCATCGCCGCAGAGAGGCCCAAGAGCCACCATCTCTCCTAGGAGGTCTGAGCACAAATAGTAAGATCGGTGACACTAGCTGAGGGAAGACCTATCGGTCAAGATAAAGAAGACCTATTGCAACAAAATGCATGAAGCATGAATCATTGTAATTAAGGAGAAAAGACCATGGATAAAATTTGTGCACACCTGGAGGTCATATAAAAAATTCTTTATTTAAAGGGAACCAACCACCTCAGATGACGATTATACTCACTTAATACATGTCCCTGCACCCTACCTAGACTGTTCCACCCATACTTTTGTTAAGAATATTGATTTTTGTAAACCGAAATATACACTTTGTAAAAATACTGGCCTGGCGACATCTGGGCGTCTCCCTCGGGCTGAGCTACTAGTGGGCTGTGTCTTCTAAAGCATTACTGGCTTTTCTACCCCTCCCTCTTACTTTGCAGAAGGTCACTGAAGGGCATGATATTATCTTTCAGTGGGCAGGCACGCAAGGCTGCTCCCGTCCCTGCACGTCATCGGAGGCAGACAGAGTCATGTGCACTAGCATCGTCACTTCCTGTCGGCTCCGTACAGTGACGCGCAGCTGAGGGATACCATGTGATGATTGTGAGGAATGGAGCAGGGGTTTGGCCAGGTTGTGGGTTAATGGGATAGTCTCTGCAGGTAGCGGGGACAGGAGGTGAAGAATGCACACACACGCTGTTGAATGTCTCTTTACCTTTTACTGGTGGTATAGCAGGTAAAAGTCCGGAACACTGTCGGGTGACCAGTAAACACAGTTGAATCTCCACAGCAAGTTGGTGTAAGGCCTCTGTGTCCTCATTTCCCCGTGTTGAAGCCCCTGCCCCGTGTAGAACTTGGCTGGCCTCTACTACTCTCTTTCTCTCCACCTGCATTGTCAACGGGACACCTCTGATGACTGCCGCCGTTTCTCCCTTTACGGTGTCTAGCTCCCTGAACGGTGATTATGCAGGTGACTGGGTGACTGGAGCATTCACGGTTTGCCGGGTTCTCTGCTGGGTGTGTAGCTCTTCTGCAGACGTGGACCCCAGTGTCCAGTGTGTTATTTATGCGATCCTATTCTGGCTCCTCGGTTCCCACTTCTCCTCCACTTTCCTCTCCTTGCCTTCCGTTCCCACTCTTGGGCCTGGCAGGACTCCTCAGAGGCTGTTCAGGTTCATTGGTTCATGCCTAACACGACACCGATCACCAGGATGTCTTCGCAGCTCTCCTAGTATCTGCACACTCTCACTAACTCCTCCCCAACATCAGTATTTATAGGGGATCTTGCCTAAGGGCAGCAAGTGGAGCTCCCCCTACTGTGCTGGGGTGGAAGGTGTTGGTTGTACTGGTGTACCTGCTGTGGATTTTCATCTGTGTTCTAGGAAGGCCTGTGGATACCTGTGGATGCAAGGCACCACATTCCCCCTTAGGTAAGATCAGTACTCCAGGACTGAGGACTAGGGATGGGCGAATCTACTCGCTAGGACTCGTTACTCGGCGAGTAGTAAGGGACTCGCAGGACTCGGTACTCGGCGAGTTTCCCAGTGATGACTCGCACGAGTCCAATGCAAATCAATATCAATCCTAGTTTTGTCAGAAACACTGACAAAACTAGGATTGCCATTGTTTGCATTGGACTCGTGCGAGTCATCACTGGCTACTGTGCCAGTGATAGCAGGGAGACTCGCAAAGTAACTGCTGTTTCTTTGCGAGCCGAGTCCAGCTGTCTTCTCTGTGCAGCTCCAGGGTCCTAGAACCTGCCTGCTCACAGACATGATGTAGCAGTTCTGAGATTGTTCTCAGTCTGCTCATTCCCTGTGCATGTAGCAGAGAGGACATCGCGTTTTGGACTACGTCGGACGGAAGAGGATTTTTTTAATTAAAGATGGAGTCCCTAATGGCTTTTTTTTTTATTTCAAATAAAAGATTTTCTCTGTGTTTTTTTAACCCTTTATTGGAGATTCTTAGTGGCTGGGTCAAACGTGGCCTGACATTAAGAATCTCGGGCTTAATACCAGCTTGTATAACAAAGCTGGTATTAACCCCTTTATTACCCAGCGTGCTACCGCCACCAGGGCCGCTGGAAGAGCGGGGTTCAGCGCCAGAGGATGGCGCTTCAATGAACGCGCCATCTTCTGGGGCGGCTGCGGGCTGCAATTTGCAGCGGGGGGTGCCCAGAAAGCTTGGGCATCCCTGCGCTGCGGATTCCAGCCCTCAGCTGCTTAGCTGTACCTGGCTAAACATAGAAATTGCGCGGAGCCCCACGCATTTTTTTAAAATTATTTAATGAATTTCAGAGTCAGAGTCTCAGAGTCAGAATCTCAGAATTTCATGAAATAATTTAAAAAAAATGCGTGGGGCTCCGCGCAATTTCTATGTCTAGCCAGGTACAGCTAAGCAGCTGGGGGCTGGAATCCGCAGCGCAGGGATGCCCAAGCTTTCTGGGCACCCCCCGCTGCAAATTGCAGCCCGCAGCCGCCCCAGAAGATGGCGCGTTCATTGAAGCGCCATCCTCTGACGCTGAACCCCGCTCTTCCAGCGGCCCTGGTAGCGGTGGCACGCTGGGTAATGAAGGGGTTAGGGCCAGCTTTGTATTATCAGCTGGCCCTAAGCCCGAAATTTATGGTGGTCACGCCAATATTAGACATGACCGCCATGAATTTCTATTAAATTGTTTTAAAAAAAACACAACACAAAGAAAATTTTTTATTAGAAATAAAAAAAAAAGCCATTAGGGACTCCATCTTTAATTAAAAAAATCCTCTTCCGTCCGACGCAGTCCAAAACGCGATGTCCTCTCTGCTACATCCCCTGTGTATAGATATAGATCTCTATGCACAGGGAATGAGCAGACTGAGAACAATCTCAGCTCTGCTACATCATCTCTGTGCACAGACATTCATGTCTGTACACAGGGAATGAGCAGACTGAGAACAATCTCAGCACTACTACATCAGGCAGCAGGCGGGCTCTAGGACCCTGGAGCTGGCAGCCAGCACAGAGGAGACAGGACTCTTATCTGTGCGAGTCAGCGATTACTTACAAAGTAAACGAGCAATGCAAATAAATGACAAAACTAGGATTGCTTCAGGCTGAAGCTTCCGAGACACATCTGCGAGTTGTAAATCTCACACTACTCGCTATTACTCGCTTCCCCATTCATTAACATTGGACTCGCTAGACTCGCAACGAGTAGCGAGTCCTGGGCTCGGACTCGCTAGAGTCAAGCGATTCCGAGTAATTTAGGATTCGCCCATCACTACTGAGGACATTTTTGTGTCAAACATGAAAAATTAACATTTTCAACAGTAATAACAGGTAACATATGTACAGAGTCTCAAAAATTCTAAAATTTGCAAAAAACACTGAAAAATGGCATAAACAGGTGAAGTCCATACGGTGCTAGTCCATCCACCACAGGCTTAAAAAAGAAAAGACATTTGTTGTCACAACCAGTCCTGTGACTATGGTCCTTTTAAGGGGAAATAAGGGGGGGGGGGGGCGCCAAAATAGATCTTTGCACCGGGCGCAATCAAACCTAGTTACACCGCTGAGTAATGGTGTCTCATTTTAACAGTCACACAACACAGTCTAATTACGGCACACAGTACCCGGGCATGAGATCTTGTTTGTGAGCACCAGAAGGGATCTATAGCACCCCAGGGTATGGAAACTCGGATGTCTGGGCCTCTTTATCTCCAAACGGGGAATGTCGCAGGTGGCCTGCCCAGATCCGTGGTCCCAGGGGACAGCCCTGAAAGAAGTGGGTGCTTTTAGTATTTACAAGGAATTAAAGTCTTTGCCGCGTCATGCCACCTGTAGTACCTGGTGACTAAACACCAGCGTCGCCACAGTCCTCCGGAGGTTGGTGGTATTGCGGCTAGGGTGGAGCAGTGATGATTGTGAGGAATGGAGCAGGGGTTTGGCCAGGTTGTGGGTTAACAGGATAGTCTCTGCGGGTAGCAGGACAGGGGGTGAAGAACGCACACACTGTTGAATGTCTCTTTACCTTTTACTGGTGGTATAGCAGGTAAAAGTCCGGAACACTGTGGGGTGACCAGGAAACACAGTTGAATCTCCACATCGAGTGGGTGTAAGGCCTCTGTGTCCTCTTTTACCTACCCTACCCGTGTAGAACTTGGCTGGCCTCCACTACTCTCTCTCTCCACCTGCATTGTCAATGGGACACCTCTGATGACTACTGCCATTTCTCTTTTCACGGTGTCTGGCTTCCTGAACGGTGATTATGCAGGTGATCGGGTGACTGGAGTCTCCACGGTTTGCCGGGTTCTCCGCTGGGCATGTAGCTCTCCTGCAGACGCGAACCCTGGTGTCCGGTGTGTTTGGGCGAATCTATTCTGGCTCCTTGGTTCCCACTTCTCCTCCTCTTTCCTCTCCTTGCCTTCTGTCTCCACTCTTGGGCCTGGCAAGACTCCTCAGAGGCCGTTCAGGGTCACCGGTTCGGGCATAACATGGCACCGATCACCAGGACGTATTCGCAGCTCTCCTAGTGTCTGCACACTCTGACTAACTCCTACCTAGCACCAGTATTTATAGGGGATCTTGCCTAAGGGCAGCAAGTGTAGCTCCCCCTACTGTGCTGGGGTGTAAGGTGTTGGTTGTACTGGTGTACCTGCTGTGGATTTTCATCTGTGTTCTAGAAAGGCCTGTGGGTACCTATGGATGCAGGGCACCAGATATGCATGATCTTTTCTCCTTAATTACAAGATAAAGAACCCTGACATTAATAAGTGAGATCTGAAGACACAGACTATGCCGGTCAAGACCTGAAGACCCGATATACCCCAGTCAACCACTGTGGTAAGAGGAGGTGCGTCACCCCTGCTAGAGGGACATCAGTATAATGCCCGAGATAATTTGCGGTTTCCTAGTTTGAGCACTAACACTTATTGTGTAGTCTGTATTGTGTTATTTATGTGCTGTTGTATTGTGTTTTTCGAATGTTCAACTGTTTCAATATTGCTGAAGTTCCCGTCTGATCGCGAGTAGAAAAATGTTCATTGGCTCTTTCCACCTCATGTCATCTGTGCCATTGCATCCATTCATCTGCATGTTACACTTCTTTCTGTGCCAGGGTCTGGAGGGCCAAGGGACTCACTAGACTATAGAGCCTCCTTTCAAATGCTGAAAATTCGTTAGGTATACCACTAGTGTAAGGTAATAAGGACAACGTGTTCTTCCAGGTTACATTAACAAATTTCCAGTTTCTAATCAAACCATTTACATAACCATAAAATTGCTATATTCAACCTCTGACTTGTATAGATCCCTTATACAGCACGAGTAGACGTGTATGAGGTCCTGCTGTATCTCAGCACCATGACATGCTCTTTTGGATTCACTATGAAGGGGATTAGATTTTTAAAGTGTTGCTTTTAGGGCAGAGTACATTCATAATATAGTATTGCATGAGAGCAATAAAGGGAGTTAAGAGCAAGAGCACACGGAGTAGGTACAGCTTAGTCGTATGCTTTGCCAGAAGCGGACACATACAGAAGAGAGACTCTGGGTAAGCATGTATGGGCCCTTTGCAGTCAAATAGTCCATGCTAATGCCCAATTCCACTTGGTTTTAAGGTGATGGGGGACCCCTTACCAGTTGGGCCCCTATGCAGCTGCACAGTTTGCTCCAGTTGTATAACGCATAACAATATGGATATTAATATTGGCATGAGAAGTTAAAACATAATTTTAGCCGTAAGCATTGGTTTCATATGTAACAGAATTTAAACATGATTACACAATTTATAATTTGTTCATCATTGTGGGAATGTGAAAAATTCAGAATCCAACAGAGAAAGTCAGGGTTTGTTGACCAGCTCTCAATCATTGCTATAACAACCCTGTCTTCAGCACAGTTGTTTGGCTGTAACTCAGTCCGTGTGTACCAGTCTACCATATGCTGCATTTGTGAGATCTGCCTTAAATGGCTAGTGTGATTTCTCATACTTCACTATACTTTGTAACTCATTTTTTTATTGTTGGGTTTTCAAATTGTTTCCAGTGTCTGATGTTAGAGTTTTATCTGCATTACGTAAATGTGCTTGGGGTGTTCTACAAATAGATTCTGTTTCGTGGAGCAGCAGTACTGACCCAGAATTCTCTGGGCAAGCCGTATTCCTCCTGCTATAAATCGGCAGGACCCAAATCTAAAGCAAAACTCTTGGCATTGATCTTTAAGTGTAATGAAAGACACATTCAAACATGGCTGATTCAATGAATTGAGGTAAAATAATGTCTGTCTTATGGCTAATTATATTCCAACCTCTAAAACATATCTGGAACCATATATTGTAACTAGTGATAAGCTAGCATGCTCGCTACTGCTCAAGACTTGATCGAGCATTGGAGTGCTCGGGTACGCTTCATTACTTTGGCACATCCAGAGTTAATGCCAGAAAGCTGTAGTGCGGAGGTGGAGGTGGAGGGGTGTGTCTTATCATTCTGATCATTCAGATCTCCACTCCCTCAGCCTTGAAGTAGTTCCACTGTCCTCCACCGGGTGTTGCAGATAGAGTTAATTCTCTACTAGCACCCCGTGAAGTGAAAATGTGCTATGCTGAGCTGTGCTGCTGCTGTTCCCTTCCATAGGAGCTGCTGGGTTTTCCTAGTCCATGGGTGAAGGTAGGGGCTCTTAGCCTAGGGCTGATTAGGAGCAAAGGGCAAGCATGGACATCCTCACCTTCAGACGTAATTCCAGGATCAGGGTGAGCCATGGACCTCCAGTCCAGTTTCCCAGTTTGCTTTGTTCATCTTACCATCTTGCCTCTTGATTCCCTATCCGTTATACCACCTCGACATTATATAACCTACATAAAATTATGATCATTTGATCCCTCCATATCTATAGTAAGGGCAAACAAGAGTCACACAAGAAAAGTTCCAATGCAACAAATAAAATTAATTGAATCATAAATTACAGAAAAATATATATACAAATAAATAATCCAGGTGATAAACAAGGTAGCTGGTGATTAGCTACCTTGCTTATCACCTGGGTTATTTTTTAATTTTTATTTTTATTTTTTTTATATAACGTATATTTTTCTGTGATATATGATTTAATAAATTTGATTTGTTGCATTAGACCTTTTCTGGTGTGACTCTTCTTTGCCCTTACTTTTGGAGGGGTCAAGAGGTCATAATTATTTGTAGGTTATATATATATATATATATATACATACACACAGTTAGGGACAGAAATATTTGGACAGTGACACAATTTTCGCGAGTTTGGTTCTGCATGCCACCACATTGGATTTGAAATGAAACCTCTACAACAGAATTCAAGTGCAGATTGTAACGTTTAATTTGAAGGGTTGAACAAAAATATCTGATAGAAAATGTAGGAATTGTACACATTTCTTTACAAACACTCCACATTTTAGGAGGTCAAAAGTAATTGGACAAATAAACATAACCCAAACAAAATATTTTTATTTTCAATATTTTGTTGCGAATCCTTTGGGGGCAATCACTGCCTTAAGTCTGGAACCCATGGACATCACCAAACGCTGGGTTTCCTCCTTCTTAATGCTTTGCCAGGCCTTTACAGCCGCAGCCTTCAGGTCTTGCTTGTTTGTGGGTCTTTCCGTCTTAAGTCTGGATTTGAGCAAGTGAAATGCATGCTCAATTGGGTTAAGATCTGGTGATTGACTTGGCCATTGCAGAATGTTCCACTTTTTTGCACTCATGAACTCCTGGGTAGCTTTGGCTGTATGCTTGGGGTCATTGTCCATCTGTACTATGAAGCGCCTTCCAATCAACTTCGCAGCATTTGGCTGATTCTGGGCTGAAAGTATATCCCGGTACACTTCAGAATTCATCCGGCTACTCTTGTCTGCTGTTATGTCATCAATAAACACAAGTGACCCCGTGCCATTGAAAGCCATGCATGCCCATGCCATCACGTTGCCTCCACCATGTTTTACAGAGGATGTGGTGTGCCTTGGATCATGAGCCGTTCTCTTTCTTCTCCAAACTTTTTTCTTCCCATCATTCTGGTACAGGTTGATCTTTGTCTCATTTGTCCATAGAATACTTTTCCAGAACTGAGCTGGCTTCTTGAGGTGTTTTTTCAGCAAATTTAACTCTGGCCTGCCTATTTTTGGAATTGATGAATGGTTTGCATCTAGATGTGAACCCTTTGTATTTACTGTCATGGAGTCTTCTCTTTACTGTTGACTTAGAGACAGATACACCTACTTCACTGAGAGTGTTCTGGACTTCAGTTGATGTTGTGAACGGGTTCTTCTTCACCAAATAAAGTATGCGGCGATCAACCACCACTGTTGTCATCCGTGGACGCCCAGGCCTTTTAGAGTTCCCAAGCTCACCAGTCAATTCCTTTTTTCTCAGAATGTACCCAACTGTTGATTTTGCTACTCCAAGCATGTCTGCTATCTCTCTGATGGATTTTTTCTTTTTTTTCAGCCTCAGGATGTTCTGCTTCACCTCAATTGAGAGTTCCTTTGACCGCATGTTGTCTGGTCACAGCAACAGCTTCCAAATGCAAAACCACACACCTGGAATCCACCCCTGACCTTTTAACTACTTCATTGATTACAGGTTAACGAGGGAGACGCCTTCAGAGTTAATTGCAGCCCTTAGAGTCCATTGTCCAATTACTTTTGGTCCCTTGAAAAAGAGGGGGCTATGCATTACAGAGCTATAATTCCTAAACCCTTTCTCCGATTTGGATGTGGAAACTCTCATATTGCAGCTGGGAGTGTGCACTTTCAGCCCATATTATATATGTAATTGTATTTCTGAACATGTTTTTGTAAACAGCTAAAATAACAAAACTTGTGTCACTGTCCAAATATTTCTGGCCCTAACTGTATATATATATATATATATATATATATATATATATATTATATATATATATATATATTGTGGTGATGCGACCCCGATGTGTCCCCTGACCGGTGCACAGCACATGGGGGATTGTATCTTTTGCTCTGTGGCAGCACTCACAGGGTTAACAGAAGTGAGATCTGAGCTAAGTGCTGATGGAAAGCATTCAGCCCACCTGTGATGGGATAGGAGATGATATGAGCTGCCCTGGGCTGAGGAGTGGATCAGAACAGGAGGATCTGCTGTGTGAAGCTGGGAGCTCTCTCAGAGAGAGAGAGTGGTTGTGTGCTGATAACACAGCCTAGCAGTAAGGACCTGGCCCTCACCAGTGGAGCCGGCCAGGACAGAGCCTGTCCTAGGTACAGAGGTACTGTGTGTGTTGGATGAACAGAGTTGTACCAGCTGTGCCCCAGAACCCGGAGGTCTGTAATATACCTGAACTGTACCATTAAACCGTGTGTTGTGTGAACAGTTGCCTGAGTCACTGCCTTCCGTCGTGCCGATCCTAACCGCTACCTTACATGTGGTGGAGAATGCAGGCACAGCAATCTGGTTGCTGACGGCAATGACTTGGTGAAAGAAAGAAAAAAAAAAAAGGCAAACTCAGTTCACACATGTCAGTGGTGAAACCTGCTACGATACAGTACAAACCAGCAGCCAGCATGGAGGACCTGCTTAAGCACCTGGTGCAAGCACAGCAACAACAGCAGCAAATGCACCAGCAACAGCAGGTCGCACAACAGGAGGCTAATCAGCTCTTGATCAGGCAAATGCAGCAGCAACAGGAGCATCAGCAGCGCCAACAGGAGCATCAGCAGCGACAGTTGGATCTTCTGACGGAGGCAATCCGTGCAAAGCCAGCGGCTCCATCCCCAGGTCAAGGAGATGACAGCAGCGTCCGGAAGGCGGTAAGGCGTGCAATGCAAAAGATGACCCCGGGGGATGATGTGGAAGCTTTCCTGGCGGTATTTGAGAGGGTTGCAGAGCGAGAGAAACTGCCGCCAGAGCAGTGGGCTGAAATGTTGGCGCCTTACTTAACTGGAGAGTCCCAAAAAGCCTACCTAGACCTCTGCACAGAGGACGCCATGGACTATGGGACTCTGAAAGGTGAGATCCTTGCCAGAATGGGGGTTAATACGTATGTAAGGGCTCAACGGGTAAACCAGTGGTCCTTTGAGGAGGGTAAACCCGTCCGGTCTCAGGCCTATGACTTGTTGCACCTGGTAAAGAAGTGGCTGCAGCCTGAAAGCCTGAGCCCCGCACAAATGATAGAGAGGGTGGTTGTTGACCAGTTTGTGCGCACTCTGCCTGTCTCCATCCAACAGTGGGTGGGACAAGGTGACCCGGGTACCCTAGATCAGGTAGTGAGTGTGGTGGAGCGGCATGTGGCTACACAAGACTTGATTCGGGACTCTGGGACACTGCGTGCAGCACGGCGGACCGCATCCACCAAACCGGCAATTAGGGACCCCCAACCCTGGCCTCTGCTGGGTTCAACCTCACCACAGGCAGAGAATGTGCACCGCCCAGAAGTGAGACGGAAACCCGGGTCTCCTAAGCGGGGCACCGTAAATAATTTTTTTCCCCGCCATAAGGTGTTGGCGATGCCAGGAGTCAGGACACGCAATGGCGCAGTGTCCCCTCAACACGGAGTCCATGGACTGTGGGTATACCCGCCGGATGTCCATGTTCGCCCAATCTGCCAGGGCAGGACGCTATGGGACTGGGCGTAAAAGGAGTGTTTTGTGCCAGGTTCGGCTCAATGGATATGACGCTATGGCCCTGTTGGACTCAGGGAGTGGTGTGACCCTTGTGTGTGCCTCCTTGGCCTCTAGATCCCAACCCACCGGCCATACGGTGCGAGTGCTTGGGGTCCATGGGGACCAACGTAGGTATCCAACAAGGAGGGTCACTATCACTACCCTGTCCGGACGGGTTCGACATGAAGTGGGGGTGGTGAAGACACTACCTTTCGATATGATTTTGGGGAGGGATTTTCCTCTGTTCTGGACTCTGTGGGAGAGGCAAACTAATCCTCAGGTAGTGAATGGTCCAGGCCCTGAGCCCAAAGATCCCGACTCTGGGACACCTGCCATAGGGGTCACCACTATAGGAAAGAGTGTAATCCCGATAGGTGTTCCCTAGAGGTAAAGGCAGGAGGTTTCAGAGCGTACAACCCCCGCATACAGGTGCAGAAGCGCCAACCACAATGTCCCAAGACCCGTAGATGTACTCACGGTACAGACAGTGACTCCACTGTGGACTTAGGGCTACGGGACTCAGATGACCTGCACAATCATGTAGCAGACGACATAGCGTCAGGACTCCACATAGCCAAAAGGATAGGTGGACCGCGCTACCACACTGGCCGTTGGGGGAAGGGGAGACCTCCCACAGATATGCCTTTGAGACATAGAGTGATGGGTCCGATTGGTCTTGGTACACAAGGAAACAGTTGGTGCCGGTAAGGGACCGCGTGTCAGACGGGACGGCCCTGGGTCGACGGTCCCCTCGACCGGTGGGCTAAGAGGATGGGGAGCCCCTGTCTCGAGGCCCCGGATCGTGGGCTGGTGTTCCGCCCCACGGGCTTGAACAGAGGGGGGAGGTATGTGGTGATGCGACCCCGATGTGTCCCCTGACCGGTGCACAGCACATGGGGGATTGTATCTTTTGCTCTGTGGCAGCACTCACAGGGTTAACAGAAGTGAGATCTGAGCTAAGTGCTGATGGAAAGCATTCAGCCCACCTGTGATGGGATAGGAGATGATATGAGCTGCCCTGGGCTGAGGAGTGGATCAGAACAGGAGGATCTGCTGTGTGAAGCTGGGAGCTCTCTCAGAGAGAGAGAGTGGTTGTGTGCTGATAACACAGCCTAGCAGTAAGGACCTGGCCCTCACCAGTGGAGCCGGCCAGGACAGAGCCTGTCCTAGGTACAGAGGTACTGTGTGTGTTGGATGAACAGAGTTGTACCAGCTGTGCCCCAGAACCCGGAGGTCTGTAATATACCTGAACTGTACCATTAAACCGTGTGTTGTGTGAACAGTTGCCTGAGTCACTGCCTTCCGTCGTGCCGATCCTAACCGCTACCTTACAATATATATACATACAGTACTGTGCAAATTAATTGGGACAAAGCAAAAAAACACATTTTTGAATATTTCATAATAAAATGTTATAATGCACTGTTACATACTAATTTTAAGAAATATGTCCTCCTTTAGCAGATATGAGATTTTCAATGCGTTTTGGCATTGATTCTACCAAGTTTTTGCATAAATTCTTCAATTCTTCTTCATGGAACCACACTTGTATGGCACTGTTTATTATTATGGCACTTATTTATGTTCATTAAGTGTAATAATTTTAGACCTCTTCCGTGGAGTAATATCCATTTTTACAGGCACGAATCACACTGAGAGAAAAAGTACACTAAACCACTCCTCCCAGAAACAAGCTCTCAACTGAAGCTGAGGGGGCAGCTAGCTGTTATTGTCTGACTAAAACAAGTCAAACCACATTTTGTTACTCAAGGTTGGACACTCACACCTGTTCAAAGCAGTTGAAACTGGCTTGAATCACTGACTGGTAACCAACTTACGATTTTACTTAAAAAATGCTTTGTCCCAATTCATTTGCACAGCACTGTAGGTCCTATACTGATCTGAACTGATTTTGTAGGTTTTATCACCCCAAGATATTAGTGAGTTCCACAGACCCAGACTACGCAAGTCAAGACAGAGCCCCAACTTCACCAAATGGGATCTGCAGACCCAGGCTATGCCGATCAAGAGCTGAGGACCTAGTATACACTGATCTAGACCCTGAGAACATGTAATGTTAGTCGAGAGCCATATCTAAGCCCTCACCTCCAGAGACCCAGCACTGAGGTAACGATACAGGGGTCAACCTGGAAGAGGGCCTCCAATACAGCCTGTATTAGACATAAAGGAGGGCCTCATACACGTTCTGTTAAAATTGTTTGGCAGTGTTTGCCATCGCGTGCACGCTGTTCCCGGAAGCCGTGGGGCGGGGAGCGCACCGCGTCATTGCGTGCGCCGTCACGTGGATCACGTGACTAAGCGCAGCAAATCAGAGCGGTGCAGCGCGCCCGGCCCACAGCACCATGGAGACAGGGCAGACGCGTCTCATCACCATGTTATAGATATAGTAAACAGAGCGATTTAACCCTTTCTATCCTGTATATGCTATTGATGATATATAGAGCGCCATAGGATCAAAATACACTTAATCAGAAGATCATACAGCTGTATAATCCTTCCCCATGTACTCAAAAGGTATAATGCAATGTATAGTATAGTCTAAGTCATTCTTACAGATTCAATACATAAGAAATTGTAAACAGCTATATAGGTGAAGAAAGTCCATCTTTGAAGATCTGTAATTCATATTAGATCATCTTTGGTAATCTTTATCCATTGTTTCAAATGTCACGGTATTGTTGCCCAGTAGAAACTTTGATCCATGTCACAGGATATATTTAGAGAGGGTGGTGTAGATAGCAAATCCGATTTCTCCCACAATATAGCTAGAAGCCAAGCCTAAATAAAACATAGAATTAAAAGAAACCTGATTAGGTCACTAGATGAATAATTACAGCCCAGAATATGTAGCTTACAAAAAAGATGCGAAATTCCAATTTTCGTTTAATCCCTGCGGTTGAAGAGTACCAAGGCGCCATATCCATCTCGTTTCCAATTGGGAAAGTTTTTTGGAGACGGAACCACCCCTTATGCCTAAATCGACAGTGTCTATACCACGTACCAGCAAGAGGTCACCCCTACACTTAAACTTGAACCTATCCTGCCTGTGCCCAAACCTTTCTTGTCTGCACGTGGCACAATGGGTCCACACCCATGCCGAGTACAGATATGTGAGGAGGAGGATGGAAAGAAGGGGAAGAAGAAACCATGAACCGTATACCCTTTTTTGGGTGGGAATGTGTGCGTGGGAATACACCAGAAGAAAAAAGGAACTTTTGAATTCGTTTTAGGTTTTGCTGCTGTCATCCAATGGGGTTGAGAAATTTGGAACCATACAGGCAGTGCTCATGTTGATAAGAGTCTACCTGTTAGTCACATCCACCTGTAAACTGAAAATGCTATCAGTTATCTTGCCTCCATGAGCACTAATACCCGCTCTGAAAAAATGCTAGCAGCAGAGCAGGCCAGCATCTACAACATATATGAGATAACTCAGAGTCAGACCAGACAGTAGATTCAACTGTAAATGGTTCTCACTACAACACTAACTGTTGGAGGTGGTTGTTGAGAGAAAGGTCTGGCAAAGAGATGTACTCAAGAGATGTGCTGACTGAAAAGGGTCTGGTAATAGTGACAGACCATCTCTCAAGGGCTAAATCCTAAGGCCAGGCAGTAGATCCAGGTACAAAGATATTGCACCACCGTATTGACCATTAAGGATAGGGAAAGCCTCAAAGAGATGTCATTATAAATGACAATGATAAATGATAACTGGTATGTATCACACAGGAAGAGGTCTGCTTCCATGTAAATATGAATGTTTCTCTGGTACTTGCAACATTACACAGAAAGGGTTAATGCATGCAGGTCTGGGTGTGTCTGGCTAACAACATACCTCCCATGGGTGTGTCAGCTAATATATAAGGTGATTGTTTCTGGGTCACATGGTTTCTGATGCTAGCTAGGTCCTGGAAGTAGATGTTTGCTACAAGCACATGGTGAAGGGACCAGGTCTGGAGCTTGTTGTAGCTCTTGGAGAAATTAACTGTCAGGAGACAGTGTGTGGGAAAGGTAACCTCATGAGAAGAGGTTGTGTACTGACCTAGGTCAGTAAATGAACTGTGTGTATGAAGTGATAGACTGCGTATATTAAATGTTATTAAAAGCCGGAGGACAGTGTATATTTGGTTTATATCAAGTTGTTTATCTGGCTAGTCTGACTAGACTTGCCTTAAAGAGAAACCATTGCTGTGTGCTTCTATTCCGCTGTCAAGTGAGTGTCCCCTAAAACATTCAGCGAGCACTGCCTCACAGCATGTAAACAGACTCTTTTCTCGGTTGACCCTCACAGCCAGGACTGCCCGAGATCGAATGGAGAACATCCAATTTTTAAAGAAGGCTTGCAGGTTTGAAACTACTTGATTGCCTACACAGTAATAACTCATTGCATCTGAGACGCACTGAACAGAGGAATTGTGACATACCCCTGAACAGCCTCTTTTCCCTGTCGACTCTCACAGCCAATATTGCCCGAGCTAAGCCACGGAGCACCATATTTCAAAGAAACCACTTAAACAACCTTTTTTTCTGTTGATCCTGACAGCTAAGATTGCTCGAGATCTGACAGAACACTCAATTTTAAAGAAGACCCAAAACAGTGCCTTTTCCCAGTTGACCCTCACAGCCAAGATTGCCTGAAATCCAACAGAGTGCACCCAATTTTAAAGAATGCATCTAAACAGCCACTTTTCCCTGTTGACTCTCACAGCCAAGATTGCCCAAGATCTCACAGAGAGTACCCAATAGGGACAGTGATGATCATGTTTGTAATGTCCTGTGGAATTAATAGCCTTATACAGTACAGAGCACTGAATTTTAAAGGGAACCTGTCAGGTCGATTTAGGCTCTAAAGCTCTGACTACCTGTCCCTGCAGCTTCAAATCACCTCCCTACCATACCTGTGTGCCCTAACTGTGTCCTATTTTCACTTGGCAAAATGATTTTGATACCTTCACTGCAGCATCCAGGTGAAGGTGTGTGGAGACTGACTGGGCGGTCTCGTGGCCTCTCCCCTGGCGCACTCCTGACCGTGGGTACGTGTCTTCGCCATCTGAAGCCATGAGACTTAATGCTGCCACCTCTTTGATTGACGCGGGCAGAGACCGCGCCATTTTCTTCTTCTGCGTTGCACTTGTCCCGCCTCTGTGAATGATGTGCTCTGGAGTCACCGGTGAAGAATATTACTTTGTTTGGGAAAAAAGTTTGAAATTTTAAAATAGCCCTAAACTTTCCTTGAAGGTATGCCTGGAACACAACACTCGGCACAACAAAGAAAAGGCCGTCAGATGAGGGTTAGGAATCCCAGAGAAGGGAGACCAGGAAAACCAGCGACCGCTGGCCCATAGTCTGTGCACGGGACTGTAAACAGAGGCCCGAGAGGACGTAGGAAGGGGGGTGCAGGCAACGAACCGTCCCAGCTGCCAGGGTGTGACCGAAACTGTTTGAGAACCGTCATATAGAGAGAAACATGACTGCTGTGTTGTGCAAACTGTCGAGCAGAACTAAAGTACCTGGTCAAGGCTCAAACCCCTATGTGACAGACTGTGATTTGCGCGACGGTAACCAGAGCTCACCTGCGGAGCCGCCAACTGAATCGCTGTGTGGGCAGACACAGCCTGCATGCAAGTGACCGTGAACTCTGCCGGCAGTGGTAGAATGTGCCTGTCTCTGTCCCTACACACCTGCCCTGGGGACAAAGACCTACCCATCCCGGCTGTCTGCCAATATCTTCATCCCCAGAGGCCTGGAAGGCAGCGGTGGCCTACACTGGCCACAAACCACGGGTGGCATCACGAATATTTCATAAAAACTCTATTTTTCCTCTTTTTCTTTATTTTCTCCCCTTTTATTGCCGTGCCTGGGACCATGGAGCTGGGTCACAACACCGTGACACCCAGCAGCCCTAGAGGACGAGAAGGGCCCGGCTCTGAGAACCCTGTCCCTGGGGCACGACAAAAACCCAAAAAGGGGTATCACGTTCGTGTTCCATGTGGCTGGAGGGAGAAAGTGTGATGGGACTGATAGACCCAAGAAGTCAAGTGACCTTGGTAAGGCCTTTGCTCGGATTATATATGCTGTAAGGAAAGCATGATGGCATATATAAGGGCCGGATGGTCTGCCTCTATATTGAAACAAATTAGAAGCCCATATACCATGATGTGCGTGTAGTTGCGGATTTACAGAATTCTAGGGTAATAGGCCAGGACTTAGAAGCACTGTGGGATGTGTAGATAATTCGAGAGGTCTTCATAGAATTTATGTGTGTGGTGGACAATAAAAAGGAGATAAAGCCTCCTAGAGTTGACAGTTCAGAGTTAGGGGTGACTAAAGAAAATAGTGGGTCTCTCCAACTTAGCAACATTAGGTGTAAAGAGAAATACCACAATGTGACTGGTAGTAACGTGGTAGGTCCAAAAGAAGAGACTGACACCCAAATAGGTGGTGACTTGTTAGTCTACTATAACAGAGAGAGTGATCATGACTACAAAAGTGACTGTGACTCAAAGAAAGAAAGGGAGTACATTAAGGAAGGGCCAAGCAAAGACAACAAATCCTCTTGTCACCAAAGGTGCAAGGATCACAAAGAAGCTGCACAGGTGATCTTTGCTGAAGAGTTAATGGAAGGAAAAGTGATATCGTGTGGTTCTATTCCATGTGTCGGTTTTCTTATAGAAGCTGAGGAAACCAGAAAGGAAGATGAAGTTTCGTTGTCAGTAGCAACTGCCGGGGCTGAAACAGATAATGTGCTGTCAGAGGAACTGACATAGTGTAACAAAAGTGCTCCACAAGATGAGGTCAGGGAGACAGAGCCAGCCAAGAAGATGGTATGGATGTCTGCTCCAATATCTGATCAAGCAGTTAATGGTCAGTCAGCTGGTGGCACCATCGGAGAAGTGCTAGTGGAGCAAAAGTCCACAATGGTCACGGAGAGTGGACCAATAATAGACCCACCTCTATGGTGGCAGGAAGAAAAAACAACACCATGGCAGAGATGGGTGAAGTATTGGGGAAGGATGAAAACTCCAAAGACTCTGAGATTGAAGAGATGGAGGGTGAGAAAATCTCTAAAGGTGACATTGCCGAGACCCTAGACAGGTGTCTGACAAAGAGATGTATCCAAGAGATCTGCTGATTAAAAAGGGTCTGGTGACAATGACGTTATTGCCTGCGCCGACCACAGGAAGCCAGAAGACGCTGGATGAAGACGGAGGAGCGCGGTGGCAGCGGCGGGGACGGCGGCGACAGGACAGTGATAAGTATATAAGTATAATGATTTTACTTTGCAGGTTTTGCGGAGCAAGCGGGGGGGGGGGCCCTGGATACTGATGGGGGGCCTGTATACTGATAGGGGTGGCGGGCGGCTGTATACTACCACTGGGGCTGTTTATACCTCTGGGGCTGCTGTATACTACCACTGGGGCTGCTGTATACTACCACTGGGGCTGCTGTATACTACCACTGGGGCTGAATATACCTCTGGGGCTGCTGTATACTACCACTGGGGCTACTGTATACTACCACTGGGGCTGCTGTATACTACCACTGGGGCTGTATATACCTCTGGGGCTGCTGTATACTACTACTGGGGCTGCTGTATACTACCACTGGGGCTGCTGCATACTACCACTTGGGTTGTATATACCTCTGGGGCTGCTGTATACTACCACTGGGGCTGCTGTATACTACCACTGGGGCTGCTGCTGTATATACCACTGGGGAGGCTGCTGTAACACTGCTGGGGCCTGTATATGCCACTGGGGAGGCTGCTGTATACCACACTGCTGGGGGTTGTATACTACCACTGGGGAGGCCTGTATACCACTGGGGGGCCTGTATACCACACTGCTGGGGGCTGTATACCTGTGCTCGGGTCCACCCTCGGCTTATACATGAGTCAATAGGTTTTCCCAGATTTTGGAGGCAAAAGTAGGGGGGTCGGCTTATACACGGGTCGGCTTATACACGAGTATATACGGTAATTATTTCTTCTTTTTTTTTTTTTAAAGCATATTTCATTAATTTTCAGAACACACAGTGTTGAGAAACGACAATTCCCAACGTTGAGATTCCATACATTACAACGACATAACGCCATGGGGAAATTTTCATAATAAGAACATTGCAAAACATTTGAACTGTATCCTTCTTTAAATCCTTTCTTCCCCCTGAACCCCCTCGGTTTCTAGTCTCTGCAGTTTGTGGTGTCATATAATTATGGTATTGGGGTATTACCCCTAATCCTTTCAAGGAGATTCCATTGGGTGGTCTCAAATTGACCTCTGAGCTGACCTCTAACCTCTTCAGTCAGCACTGGGAGAAACACCAACCAAGTATTCAGGTAATTATTTATTCTTAGCTAATTACAAGCCTCAAAAACTCTTTAGTGCAATATAAAAGGTGCTAAATGATGCAAGCTTACAATACATAGGTGGGACATTTTATAGCTGTTTGAAATTTATTTTTTCCATTTATCTATCTATCTATCTATCTATCCACTTGAAAGCTGAAAACTTGAGTAATCTTTAAAATCTTAAAAGACTTTAATATGTTGAAAAAAATTAGCAAGTCGCAGGCCACCCGAGGAGTAGTGACTCTATTAGTTGTGCCACTGCCAGCACTTAACCCAATCTCTCTCGCTGCCCTAGTGCATTGGCAAACATGATAATGGTATTTGGAGTTGATGCCAGCTGGGTAATGAAAGCTGGAAGCAAGCATACCCGAAATAACTAACCATGTCAGTAAGGACACTAATATCCACAACCATAAATATTTTATTTGAAAAATAACCCCAATACAATCCTCTTTCACCTTTCTTTTTTAAATCCATTTGTTTAAAGTCTCCGATTCCTCCCACCCCCCACCCTCCAAAAAAATTAAGTAAAACATAAGAAGCCCAAAATAATGAAACCCAAATAAATGCTGAAATAGTCACGGGATATGGGAGGAAAGAACACTGACTGCATCGACCATATGGTGGGACACCAGGCACTGCACAGGTCCCGGCAATGTGACAAGCCATGATTTCTCTGAGGTTGTCTTACACAGTGGGAATCATGCAGCAGATAATCCCACTGTGTGACTGGAGATAAACTCAGTGGTGTCTGGACTCATAACACTAGCTGTCTTGCGAGAGCTTGGAAATTGCATGAGATGTAGAGGGTATATCTCACCGGTAAGGTGAGACAGCGTGTCTGACGAATGGTGACATCAGGGAGTGCAACACAGTTCCAACTTGCAAGATAGTCCCTGCGTGACCTCTCGAGACTAAACTGCAGTAATGTTTGTGATGGCACAGATTGTAACACTGTCACGAGCACCTGCTCTCACAGCATATGGGGGGTGCTTTCTTTGAATGTGACCCCACCATACTGATGTTAGGCTCCATGCCCATGGTATGTTGTTTGATGCTTCTGTTGAAGGAGATTTTGAGAATGTGCTTCAAAATCTGCTTTTCTATCCTGAAGGCAGCAAAGTCTATGGGGGTTCAGAAGTGCTGTGCCATGGTTTTTTTTCTTGAGAATTGGGGCAGATTTTGGGGCAGAAAAAAGAAATCTGAACCACATGTGCAAGGAAAAAAAAAGCAACATGGGCACAGCACTTCTGGCCTCAGGATAGACATGCAGATTTTGATGCAGATTCTCAAAATCTGTGTAAAAAAAGCATCAAACAGCACGTCATGGGCACAGGGCCTAAGAGGGTCCAGGCAGAGCTGCAGATTTGATTATTCCAGCACCTATTTGAATGCTAAGTAAATCCTGAAAACATGCACTGTTTGACGCCCTTGAGGACTGCACTTGGACAGCCCTGTTCTATAGAAGTATGTGTAGTGTCTTGTAGCGTAGTGTAGTGTAGTTTTATTTCCATACCTCAGACCATCAGGCCAGAGGCTTGCAGCTTGTTCGTCAGTCTCTGTAGGGCAGTATCAAAGCGGCTCTTTGCAAAAACTGTATCGCACACAAGGAGTGAAGTAAAAAAACAAATGTAATTTGTAACATTTATCAGACCCAATCAGTACAGATTATAATAAATCTCAAAGATACATATATTAATATACACAGTATATAAGGAAAGTCCCACAGGGTTCAGCAGACTCCATTACAATATTCCAAAGTCCATAAAGGTCTTTGAGTTGTAGCCCAAAGGCTTCAGTCCTACTAATCCAGCAGGGGGAAGCACAACCAATGCTAAACTTGGGAAGGGGAAAAATAAAATGAACAAAAACCAGGCCCAGCTCTTCCAAGAACTGAAAAACAACTGAAAAAAGTCCTTCTCCACACAACATGCCAGCTAAAGGACGGGTCAGTGACCAAACAACAGGCTTTTTTCAGGAAAGTCCTCTCTTTAATGAGAGTCAAAAGACTGGAGCAGCTTTTGGAATGCAGCCCAAGGATGAAGGTTGCTGTTCCACTTGGCAATCCACTGCCAGACGTTCTCAAGCCACCACCTGCCCCCCAGCACACCTCACCATGACCACGGCTGGAGAAGAGGACGGAGGAATTAGGGAACAACCACCCTCTCTAGGAGAGATGGGAAGAACTTGGGCAACACCGACAGGCCTTTCAAGATCGATAGCCACTATGGGTTTATCTTCAGATGGCTGGTAGTAAAAAGAGGCCTACCCTCCAGCCAATTCTACATCCTTTTCAGGTTGGTCTCTTGCTGACAGTTTTCAAAATCGTCTGTGATAGTAACCCTACTTACACCAACCGCAAACCACCCCTTGCTGCTTTTTATCTTTATGAAGGTGACCTTCTCCCCAACATTGAGTGTGTGGAGTCTTTTGGGTAGAGGATTATGCAGCAGGGTGGACTGGTTAACTTAGCACCTATAACCAGTCCTTTCTTTGGCTATAAATCCAAACCTCCTCTCCTGGATGAATGCCGCCACCATTCATCGGGTACTTTGGTCATCAAAGTCATTGACCTCAGGCCCATGCAACCACTCTTGGGCATTGAAATCTGCAAGCCTAATCTCAAGAAGATAGGCCGGGGGGGTTCATGCCTAATAGGATAGTTGCTTGGAGGGGTAGAGGTCACCACATGGCATTCTTCCAATTGAGGGCCTCTGGCAGGGGTGCTACACAAGGCTTTGAAACAGTGCCTTCTTCCTGTACTACCTCCTCCTCTTCATTGTCTTCATTCTCCTCATCCTTCTTATCCTCCTGGATTTGCCAATCCAGCAGCTGTGGCACCAGCTGCAGGTATAATAACACAAGACATGCTGCAAGATACTCCTGAGTGTGACATCTGCTGCTCCCGGTTGGCATGGGGAACAGCATCCCTTGTGACTGTGACCTACTCAGTACCTCGTCTGTCATGCAAGACCAACGCTGGATCCTGACCTCGCCGCATATGGAGCCCAATGAAAGTAACGCGGTGGAGTTCAAGGTCACATATATCTCCATGTCCTTTGTGGGCTGCTCCTGTGCTAAAACACCCTCTGCCCTTGCGGTGGTGAAGAAGATGACATTCTCCAGAGCTGGCATGTCTTGCCGTGGATCCATCATGTAGGCAAACTGCATATTGCAGGCACATGGTAGCACAGTGTAGCTGCATTATACTGCACTGCCAGGATGGCGCTTGGCTCCGTGGTGATGCCTCTTTTATTTACCTAGGCAACCACCTCTTCCAGTGTCAGGACACAATCTTGTTTGCGCAATCTTGTTGCCTAGCTCCTCATTAACCCCTTCATGGGATGGACTGCAGAAGGCAACTGACTTGAAAATCCCATTCCACAGGTAACACCTGAGCTTGCGGTTGGGTGGAGTGATTATTGAAGCCTGACATATGTGGAGAAATAAGAAAAGGAAAATAGTTTATTCAGCTTACCAACAAATCATCTGGAATGTTGAATAAGGCTAGTGGGTAGCAATGCATGGACAGGTCCAATATTTATGATACATATAACACACTTGTGCACATATCCAAAATCTGTATTCTATACATATGGAATGAAATTAAATGAAAGAAAGTGATTTCACATTTTCAAGAAGCAATATCCACAGTATGGTGTTTCATCAGTGTGAAAAGACCTATACGACCATGTATATGAAGCATATAATAGCCATATGCTATCACAGAAGTGTAGATGAGATAGCCTCGCACCCTGTTGACCCTCTGCAATAATAAAAGTTTGATGTCCAAAAATAAATAAATAAAAAAATTATAATAATAAAAAATTCCAAACAAATTCCCCCAAAAAATATTAAGCTCTCTTAAGTTAATTTTTAAAGGACATTGTAAAGTTCCTGTACTTCACAGCTGCTGCCACATTTAGCACTGTTTCCTAAATTTACACCCTGCAGATGTAAAAACACTTACAAACTCCAGGAAACTTAACCTTGTTTTTTAGTTAAAGCTCCTAAAATTCTACAGGTTGAAAGAAAATGGTAGAACCAATGGTTGGTTGTCCAAATATCTTTATTAAAATTTCAAGGGAGGGGGGAGGGGAGGGGATTAGATACATAAATAAAGAGGGAGGGGGAGGGGAGGAAGGGTAATAAACATTACAAGTAAACAAACCAACAAATAACATGAACAGTACAAGTCGTAAGTGCATATGCAAATTCAAATACATCGCTCGTACAAAAAGAGAGAAAATTGGAAAGGTAGAAATGAATATCTGAATACTGAATAGTCCGAACACACTGTGTGCATTTTGTAAGCACACTTGAAAGCATTGTGGGTAAGAAACAGTCAAATTATCAATTTTTACGTCAGCGGCCTATTGCAGGAGGGATGGGGAAAAAATTGTCAACCATGTTTCCCCACGCCCTAGAAATTTTGGGAACCTGTTTGCGCGTATAGCGAAGTTGTACTCGAAAGTACAGTGAGTCGACACTCTTTCAATCAGGTCATCCACTGTGGGGATTCTGGTGTGTTCCACCTCGAGGCTATCAGGACTCTAGCAGTCAAAATAATGTGGGATGTTAAGAAGCGTATGTGGTAAGGGAGGTCCTCTGTGCCAATCAGTAGTAATATTAATTCTGGGGTGAAGTTTATTTGAATGCCAGTGACATTTGTAATCAGAGATTTGACGTCTCTCCAGTAATTGGTCAGGACCTGACAGTGCCAGAAAATATGTGAGAGGGTTCCCAGGTTTCCACAGCCTCTCCAGCAAGATGGGTCATGATTGGGGTTCATATGATATAGTTCGATAGGGGTATAGTACCATCGTGAGAGGATCTTATAGTAAGACTCGTGGAGGGTGGCACAAGATGAGCTGGAATACACTGTCTTAATAGTTTTAGCCATTTTCCCCAGGTCCACATGGATACCCAACTCCTCCTCCCAAGCTCCAAAGAATGAGAGGTTTAGTAATTTGACTTGTTCGTTGAAGATTCTGTAGAGAGAGCTCGTTCCCCAAAGAGAGGCTTTCCGCGGAGAGTTTATAAGTTCGTCAATTACTTGCGGAACTGTGAGTTTGAGATTGTGAGTGCTGAGGTAGTTGGCAATCACTCTCCAGTTAGTTCGGTCATCCCTGGTGAGGGGGAAGTTGTCTTGAAGGATGTGGAAGGGGAGGATAGAGTTCCCTGAAAGCAGATCATTAACATAAAGAATCTCCTTATCCCTCCAGAGAGAGAGGTCCAGGTTCGGCATCAAAATTTCAAGAGTTTCTAGAGGGATTTTGTTGAAAGTGGAAGAAGTGTAGTATTTGGCTGCCTTTTTGACAAGGTCTTTCCAGGCTAGAATAGTTGCTCTAGTAATTGGGTGAGTAGGAGGAGGTTTGGAGGGGTTTACTAGGTAAGCCATGATTAGAGCTTTTAGATTATCATTCCTTCTATAGAGATCCAGGGCGAATCGTTTGGGCCTATAAGCCATTTTTGTGAGAGTTTGGCGATGGATGCCAAGTAGTAGTTGTGCAAGTTGGGAACTCCTAGGCCTGTTACTCTCTTGTGCCTCTCGAGGGACAGTCTGGCCACTCTTGGGCGCTTATTGAGCCAAATGAACGCACGGAGTTGTGATTGGAGTTTAATGAACCATCTCTTCGGGATGAACAAAGGGATGGATCTAATTATGTACAAGAATTTCGGGAGCAGTGTCATTTTGAAAGCTTCAATCCTGCTCAGCCAGGACAGTTCAACTTTTGAAAGACATAAGTAGGCCTGATGGAAAGAGTTAAATAGGTTTGTTAGGTTCGTCTGTACCGTGGCTGAACAGGTTTTGGTCAAAGTAATCCCTAAATAAGAAATCTCCTTTTCCGTCCATGTATAGTTAAACTCTTCTTTGAGGTACTTGTGTAGTGTTTCCTCTATATTAAAGTCCAGGATCTGGGATTTTGTTTCGTTTATTTTGTAGAAGGAGAGCTGGGAGAATCTCTCAATGACCCTTGACAGGTGCCTGAGGGATTTGAGGGGATTGGTAATTGAAAGGAGGATGTCATCTGCAAACAGAGATATTTTGTGTTGGCGTTGATTTAACGGGATTCCTCTAATATTGTCATTGTCTCTGATGCTAGATGCAAGTGGCTCAATGAATAGGGCAAAGAGGATAGGGGAGAGTGGGCACCCCTGCCTCGTGCCATTTGTCAAGGGGAATTTTTGAGACAGGAAATTGTTGTAGTATACTCTTGCTGTCGGATTGGCATACATTGATGATATGAAACGAAGGATATTGCCTTGAAACCCAAACCTCCGCAGGGTGCGAAATAAGAAGTTCCACTGGACCCTATCAAAGGCCTTCTCGGCATCTAAGGCCAAGAAGGCTGAGGGTTGTTTTGAATTCTCTATAGAGGTGAATAGATCCAGGGCTCTCCTAGTGGCGTCAGCCGTATTGCGGCCTGGGATGAAGCTTGCCTGATCAGGGTGGATTAATTTGGTGATGTAATTTTTGATTCTATTAGCTGCTATTTTAGCTAAGAATTTCGTGTCCAAATTCAGGAGGGAGATCGGCCTATAGTTCTTGGTATCTGCCGGGTCTCCCTTTCCTTTGGGTATGACGGCAATAACAGCTACGAGCATGTCAGGTGGTAGGTGTCCGTGGGTAGCAGAGTAATTGGCCAATCTGGTAACATACGGGGACAATAAATCTGTGAAGGTTTTGTAGAGCTCATTTTGGAATCCGTCAGGACCGGGTGATTTGCCCACTTTCGATTGTCCTATGACTTCTGAAATCTCAGATGTCGTGAACGGTAGGTTGAAGTCCAATAAGTCACGATCTGTTAGTGAGGGCAGGTCAAGGTTGGTTAGGTAGTCAGTGATATCTTGATCCGAGGGTTCCAAAGTGGAGGGTTTTTTTTTCAAATTGTAGAGGGAGGAGTAGAAGTGAGCAAAGGTATCGGCTATATCCTTCGGGTGTTTAAGAGTTTGGCCAAGTGGGTTCCTAATCTCTTTAATTCTGGATTTCAGCTTCTGGTGTTTAATTTTTGCTGCTAGGAGTTTGGAGGATCTATCGTCAGAAAAGTAATGGTTGGTTTTGAGAATTTGGGAGATCCTGTCATATTCGAAGGATAAGAGGGATTTTAATTCTGACCTGAGTTTCAAAATGTCCAAGGAGAGATCGGGACTAGGACTAGATATTTGCTTTTGTTCCAGATTGTGTATCTGGTTCACCAAGGTTTGTGTTTTTTCTCTGTTTTTCCTGTTATGCTGTGCGTTCAGTTGTATCATTTTGCCTCTAAGAACAGCTTTGAAAGCGGACCAGAGTATAGGGGTTGAAACATCCTCCGTATCGTTTACCTTGAAGTAGTCTACTATGGTTTTTTCGATTTCCTTTTTATATGTTGGGTGAGTGTATAGTAGACTGTTGTTTCTCCAAAGTCTTTGAGAGGTTACTATCGGGCCAATCTTGAGTTCGAAAGTAACAGGTGAATGGTCGGACCAAGTTCTAGTACCAATTGAGACCTCGAGAAACTTGGAAAGGGTGAAAATGTTGGTGAGGATAAGATCAATTCTAGAGTAAGATTGGTGGCGTTTGGAAAAATATGTGAATTCTAGACGTGGAGTTGAGACATCGAACGGTGTCGTATAGATCGTTCTTAATCAGCCATGGATCCAGTGACTCCAAATGCTGTCTGGATTTGGTAGAGGAGTCAAGTGATCCATTGGGAACAATGTTGAAGTCCCCGAAGATCACCAGCTCTCCCTTTTGGTTGGTGTTGACAATCCTCATAAGCTTGTTTAGGAATGTTACTTGCCCTTTGTTTGGGGCGTAGACATTGACTAGGGTAAAAATATGGTCATTTAGTTTGCATACTAGAATCAAATATCTGCCGTTCGGGTCCTCAAATGTGGAGATTTCCTCGAAGGAGATATTGTTCTTGATCATTATAGCGACTCCCCATTTCTTTTTCGAGTTGTTTACACAACGAATGTTTTGGTAGTTTTTGTTGCTGAATTTCGGTGGCTTAAGGGAAGAGAACTTAGTCTCCTGCAGACCTACTACATCTGCCCCGGTCTCTCTAAGAAGTTTCCACAGGAAATATTTCCCCTGGGGAGAATTAAGGCCGTTAACGTTCTGTGACAAGAATTTAAGTGACATAACGTACAATTGACGTGACAAAGAAAGGGCTCAGAGTGTGAGAGCGACTAGATAGGGGGATCCTTTCCATTGTTAGCGCAAACAATACATTGGTGGTAGAACCGAAAACTTTCTCTAAATCTATTTTAGTGCCAGGTGAAAAGTGTAAACTTGTGACCACAACTTGACCCATAACGGAGGGAATCTAATTAAGATTACGCTGAACTACCTCCTTGGGTGGCTAAAGTTATGGCTATTCTCTTCAGCCTTTCTGTTATGGATATGATCCATTTAAGATATGATGATTCCTAGATCCCTAAGAACCCTCATTCCCTCTTCTACTTCAAGTAAAGTTGTGGATTACCCCTGGTGGTGGAGAATAACTTTGGTGGGATTGAATCCCCATCTGTATTGGACACGGTTGTTTTGGAGCAGGTTAGTGATTGGGGTAAGTCTCCTCCTCTGGAGCATGGTTTCTCTGGACAGGTCCGCGAAGACCTTGATATTGTCGCAGGGTCCAGGGAGAGTTTTTTTTAATCGAAGATAGTCCAGAAGTTGTTCTTTGACGTGGAAGAAATGAAATTTCATTATGACGTCCCTGGGGGTCTCAGGTTTCAGGGATTTAGGCTTGGGTAGGCGGTGGATCCTGACCACCGTTGTGTCGTGGTCTGTCAGGGTAGGGATCGTGTGTTTTAGGAGATCCTTAATGTACGGTCCCAGTTGGTCGCTTTTTACAGACTCTGGGATTACCCTAAACTTAAGGTTCTGCCTCCTGTCCCTATCCTCCAGGTCCGTCATTTTATTTTTCACCGTTCTAAGTTCTTCTTTGAGGAGATGGTGCTCTTTTTCCAGTTTCTCCTGTTTATTCGTCAAGTCAAAGATGTCTGACTCGTTTTTGTCAGTCCTATGGGAGACCAAATCTAGAGAAATCTGGAGTTGATCGAATCTGGAGTCTAACTTCTGACTGAATGCGGAGAAAATACCTTTGAAGAAATTCTGGTCGATGGGTTGGGTCCAGTCAAATGTGTCCAATGGATTGGATCCCGATATGGGTGGGCCCTCCTTCCTCATACGCTGCTTAGCGGGACTTGCGCTGGGAGAAGCCTCCTCATCTGAGCCGTCCAAAACTGCCAGTTTCTGCAAGGAGGTCTTCTTTGTGGCCATTTCCTTCTTTTTTTGTTTCAGAGCTTGCGGGTCGTCGGATTGACAATCGTCCATTTGTTCCTGTACCTGGGGCCAAGGGTCCTTTTGTTGTGGCCTGGGGGACCTTGATCGGTGTTTCTGCGTCAAGCCCATTACCTTGGATTCTGTGAGAATGGGTTTGGATTTTCCAACGTTTGTTTTAGGAGTGGTCGTATTAAAGTAGGTAAGCTTAAGAGGAGGAGCGGGCACCCACGTGTACTAGGTTGCTTATTGACTGGTATAAGGTCAGTCAGGGGCTTGAGAGTTCAAATTGGAGGTGTTATAATGGTTTAAGGGGGTGGTTCAGTTCTGGGTAAGAATGTTTTAACTAGATACAAGTGAGAACAGGTGATAGGACTGCTAGACTCCCGAGCCAAGGGGGTGTAGGGTTGTAAGTGTATCCTTAATCCCCTGTTGTCCAAAGTGGTGTCCCTGTGCTCAGAGTGAAGTCAGAGTACTTCGAGTGAGAGGGGGTATCAGGAGTTACCTAGTCAGCCGTAAGGCTGAGTCAGAGGGTCTGATAATCTTGTAGGTTCACTGACAATGGAGGTTATAAGATGGTGTTGTAGAGGTTGGGGTTAAGGCAGGTTGACCAGTGGACACTAGCTGGGTATAATCTCAACTATTAATCCAAATTCCCCAGGTGATTGAACAGGTGGAATATTGCCTTTCCCAAATGCAATAGGGAGCCCACAATCTATCCCCACGTATTACGGAGCGATTAATTATACACCACTATAGCTGTGCACACGGCAGACAATCAGATCGAGAAATTCTGTAAGCTAGTATTTCAATAAATTGTTAAGATAATAGTTTCATCAAGGGGAAATGGCTGTCATATATTATATGCTTACAAATTGTAGAATGGTTCAAGTAACAGCGAGCCAGAGGTAGGTAGTGGTATCTTAGTACAGAGTATGTTTCAGACTTATAAAGGCTGTTTCTCACTAGTTAACAGAGGTGTAATCAATGATTTGAATGGTTAAGATGTGACAGTGGGCACTCTATACACTAAGTGCGAGAGGGCAGAATGTTCCTAAGGAAACAAAGGCACACTGTCCTTTGTAGGGGAAGGGCCCTCGTTGGAGTAAGGCGTGTTTCTATGTGAGAGGTGACCAAGAAGTAGACAAATAAGATATAATTTATCTATTACAGTACCAATGCAGACAAAGATGTACCTCAGTCGTTTCAGTAGTGGAGAAAAGTAGTATATAACAAACAGGTTAGCCAATAGTCGTGCAGTTAGAAGCAATTAAAGGGTAGATTAAGGTAGAAGTAGTGAAACAATCCAGTCTGCTGAAGTATGAAGTGAGCCAGTGAAAGTAAAGGGGGGGGGGGTGTAGTAGTGTGGAGAAGTAAGATAAGATAAGAAGGGAGAAGGCAGTAGTCCTGGGGTTGGGGATATGGGGTTTAAGAGATGTGTTAAGAGTGAGTTAAAATAGTACTAGTGTAGTACTTCGTCTCCAGGTAAGAGGTGAAGCACAGAAGTGAGGAATCAAGGAGAATTAGTTTGTGTTGAGTTAGAATGAGGGGAGAAAGGGAGGAGAGAAGACGTTTTAAGAAAGTAATAAGGTAGAGAGGTCTAAAACATTCAGGAGAATAACAAATTAGAAACCAGTCTTACATGTACAAACTTATACCATAAGAGGAGACGGTGAGGATGAATGATGTAAAGTCCCAAATGATGACCTCACAAAGGTCCCCTTCTAGAGGTGTACAGAGAGTAGGTCCCGACGTCATCCAGTGATATTTGCAGTGAGTAACAGTCTCAAAAGCAGGGTGGTAGTAGATCCAGATGTGTCCAGGTGTACTTCAAGGGTCTCCACCAATTGACCCAAGTCACAGAAGGTGATGCTGGGATTCAGATGAAGAGGGGTCCCAGGGAAGTATCTCACTGGTTGGACCCCATCTACCAGGATGTCAGATGGACAGACTCCAGATGTCGTCCAGTTAGGTGTACAGTACTAGTTAGGCTCCAGAGCTTAAACTAGGTGAATCGTGGTGGGAGCAGTGGGTCTTCTCAGGCTGTTATGTGGTACAGGAAGGAGGGGGCTGGGTGCAGATGGCAGGTGGGTATCCCTGTCCCAATGTGCTGCACTGTGAATGATGAGCCGCTGTCACAGTGAAAGTCGCAGCAGTGCTGCAAATGGGGGGGGGGGGCTCCAGAGACACAGAGATCCCCGAATCAGTTCAGCTCAGGGCACTCACCGCAACCCGCGCCGCCGACAGTCAGAGTCTCAAATGCAGGGAACAGGCACCGGGTGCTCAGGTATAGCCCACCCACAGCACCAGTCTCGGAGGGTGCAGGGTCCACAGCTGAGGCAAGGGGGAATATGCCGCCCCCTCTGCTGCAATTAAGGGGTATGATGGAGGTGTACAGCTTTGCAGGGGCGCCCCAGAACAAACAAGGGCAGGCAGAACATGTGCAGTTACAGACCGGGGACGGTTACCAGGGCAACCCCCTCAGGCCAGGCCCCTAGGAGCAGCAGTAATGAAGGGAAACTGAGATTGCTTGCTTACCAGCTCCTCTGGGCCCCGGAGGTCATGGTCACACAGAAGCGGGATCCAGCGTTGTATTCCACATGGGGGGTTCCAAACTCTGTAATCCAGAGAGAAATGAAGCTGGAAATAATCCAAAACTATCCAGAAGGGTTCAGAGGTGTAATCCAAGTGGATCTAGTTGATTTGATGAGAATTCTGGCCCAGGATCAGGCCAGATTCCTGTAGATTTAGGCTGGAGAGCAGGAGCCTCACCTAAGTGTGTCTGCTCAGCATGAGGTCCCAAGCCACGCCCCCCGAACCAATGGTTGGGAACACTCCTATATGATTAAATGTTCCTAGCCAACGGGTCGTCCGGCAAGCATTTTGATCCCAATCACAGAACGTTTTAGGGCCATTTTAAATTTCAAACTTTTTTCCCAGACAAAGCCGCATCCGCTCAGTTTTTAGTAAATTGCTCAGAATCGTCAATGTTTGTGCAGATTTTGAAATTGGTGAACATGTTCAGTGAAAAGTTTGCTCATCTCTTTTAGAGACACACATGTGGATGTATTTTAATGCACACCTTAAACACACTGCTTCTTTGTGTAGCATCATGGGAAAGTCTAAAGAAATCAGTCAAGATGTCAAAAAGAGAAATGTGTACTTGCACAAGTCTGGTTCATCATTGGATGCAATTTACAGATACCTGAAGGTTCCTTGTTCATTTGTACAAACAATTATACACAAGTACAAACAAGATAGGAATGTCAAGCCGTCATATCACTCAGGAAGGAGATGGGTTCTTTGTCCCAGAGATGAACATGCTTTGGACTGACATGTGCATATCAAACCAAGGACAAAAGCAAAAGACCTTGTGAAGAAGATTGCAGAAGCTGGTAAGATTGTGTCATTGTCCACTGTGAAACGAGAAGTGTATCATCATGGGCAGAAAGGCCTCTCTGCCAGGAAAAAGTCATCACTCCAAAAGAAACATTAAAAGATCCATATTAATGTTTGCAAATGCACACAGGAACAAAGATCTAAAATTTTGGAGACATGTCACGTGGTCTGACAAAACTAAAATTGAACTGTTTGGCAATAATGACGATTGTTACATTTGGAGGAAAATAGGAGAAGCTTGGAAGCCTAAAAACACCATCCCAACTGTGAAACACGGGGGTGGCAGCATCATGTTGTGGGATTGTTTTGCTGCAGCAGGGACAGGTACACTTACAAAATAAATGGCATCATGAGGAAAGACGATTATGTGGCAATACTGAAGCAACATCTCAAGGTATCAGCCAAGAAGTTAAAGTTAAAGCTTATGCAGAAATGGGTATTCCAAATGGAAAATGACCAAAAGCATACTGCCAAACTGGTTAAAAAGTGGCTTACGAATAAAGTCAATGTTTTGGAGTGGCCATTACAAAGCTCTGATCTCAATCCTAATGAAAATTTATGGGCAAACCCAGTGGCGTAACTTGCAGCTAATAAACAAATATAATAATAATAATAATAATAATAATAATAATAATAATAATAATATTCATTTATATAGTGCTATTAATTCCATAGCGTTTTACATACATTGGCAACACTGTCCCAATTTGGGGTCACAATCTAAACAGAAATGAGGTAGAATCTGGCTCTGAAACATCAAGGATTTTATTTTCTAATAAAGTGCATACAAAAGGAGATTTTCATGGTCAGCATGATCCAATTCGACACATTTTGAATGCTACACACATACTTAGGCTGGTTTCATATTTGCGTTCGGCACTGCAGCGTATGGAGTGCTTACCCATACGCAGTGCCGAATGCAAACATTTTAATGTGAACGCAGCGGAGATTGTCCTCATGCGTTCACATGAAAATGTCAGTGAGGCTGCCCGGCCACCCAATCAGTGGCGGCGGCTAGGAGGCGGAGATACGTGGCAAAAATCCTGGCAGCTGCCGCTGATCTCTTCCTCCCGGCTGCCGCTGATCTCCTTCTTCGCTGCTGGTTCGTTTAAACTATCCGGTGGGAAAGCCGGCGGTGAAGTCGGCTTTCCCGCACTGCTATTTCAAATGAACAGGTGAAACATCAGCTGTTCATTTGGAATAGCAGGCAGGAAACCGACTTCACCGCCAGCTTTCCCACCGGATAATTTAAATGAACCAGTGGCGGCGGCGGGGAGAAAGAAGAAAGATGAAGAAAGAAGAAGAAGGATGAAGGAAGAGGAAGAGAATGGCAGGACAGGATTCCCCTACAGATGATCTCAGAGGAGGTCATTTTCCACAGCGTCTGTGCGCTTGCCAGCTGATGGCAATGCGCACAGATTGAATTTCATTAATTTTTTGCACGAGGCTGTCTGCTTGCATATAAGGCAAGCACACGTACACAGCTGCGCACAAAAAATCCAACATTTTGCATTCGGCATGCGCATAAATTATATGCAGCCGAACGCAAACGCAGCTGAACGCAGCCACACACAGGCAATATGCATTCCCATGTTAAACATAGGAACACATATTGCCTGCATTTTGCTGTGCTCAGGGACGCTGCATTCACAGCGCACATCGTGCTCAAATGTGAAGCCAGCCTTACTCGTGACTCAAAGTACTCAAGGCAATACGGAGAGCTGGAAATCACATAGTAACTTGAAGCTCATGGGCCTGAATGCAAAAGCTCCAACTGGGCCCTGAATTATTGAAAATTTGTAATAACATTAGTCTTTTACTATAGGCCAAAAGGACTTTTAGGGTACCCTAGGCCCCAGGGCTCAGGTGTTATTTCAACCCTTGCATCTGTTGTAGCTACGCCACTGGGCAAACCTGAAAAGGCATGTGCGACCAAGGCAACCTGCAAACATGGCTCAGTTACACTAGTTCTGTCAGGAGGAATGGGCCCAAATTCCTACCAACCATTGTGAGAAGATTGTGGAAGGATATCTAAAACATTTGACCCAAGTCATACAGTTTAAGGGCAATGGAACCAAATATTAATGAAATGTATGTAAACTTGTGACTTTGCAGAAAGTAATAAAAGAAATAAAAATGCCTTAAAAAAATATTTCTCTCATTATTCTGGCATTTAGCAAATATGAATAATTATGGTAATCTTAACTGACCTAAAACAGGAAAGTTTTATTCTGATTTCATGGAGACAAGGAGAAACAATGAATAATAGCTGGTGGTGTAGTGTGGTGATGTTAGAGGTAGTGAGGGGGTGTCCGCTCACCTGCTGCTGTTGTGTACCCCTGCACAACGTCGGTGCGAGATGCAGCTGTGTGAACGCACCATGTCCGCTCCCGCGTGCACTTACTGGTTCGGATCACATGCTGGGTCCCGTCAAACGACCGCCGCGTCACTCCTGACGTCACCGCAGGTCCTTCAACCATCTGAGAATAAGTCACTCTGTGCATGCAGCTCAGCCACAAGACCCGGTTGGGGAGATTTAGTAAGACAAATAGATTTGTGGTCATAAAAAGAGCACTTAGCACAGAACAGACTATAGGAAACTTGAAGGGATTAGTCACATAGTTTATTGTGAAAACATTCCACTACGCGTTTCTATGGCGGACTGCTGTCTTCCTCAGGTGGGCCATCTGAGGAAGACCGCAGTCTGCCATAGAAACGCATAGTGGTTTGTTTTCACAATTAACTAAGTAACTATTCACTTAAAGTTTCCTATAGTCTGTTTTGCGCTAAGCGCTCTTTTTATTACCACAAATCTATTTATTCTGATTGCATGTTAGGGCCCTTTCACATCAGCGTTTTTTTCAAATCGCGGCAGATGCGGTGAAAAAACCGCATCTGCCGCGATTACTGCATACCGGCTGCACTTGCGGCGCGGTTGCGGTTTTTGCCATGCAAAGTATAGGCGGACTTGCGGCAGGTGCGGCAAGTGCGGTTTTGCACTTGCGGCAGGTGCGGCCGCGAAAAAAAACGCGGCTGACCGCGTTTTTTTCACCGCATCTGCCGCGATTTGAAAAAAAACGCTGATGTGAAAGGGCCCTTAGATAGTGAGAAAAACTTGCATATGTGTTTTTTTTTATACAGTGTATGGGTCATTCCATGTCAAGTGATCCAAAAATGAATATTTTTTTTCCCTGACGTCCTCAGATTTTTAAAAAAATTTTTCTATCTGAAGAACAACTTTATCTAATTACAAAAAAAAAGTTTTGAATTTTTTTCTTTATCTGTTAATTTTTTACAGATTTTTAAAGTTTTAAAAAAGTGCGAATTTTGGCCTGGTATGGCTTTACATTTTCTATCATATCTCGGGCTAGAAATAAGATAGAGAAACAAAATAAACACCAATCTACTCAGAACTGTCCAGGCTTTCATCAGATATGTCACAAGAGGATATTTGTTAATATTTTACCCATGTGATCGCAAGCGCAAAACTTTAAAACGCATTTCCGAAAAATCGGCCCGCTTTAAATATTTCAAAAACTGCCCATGTGTCTGCTATGCTCTTAGCCACATCTGTACCAAATTTCAAGTTGGGATCGCAATGGAATCATATTTTAACATATTTTACTAGTAAGAGCGTCAATGGGTCATTCCATATCAAGTGATCTAAATATGAATATTTTTTTTTACCTGACGTCTTTAGATTTTTTTTTTTTTTTCCTTTATGAAGTATCTCAGGCTAGAAATAAGATAATGAAGTGGGAGAGGCATCATTTTACTCAGAACGGTAACAGCTTTCATTTGAGATGTTACAAGACTATGTTTCTTTATATCAAATTCAAACTATTGACGGGCAATTGTGAAAAAATGACTGATTGTGTTCTTGGTGACTTTTGAATTGACACTATAATAGTTAAAATATTTTGCACTTAGGTCCAATGAATGCGTCCATGGGGTCAAGCTGGGACAGAGTCATCACAAATTAGCCTTATTTGCAGATGACCTGCTACTTTACATCTCCCAGCCCCTGGTCTCCATCCCTTCGGTCTTAATGGAGTTTGAACGGTTCGGACAATTGAGCAACTTTAAAGTGAATTGCTCCAAAACCGAGGCACTCAATATTTCTTTGCCTGGAGAATTGGTTTCTCATCTATCTAAACAGTTCCCATTTAAATGGAAAGTAGAAGCCATTAAGTACTTGGGAGTCCTTATACCAAAAGATCTTAAACAAATATTCAATTTAAATTATCAACCCCTTTTGACTAACGCGGAATCGGCATTTACCTCCTATAGACAATTAAAGCTATCCTGGTTCGGGAGAATAAACGTAGTCAAGATGGATGTCTTGCCCCGACTCTTATATACTTTTCAGACAGTTCCTGTTCTATTGGATAGAGGTTTCCTCTCCAAAATGCAATCTATGATCCTTAGATTTGTCTGGGGGGGCAAGAGGTCCAGATTGCGAATGAATATCCTATCCTTGCCCGAGACCAGAGGAGGGGTTGGACTACCCAACATACGAGCGTACTTTGAGGCTTCCTCTCTTGTTAGAGCTCTAGATTGGCATTATCATGCGTCCTCCAAGAAATGGGTAGGGGTGGAGCAAGAGGGTTTGGGGATTCCGCTGAAACACCTGCTTTGGATTTCCCCTAAAGACTCCACAGACCTAGTACCTTTGACAGACATGACCAGAAACACCTTGAAGGTATGGCACCTAGTGACGAAAACCCTCCGCTTAAACGACAGACTTAGCCCTTTGACTCCCCTTTTTTCCAACCCATCTTTCCCACCCAGATTTGACAGGCAGAGATTTTTATGTTGGCGGATTGTGGATGACACCCGAGTAGGACAGACTCTGTCCAGTGGTGGTTTGCCCCCGATGGCAGAGCTACAACTCAAAGAACCTACGAGACCTCTTAAGTGATTCGAATTTCTCCAATACAGAGCATAATTATATTCAGCTGACCACTCTTGCAGGGTAAGATTGACGCCCAACGTATTGGAGAGGTTATTCCAACTGGAGGCTCCACCGAGGCGCAAAATATCATTTCTATACCAGGCCTTAGGGTCCATGAGAGAGCAGGGCACCCTTTACTTCCAACGTGCTTGGGAGAGGGAATTGGGGTGTAGCATTTCAGAAGCTAATTGGCAGAAATGCTTTATATTTACTCACTCACTAGCTAGCGCTTGTTCTGCACAAGAAAGAAGCTATAAGCTGCTCACTAGATGGTACTTGTGTCCGACGACACTCCGGAACATGTTCCCTGGAACCCCTGATACCTGCTGGCGCTGTGGGGAAGAGAAGGGTACAATGATACACATTTGGTGGAGTTGTGGGGAAATCCGGCGGTTCTGGTCTCAGGTTTTCAATGCATACGCCCGGATAACAGGTAAACAAGCCGAATGCTGCCCAGAATCGGCAATGTTATCCATTTTTCCAGGTCCTATTGGGCTACAGAAGAGGGATATTCTCCGTTTTTGCATCTCGGCTGCTCGTGCTGTGATCCCGAGGTTCTGGAAATCAAGCCGGGCTCCATCTCTACTTGATTGTTTCAAAGAATTGATGGACACATATCGAATGGAGGAGCTCGCAGCTGATACGTCGGGATCTCGGAACAAATTCTTAGGGATTTGGGTTGAATGGATTCTTTTTCACGACTCTGCAGAATTTAGGAGTATCTTTTCCAGCACAGATAATATGGCTCGACCTCTGGCTGATGGGGAGCCAGTGGGATGAGTACCCTTTCTCCTTCCCATACCTCACCCGTCCCCCCCCCTCCTTTTTTTCTTTTTTTCTTACGTGGCTTTTCTTTCCCAGTATAACTTTTTCTAATGGTTTTTGTTTCTCTTCTCTCTCTCTCTTCTTTTCTATCTCTCTTTTCTTCCCATCTGATACATTCAGTCTAGGTATTTCCTTTCTACGCCTATACCTTCAGAATTCTAGTGAACATTAGACAGGTATCGAAAACTCTGAGCTGTGAGTAGATCATTAATATTTCGGCCTTCCTTTCCGGTACACCAGTCGATAGACTATTCCAACTAGGCCTCAACGGGTAATGACCCACTTACGTGGTCAACCTGTTAGAAGGGGCCAAGTGATAAAAATCATTCTGCTGGGGCTGCTTGTCCCCTTGACATCAGAACATCTCAAAACCCTGAGAAAGGTTGTATACTTGAGTGTTTGGAATTATATTTAGATTGTAGTATATATTGCACCAGAGATAAGCGCAAAAGTAAATTTGCAGCTTATCTTAAAGTTACTAATAACTTTGTGAATTCTCTTTTTGTATATTTTATATGTCTCAAGATTTTGTTAAAAGATTGAATGTATGTCTTTCATATGTTTTTTCAAAAATTTAATAAAAATGAGATTAACCATAGTTAAATATTTTAAAATATGATCCCATCACGATCCCAACTTGAAATTTGGTACAGATGTGGCTAAGAGCATAAAAGACACATGGGCAGTTTTGGAAAATTTTTATTAAAATGTTTTTTTTGGAAATGCGTTTCAAAATGTTGCGTTTGCATTCGCATAGGTAAAAAATTAAAATTAACAAATATACTCTTGTGACATATCTGGTGAAAGCCTGGACAGTTCTGAGTATAATGGTGTTTATTTTGTTTCTCTATCTTATTTCTAGCCCGAGATAAAAAAATTTAAAGTCGTACCAGGCCAAAATTCACCCTTTTTTTAAACTTTAAAAATCTGTAAAAAATTAACTGATGAAGAAAAAAATTCCAAACTTTTAATTTGTAATTAACTAAAGTAGTACTTCATAAAGGAAAAAAAAAAAAAAATCTAAAGACGTCAGGTAAAAAAAAATATTCATATTTAGATCACTTGATATGGAATGACCCATTGACGCTATTAATAGTAAAATATGTTAAAATATGATCCCATTGCGATCCCAACTTGAAATTTGGTACAGATGTGGCTAAGAGCAAAGCAGACACATGGGCAGTTTTTGAAATATTTAAAGCGCGCCGATTTTTCGGAAATACGTTTTAAAGTTTTGCGCTTGCGATCACATGGGTAAAATATTAACAAAGATCCTCTTGTGACATATCTGGTGAAAGCCTGTATAGTTCTGAGTAGAATGGTGTTTATTTTGTCTCTCTATCTTATTCCTAGCCTTAGTTATGAGGAGAAACGTAAAGGCAGGCAACAGCGAAATTCACACTTTTTCCGAACTTTGAAAATCATTTTAAAAAAAAATAAATTTTTTAAAAAATTTTTTTCTTCACATTTTGCATTACCTGACATGCTATTATCAAATAACAAAATCTCAAAAGAATTAAAAATATAGAGGTAATAATCATTGGTTCACTTGACATGGAATGACCCGTATGTAAACTTCTTGTTTCAACTGTATATAGACACAATACCCTGCAGAGCAGAGGGAGGGCAGAACCCTTAGAGTGGAACTCTGGGGAGATAAACATTTTTTGTATGGTTCCAGCACTCCTAGACTATGCTGAGCTGCTTGTTAAACTTGTATAATGTTTAAAACTTGTATAAATCACTTATTCAGTGACTGCTACTTACCCATCACCCCTCCCGCAGGGGACAGCATGTCATGTTTGATTGAGCAGCTCTCCCCACTTCCTACAGTCCCTTCGCAGTAAGTATCTGTGCGTCTGACATTTCCTCATTCAGTCACATGGGTGTGATGTCACATAAGATCCTATTGAAACCTTGGTTACAGTCCCTGTTCTCTGTACAGAAACAGTTATCCAGATCCTGGCTTAATCCATGACCTTTTATTTTTATTTATTTATTTTTTTTATTTTATTTATTCATTTAAATAGCGCTATTAATTCCATAGCACTTTACATACATCAGTAATGCTGTCTCTCTTGGAGCTCATAATCTAAATATCCTATCAGTATGTCTTTACAATGTGGGAGGAAACCGGAGTGCCCAGAGGAAGCCCACGCAAACACGGGGAGAACATACAAACTCCTTGCAGATGTTGTCCTTAGTGTCCTAGGTTGGAATTGAACCCAGGACCTCAAGACCCCAGTGCTGCTAAGGCTTTTATGACGTCATACATTGAATGAGGAAGTGTCGTTCCTCAAAGGCGCTGAAACTTACTGTGAGGGAGGGGGGAAAACTGCTCAATCAGGCGTGACATATTGTCCCCTGCGGGAATGGTGGCTGTAAAGGAGTAGTTATTGAATAATTGATTTATAGGAGTTGTAAACATTATACAAGTATAACAGGCAGCTCAGCATCATAATATAGGAAGGAGTGCAGGGACCTAATATTTTTCTTTTCCCAGAGTTCCTTTTAGCCCCCTACACCTGGAAAAATGCTACAGTGCAACATGCTCCATGCCTGTGTATCTGAAGTGGAGAGAGTGACTGAACCCCCTGAAGGGGCAAAGAAATGCTGCATCCAGGAAATTTGCAGATAATGAAGATAAATGGAGTATAGTACAGGTAGTGACAAAGGAAACACCATCACCACTTCAGGCTGATCCAAAAGATAGGTCATAGGCTGAACCTACAAGACAAGTAAAATAGTGTCCAATGGTTCCTGACATGAAAAACTATGAGAGGCCTTATAAAACTGAAAATGACAATGCTGGTGTCCCATATGAAAAGTATGCAGAGGATGACTTCGTTTGGAAGCACACAATGCAGAAGATACAAGAATGTGCTCGGATGCTAGCAACACTGGGATCACCCCAAGACACGAGTAGAGATGAAGAGGTTTTTCTCTCCAGAGGACTGGTGAGCTTAAAGAGAGGAGGAATGTAAGAGAATGAAGGAGTGAAGGGTAGGAACTGAAGAGAAAAGTATCCATCCCCTAGAGAACTCATTAAAGGAGGCACCAGGTCAGGTGACAGCTGTGGCGCTGTTAATAATTATAAAAACCCAGGAGAGGAGAGAAGAAGAGGAGTTGGGGCTTACAGCCAAGGGTCCGTGACCAGTTTCAAGAGGAGACCTGTGACCAGATCCTAGGTAGGACCCGACTCAACAGAGCCAAGAGGGAGGAGGGGCGACCCAGAGATAGTGGACTACTGTCTTCATGAGCCGATGCTCCTTGTGCAGACACATGGTGGTACTATGTGGGGACAGGGGCTGCACTTCAGCCAACTAAGGTGGGCAGCATACTGAGCGTGAGAAATTAAGAAATAATAATAATAAGAAATCATTAACAGTGACCATTATTTATTTTATTTAATGTTAGGAGAAGAATGGTAATGTGTAAATAGTATAGTGTTTATATCCTGTAACTCTGTATTGTTATATTCTCTATTATAATATACACTAGCTGTGAGCCCGATGCAAATGCATCGGGTGTCTAGAATACTATACTTTGTATGAGGATTACCGCAAGCGCGCCGCAAGTGTAACGACTCGCTGGCGCCGACCAATTAGAAGCGCGGCTCAGGCAGCGACTCGCAATGGCCTCGCGGCCATTGCTCGCGCTACCTGACCGGTAAATCGTTAACTTTGAGGCCGAGCCTCTGGTTCGATTTTCGGCCAGCGACTCGCAACGGCCGCTTCGCGGCCATTGCTCGTACTCAGCCTGCGCGAGCAATGGCCTCGCGGCCATTGCGAGCGCAAGCCAGCGACTCGCATTGCTCGTCCTCAGCCTGCGCGAGCAATGGCCTCGCGGCCATTGCTCGCGCAGGCCAGCGACTCGCATTGGCCGCTACGCGGCCAATGCTTCGCCGTGCTGACGTCACAGAGTGACATAGCCACGGTCTTTTCGGGTACCCACACGAAAGTGCCTACGGCAATTATATAGTAGATACTGTACATTGCATATGGAGGGGTGAGGAGAGGGAAGGCTGGAGGGGAGAGCGGAGGCTGGAGGGTAGAGCGGAGGCTGGAGGTCAGAGCGGAGGCTGGAGGTCAGAGCGGAGGCTGGAGGTCAGAGGCTGGAGGTCAGAGGCTGGAGGTCAGAGCGGAGGCTGGAGGGCAGAGCGGAGGCTGGAGGGCAGAGCGGAGGCTGGAGGGCAGAGCGGAGGCTGGAGGGGAGAGCGGAGGCTGGAGGTCAGAGCGGAGGCTGGAGGTCAGAGCGGAGGCTGGAGGTCAGAGCGGAGGCTGGAGGTCAGAGGCTGGAGGTCAGAGGCTGGAGGTCAGAGGCTGGAGGTCAGAGGCTGGAGGTCAGAGGCTGGAGGTCAGAGCGGAGGCTGGAGGGCAGAGCGGAGGCTGGAGGGCAGAGCGGAGGCTGGAGGGCAGAGGGGAGGCTGGAGGGCAGAGCGGAGGCTGGAGGGTAGAGCGGAGGCTGGAGGGTAGAGCGGAGGCTGGAGGGTAGAGCGGAGGCTAGAGGGTAGAGCGGAGGCTGGAGGTCAGAGCGGAGGCTGGAGGTCAGAGCGGAGGCTGGAGGTCAGAGGCTGGAGGTCAGAGGCTGGAGGTCAGAGCGGAGGCTGGAGGGCAGAGCGGAGGCTGGAGGGCAGAGCGGAGGCTGGAGGGCAGAGGCTGGAGGGGAGAGCGGAGGCTGGAGGGCAGAGCGGAGGCTGGAGGGCAGAGCGGAGGCTGGAGGGGAGAGCGGAGACTGGAGGGGAGAGCGGAGGCTGGAGGGCAGAGCGGAGGCTGGAGGGCAGAGCGGAGGCTGGAGGGGAGAGCGGAGGCTGGAGGGGATAGGCTGGAGGGGATAGGCTGGAGGGGAGAGCGGAGGCTGGATGGCAGAGGCTGGAGGGCATAAGGGAGGCTGGAGAGGAGAACGGAGGCTGGAGGGGAGAGCACAGGCTGGAGGGGAGTGCAGACTCACCGCGCCGCGGCCCGTGCTTGTGCTGTAGGAGGAGAGGAGGGGCGGGCAGAGCTGCCGGACAGGAAGTTCCGTCCTCCCTCCTCTCCGGGCGGACGGCGGGCGGCTGGTGTCAGCACGGGGCCCCCCAGGGGGTGGAGGCAATGGGCCCCTCATGCCGAGTAGCGGGATGACAGCGGCGGTCGCAATGCCCGCTACGCGGGCAATGCCTCGCACGGCGTGGTGACGTCACATAGTGACAAAGCCACGGCGTGCCGGGGTCCGACAAAAACGTGCCTTCGGCAATTATATATGAGATAATTTCTTTTATTGCAACCAACTCTACTATCCTTTGACCTTGTGCCATATCTACCTTTTCTTTATTTATGAAAAGTAAATCATTGTTGTTGGTTTAAAGGGGAACTCCAGTGAGAGAAAACTTTTTAGCACAGTCCCTGTCCTGCTACATGATGAAGCAGAGCCCTATACTGCAGTTCTAGGATCTATAGATCTCTTATAAATTGATAAAATCATACCTGCTCCTCTGTTCTGGCCCCCACCACAGGGAACCTAAATCTCTGCATGCCCCCTGCCACACCCCCTCACTAAACAGAATTGTGAGGAGGAATGAATGTAGGTAATCCTGCATCTCCCAACATCCACACCCACAACACACCTGTTTTTTGCTCTTACATGAAACTCTCAGGCTGTAAAGTCTGGTTCCCTGAGGTGTAGGCCAGAGCTGAGGAGCAGGTATGATTTTATGGAATTATAAGAGATCTATGGATCCTAGAACTGCAATTCCTCTGCTGCTGGACCCTATAAAGAGGTCTGGCAGCAAAGGAAAAACCTGCAATTCCCCAATTGATTGTTTAAAAGCCGGCGGTAAAAACCCGTTGCACCCTTTGAAGCAGCAAGAGCTGCGAAACGGCAAGCCGTCGTCCGCCGACC